>OZ038520.1:1217113-1384613 GCA_964036315.1 Acanthosepion esculentum
ATATATATATATAGAACTGCCAAAAAGTTATCAAAGCACACGTGATAAAGGTATCCAAAAGAGACCCACTCTACCAACTGTACAAGTACAAAACTTACAAAAAACTATTAAGAGTTAGTCTTACCTAACGGGAGTAAGTACTTGGATTTTTTTTCTCCTCCCTTCTATTTTTTTCTCCACTTAAAAAAAGGAAAGCAAACAAAAAAAAAAAAAACTTCTAAATTGTTACTTTTGGACTTATTTTCTATATGCATTTCCCATGTTTTGACATCCATTTGTTGTTTAAAATGATTCATTGTCATTCAGTTGTAGATGGCAAATTGTTTTTAGTTTTGATTGAAAATTTGTTATTGAATTTTTTTTTTTTTATTTGGTTGTCATGGGAGTTCATTTCCCCTCACACCTTTTTTTTTTTTTTTTTTTTTTTTTTTTATCCAGAATTTTAATGAATCTTGCTAAACAGTCTGAGATGATTCCTCTATTTTGCAAATGTCAGACTTGTGGTTGCATGCACACATTCATACATACATACATATGCATACACACACACACACACACACACACACTAGGCGTTATAGCATTTGTAGCATCTTAAATTGTTGTCATTGTTACTCTTAATGTTGAGTGCAAATATTTTTATTTTCAAAGTTGTAAATTCAGTAATTTTATTAATGCAAAGTTTCTGCTTTTTATTAACTAAAGATAACTGCTCAAATTATTTCTTGCAAAAAGTATCCAACCTATGTACACATATGCTAACTTTCATGCATAAAAACATTGAAGCCTAAACATCAAACATTTTTCTAATAAAATGTCTAATGGGTGGTTGTAAATGTATCTGCAATCATAGCCAACAAGATTACTCATCTATTGATGCCGTTAAAATAACCTTCTGCAATATTCGTCTTTTCATTGGCCTCATTGTATTTTTCTCATTTCTATCCAAGATTATAAAGAAATTTTTAGTATATTTCTTATTGACATTCAGATTATGTTGTATGCTTGTTCTTTTCACCTTTTGGTGATGTCTTTCCAATGAGAGGCAATCAAGATACATATTAACCATACATTTTGCATGTATGTGTACATGATGGTATGCAAACACTAACAACCCACTACTACTTGTATGTTGTAGATCTCCTGAAATTGAGCATCACAACATTTAATACAGCCTTTTTATTTTTCTCCATGTGTGGTTCTACTGATTGAGGCTGTTCTGCATCAATTAAAATCAATTACACATAAATAATTAAAAAAATATATATTAATGGTTACTATTCTTATTTTCATAAGCTCAATGTCTACTTAAAACAGCAACACATTAGGGATTGGAATCATAAAATCAAATCTTAAAAAATACTGGCTATACCCAGTTTATACACGCTTTAAGACCACATATACAAAAACACACACACACACACACACCTCAGTTTTATATATTCTGTGTGTGTATGCGTGTGCATATGCACAAATACATTCTATATGTAAGTTTATTTGGAATTCTTGTGATCTGTCTGCAGGGAGTATTTATACCTTACCATGAGGTGTTCTATTGTGATATGTAGAGGCATAATGTTTAGGGCTGAAATGGGTATCATGCTACTCACTTAGCCCAACTCTATTGTCCGACCAAGAACAGACTTTGTTTACCAACTATAATCATAAATTAACCATCATAGGCTGATTCAGGGAATCCATTTTTTCATTTGTGTTTGTGTTTTCACTACAAATATTGATACTTGCCTACTTTTAGCCAATTATTCATAGTTGTCCAACATTTACTTTTAATTATCTGTCTCTCCTCTTGTTTTTATTCTTTCATTAGTTCTATAACCAGCTTATTTCATTGGATTAATTAAATGTAAAATTTATTTCCTAAGTATATTCATTTTATTCTTTGTAGCAATTTCTCTTTCTATTCCTTTCCTTTTTTCTTCCTATTGTTTTTTTTTTAAACTTCCTTTGAACTTTCAACTTGTTTTAACCTCTTTTATTTAGGAAAGAGAAGTATGTTGATATTTTGAGGATTTTTTTCTTTTTTTTTTTTTTTAAACAGGTAAATTTTTATTTTGAATTCACACCCCCAACCTATCATAATGTTAAGCATTTCACTTTTCTTGTATTATCTGCTGGATTGTGTTTGTACTATTCTCATTTCAGTCACACAGATATTTGTTAAATTTGATACTTTTAATTAAAACTTCTGATCTATCCTAACTTTATTTAGTTATATATATATATAACAACATTCTTTATATGTATTTTATAATCTGATACAAAAAACAATCCCGTGCTCCTCCAAATTTTTCTTTTCATTCTTTCTTACACACACACACACACACATTGCTATAATGTCTCTAGCATTTTGGTAAATTCATTAAAACTAAACTAAACAAATAGCATATCTATTAATATAGAAAATTAGTCAATCCATTCTGAATAACTCATTCTTATCGGTTAACACATTTTCATTTCATATCACTTTGATATATTCTGAAATATTGTCTGTGGCCAAAGAGTTCCCTGCATCAGTAATGTCCCATAAATCCAGCTTTAATAGTTGGACATGAACATATAAACAGACAGACATGTAGAGGCTGCAACTCTGGTTGCTTTGTTTGTCTACCATTCATTAGTTCTATTTCAACTTATTAATTATATTGCCATTTTACTTAAAATTAATTATGTGTGCATACATTTATCATATTTCATCAAAAACTTATTACTGAACTTGATACAAAACTAAATTTTATATATTTTTTATTTCTATTAATCTAGCTTGTAGAAATCAATTAGAAATATTTTTTTGATACAAAATAGCAATCCCATATTTCCCCAAAATAGAGAAAAATATATATCAAATCCATATCAGATTTAATGAACATTAATGATGGAAGCATCTCTATGCCACAAAAATTGTCTAGTAATAAATACATTGTCAACATCTTTTGATTTATTACTCATACTATAATAAGCTGTTATTTGATATGCTAATATTGAAACATTTAAATATTCTATAAGTAGTTGCTTGTTGCAGTTAACTTTTTAATATTAGACATCAATCTTCTTGACATTGATATTATTGTCCTTAATTATAAAAATTTATCTTGTGCTCCAATTAACCTTTCTGATGTAGTCTTTCTTGGCATTTTTGTTTGTTAAATTTTCATTTAGAATATAGGATCTTTTTTATTTTTTATATATATATATATATATATATATATATATATATATATATAAACTTTTTCCTTCACTATTTTTCTTTAGTCATTCCTGTTAAACTTGATAAATAAGGTACTTTTGTATTTGAATGTATATCTTCCTGTTAAGTGTGTGCTAACTACTCTATTACAAGAATCAAAAAATGTTATTAAAATTAATTTTGAATGCTATTTGACAGCAAATATTATTGATGAGTGCCAATAAGTGTCCCAATCCTGGATATTTGAATCTTTTTTCTTTCTTTTTTTCTTTTTTTAGAGTAAGTATGAAAGAAAAAATAACTGGAAAAGTTTAATATTCAGTTGCAGAAATATCCTGCAGTAGTAGCTTTTTATAAGGATGGTAGCTGCCAAGTCATACTGTAAAAATTTATTCACTTTCATATTTCTCTTCGTGGTCGGACAATAGCTATTCTGGAATTTCCTGCATGGATTTCAGAGCTTGTAGACAATGCTAAAATAATTACTGGAATTCTTCAGAGAGCGTCCTTTGTTATTGGCTGTGTGGAATTTTTATAGCCCTAAGTTGGTCACTCAGGGAAAGTGCAGAATTGGTTGGAAATTTCAGTGCACTTATAATAAACAATATTTTAGCATTGAATATGTTTTGAATGGCATCCAGGTTGTAATTGGGGCTATGAAAAGTTAACACTTAGAGACAAAAAACTTTTTTAATTTTCTCTTTAAAGTTTGTTTTTACTATTTCTTCAAATGTAGATGTTAAAATATACAATCTACTAATCAGCTTTATATATAAAAGGCTTCTCAAAGAAAAGTTTACTTCCATTTATTCTAATATCCTTTTATCTCTATTCATCAAATGTGAAAAAAATGTTTAAGTAATATATATATATATATATATATATATATATATATAAAATGTGTGTGTGTGATTTTCATATTTAACAAATAAGTTCCAATGTTTGTTAGTATTGATCTTGGCAAGAATAATATTCACCTTTCTTTAGGCAAAGTGACTAATAATAATATTACTATGTACCTATGACTAGAAAGTATCTTAATTGAATATTCTTTTCAGTCTATCATTAAATGTTGATTTTGTTCAATAAACTTCACTTTTGTTTACTATTTTCAAATAACTAAAAGCTAAATTATTTAAAAACAAACTTTCTACAAAATTACAAATTTATAACAACCAACATATATTAAATTAATATAGTTATAGTGACTGTTATCTAAAACTGATTGTTTACATTGGAAAATATTAACCAACCACATTAGTAATGATTTAGTATGAAATTATCATTTTATTTTGGCATCTATTTATTTCTTTTATTCTATAATGCTTGCGGATGATTGGCTTGATTAAACTATTTGTGATTTACCTTGAAATTGCTATTCACCTGAAAGTTTGTTATACATTTGCATAAAGCAAAAGTGATATGTTAATAATTATTGGTTCAAGCAGCATCAACTACTACTACTACTAATAATAATAATATTACCAAGGTAACATCAGTCCTAAGATTTGGTGCATTTCTATTGGTGATATTGCTGTTATGCATTACAAATAAACCCAGAAATTAAAGGAGACAATATTTTTAAGTTTATTATAAATATAATATATAAAACACAGAATGAATACAAAAGACAGTTTGTTTTGTTTAAAATAAAGATGAGAGAAAAGTTGAAAGACTAACAGTTTAAAACTTTTTCTTTTCTTAATTTCTACTGCTGGTTGCCTATTATGTGGACAATATATTTATTTCATATTTATATTTTCACACCCTCACAATATGGTTATACAACACTTATAATGGTAGCCAAATATTTTGAGCTCTATGTAATAGGTTAAATTTTAGAAACTGACTACAAATACAATTTTAATTGATTTCAGAAGCAAGAATTAATAAAATAAATAAGTTTGTATAATTTTACCTGACAATTGTTCATTAATTTTATGTAGTTTAATATATACTCTTTCTTCTGTGTCCTAAACTGCTTTGTATATGTAATTTAAGTAAAAACATTATCTGATAGTTAACAGTATATGGAAGGTTAGGGCTCTAGGTTATGAAATATATATATATATATATATTGTAATAGGGTCAAGAAAATTCTATTTCACAAATAGTGAAATGTTTTATATTTTATACAGTCTAACAAAAAATATTTAGAATAATGACAATTTTTTTTTTTTGTCAATTTCCATTTAATGTATTATAATCACACATATACCATTTCTAATAAGTGTGTCAGCAGCACAAAAATTTAAACAGAAACTGCTAAATTTTAAAGCTAAAACTTCCAATTCAATATTTTTTTTTTCTGCATTAAATCCTTTGGTGACCTGTTGCAAGGGTTATTGGTTCTTATAGTAGTATTTAAAAGTAAATTTTATTTTATTTTTTTTTTTTTTTTTTTTCATTTGTTGGATTTTGTTTGCCATTTGCTGTCCCTTTTTTCCATTTTAATTCTGTGTTTCACAAAAATACTTTGAAAATCAATTGTTTTAATCTGTCATGTATGTATGTGCATGTATTATATAATTTTATATGATTATATATATTAAATACATAATATTTATATCTTGCATGCATGTGTGCATGCAATGAGTACACAATGAGTACATCAATATATGAATGTGTCTATACATTCTTCAGTCTTGAATTGACAGAAAATTCCATAAGAAGATGCTTTGCTTTTTTCTTTTTTACCCCTTTAATCCTATACACAAATGCTTGTGCCAGCATAGGTATCTGTTGTATGTTGAGGAAAATATGAATGTCAGATATGAATAATAATCTGACTAAAATCATCCATTTCTGACCTGATGTGGCACATGATGGATTCAGGGTGGGGTGGGGATATTTCTATTTATTTATTTATTCATCAACCTTTCCAATCCTTTTCTCTCTCTCTCTCACCGTCTCTCTCTCTCTCTCTCTCTCAATGATTAATCCCTATTAATACCCAAATGACTACTAAACAAGTAGAATATTTTAGTGGGTTTCAATGTTACTTTTGAAATCAACATTTCTGACTGTGTTCCTCTACAAAATTATCTCCTCCATTAAAGTTACAATCATTTGATCTTTCTGTACTTGGCTTTAAGATTATTCTCTTATTAAGATATTGAAATGTTATGAATTTTGTACTTTTAACTTTGAATAAGATAAAATGTTTTTGGGTGCCATTTTTATTTATATAAATTTTTGTTCATTTCTAGTTAAACAAAGCATTGAAATATATTTAATTTAAACTAATTATATATATTTAAGGACAAGAAAATCTATTAGATTGTTTAAAATTATATTATTTTTATTTCATTATTTATTAATTCTATTAAATCTAGAAT
This sequence comes from Acanthosepion esculentum, assembly GCA_964036315.1. NCBI lineage: Eukaryota > Metazoa > Mollusca > Cephalopoda > Sepiida > Sepiidae > Acanthosepion > Acanthosepion esculentum. The sequence goes on from OZ038520.1 coordinate 1,223,654, forward strand.
CAATAGTTTTGCATGAGCATGAACTATTAAATAAGATGAAAATTAAATTGATAATTCTATGCATTGTTTCTTTTTAGAGTAAGAAAATAGTCTATTTCTATTGACATGCTCTTATTCAGTGGCAACATAATAAATTTTTCTTTAGTATAATTTCCAAATCAGAAACATCTATTAAAACTAATTATCAATATTTCATATTTTGTAGCACTAAATAATTTGAAAAATATACTGTTAATGAAAATTTGCCCACTTGTTTTTACTTTGAAAGGACATTTTTTTAATTATTTGCCTAGTGTTTAGTTTAAGTTCCTTCAACAAAGCCATGTAAAAATGGCAGCACAATTAATATAGTGCTATCAGTTAATTACTTGTAATTCTGAATACTTTCTGACTGATGAATATGCTGTCAAAATTTTAATTCTGACATGAATATAAAATCTTTTGTTATTTACAAAAATTGTAAAAGAAAATTAAACTTTCTGAATTTTGATTTATTAAATTAGTTCTTTCTTTTTTTCTTTTGCAGTTAGGTTTATTTGTTATTTTAAAATTTTCTTTATCATTGATTTTGTATTTAGTTAGCATAACAATGGTAAACACTTTATTCATGCAGCCACTTACATAAATGAATTGTATTTACCATTAGCTAAACTAATTAGAGCTTTCTTGAGTATTGATTCAATTCTTTCCAATTTATTATCAACTAATAATATCAGCCTCTTACATAAGTTTTTTTCTATTAAGTTGCAGCTGTAGTAATTCCATCATAGCATATTTACAAATGTGAATACAAAATTGAAAATAGATTTTGTTTTTACACTTACAGCTTTCCCCAAATATCAATCACATATATACACTGAATTAGCACTACTTGAAATTAATCAATGACATGACTTTTCACAGATTCCTGGTTTTCATTTACTGTGTTAGTCTGACATTGTTTAATTATTTAATTTTCTTGTAATGAATGGCTTATCCTGCTGACGTTATCATATTGTATTGAAACTAAAGTGTGTGTCTGCCAACAGTATGTTACTACTCGGATGCTTCACTGATATCAGTAATTATCTGCAGGAACATCTGCTTCATTTTTTTTCTTTTAGATAAACTTTTGTTAACTTTATTGATGCACTTATTTTTATTTAACTCTCCAAAAAGAAGAGTAAAATAATAAGCCAAGTTTACCAATCTGTAATTGGGTTTTTATTTTTTAAATTATATTTGCCTGAATTTCTTTTCTTTTTTTTTATATATATATATTTAAATTGTTGGCACAAGTCTTACCCAATCCCTAATTTTTTTTTTATTATTATTATTATAAAAGATTTTTTTGTGCTCATATTATGTTTCTTTAATGTAGCAAATAAATTGAATCTTTTAGGGCTGTCTATAAGAGGAAAGTAGAAGATTGATTATTTTGGTAATCTTTTCGTACTGTAGTCAGATAAAAATTGAAATATTGTGCCTACAACACCCTCTTAAATACTTTTAACTAACCAGTTACAAGAGTCACACGACGCATGGTTTTGTTTGTTGATTTTGTTTTTATTACTATCACACAATGTTATTGTGGCTCTTAAGTTTTAATACATTGATTTACTCAAAATATTAATTTCTTTTCATTCAGTAATATAAAAATAATTATATTTTAATTATGCCATGTTTTGTTACAACAAAAATGTTTGATCCGTGTCATCAGAAATACCCTTCATTATTTTATCCAAGAAATTTGGAGGAGAAATTGAATTTGGTTTGAAGGATTTGAATGTTTAATCCCTCCTGTCATTTAATCTAAACTTATCTCTTACTTTCAAATACTTTGGTTTCAATTTATATGTTCTAGTTTTTTTGTTTGTTTTTTTTTTTTTTTGTTTATAACAACAACAAAAAATCTACATGCATGCATACATACATACATGCACACACACACACACACACACACGTGTGTGTGTGTGTGTTGCCCATAACCCACAAACTTTTAATTATAAAAAGAAAATCTTATACAAGAAAACAATGAGAACATTAGACATTTCTGAAATCAAACCTGAAATATCAATCACAAAACATTGTATGTTCAGAAAGTTTAATATTATTTGTGTTTATTGTTACATATGTGTGCGAATGTGTGTTAAGTTTTTAATTTTACGTCTTTTTTTTTCCTCTTCATCTACTACTTACTCCTCTTCTTTCTCCCAACTAAGAAACAAAAAACAGTAAAACTTGTTATAAAGCATTTTCTGTTTTGGTTCATAGTCCAGCTTAGCATTGATTCACTGGGATTATCTGATAGAAAGATGTTAGCTTTCACTTGTATCTGATTAATTGAACTCTAAGCAATCTTAAAATATTTATTTTCATCTTTAGCATAATCATTTTATTGATGACTGTTAAGATGAATATCTCTTGTCTATCACATGTTTTCAATTGAGAATGATAAGAGTTCAATTATAAAAATTGCACATACTTAAAACAAACTAAAATGAATATAGAAAAATTGCTATATTGTAAACATTGACATTTCATTGATCATTAAAATAATCTGTTAACATTTCTGATTATACACACAAATAAACACATCATTTTAACTACAATAAAGGAAGATTCAGAAAATGTCTCTTCTATTTCCATAAAAATTAAAAGAAAAAAATGTACATGCATGACAAATATTTAATAAATATCAAAAAAAAAATTTTCAGTCATTAACTCCATGATTTTTCAGATAGACCCTCATTGAATCCATTTTCAATTTTTCCTCTATTTCTTTTAAAATACATTGAAACAAAGATTTGAGTTCCTTGTTGAGACAGTGTGTGTGATAATTAAGAGATCACTGTCCAAATCTCTGTGAACTGTGAACTTTAGTCTACATGATGTTGCCTTTGTTTAAGTGCCTGTCCACACTAATGTAAGGATTTACCAGGATCAGTTTAACAAAAACACACTACCAGCTTATCAATCAGAAAGACAGGAAACATGACTTGAAAAGGTCTTCATTCTATCAATGCCCTCTTCCTTTCTACCAAGGCTACTTACATGGTTTATTATGCTGGTGATTATATAAATTCTATGTTAAGTATTTGCTCAAATATGGTAGAAAGTAAATAAACAATATTTGCTGTTGATCAATGCAGTCATTTGTTATGAATAAAAGAGGCTGTATATTTTTCTTTACTAGTGGCAAATGAAATTCTTTTCTTTTCTTATAAATTAAAATATTATGTTAGACTTTAATATTTTCAAATTATTTCTAATCCTGGTTACTACCTGTGCATCTTTTTCCACCATAATTAAAAAAAAAATAATTTTATATCATCAAAATAAAACAGTTCTTACAAGAAGTCATTAAATTAGTGATTACTTTGAGCTTTTCAAAAATAAAATACCATTCTTATTAATATAAATAAGTACCATCAATTTTTTTTATATATAGTCATCCTGTTTACATTCACTTGATAACATTCTGTAATCTGTTAAACTTATTACTTTATAAATAAAATAAGACAACAATAAAAGTAAATACCTGGTGAAATAAAAGTAGTTTTTTTTTTTTTTTTTTAGTTTTTTTTTTTTTAAGTTGATTTTATCTGGAACAAAGGGGAAAAAAATTACCAAAAAGTAAAAATATAGAGAAGTTTTGAAAAGGTCCAACTTGAAAGAAAGAAGATACCTCATTTTCCGCTCCAGAGAATTGTGAAATCTTTCATCTCTTGCTTAGATTTTTCACTCTTCCATTTGTTTATGTTTTCTAATTTTCAAACGTTATTATCCGTCCGTTTGTGTAACTACTCATTCCCGTCCCATCTATCTTCTGATAATTGGCTTAATTCAGCCGCCTTATAGATGCTCATGCTTTCATCAGTATGACAATAATTGGTCATCAGATTTCAAATCCTCCTTTTTTGCGGACGTTGGTTTGAGAAGACATCTATTTCATCTATTATGTTTTAATTCTTTTTACACTTTAATGATAAGATCTTTCATCAAAATCATAATATTCTCATTATAAAACTTACTAAAACATTAGTACGATACAGTAATTATATGTACAAAATTTGTAAAGTTTTCTAAATTTGAAAATTATAAATTAATCTTTTTGAAAATTGATTGGCTCTCCTTTCAATGGTCAAATGCTAACATTTGATATTAAAAGGTAATGTCTATTTTAAACTTTGTAGATTAGATTATTTGTGGTTGAAGCTTTGCATTTGCTTCCAAGAAAACATGATTATAAAATCCGGACGTGAGAATTAGTTCTATATGAACATTGATATTGAATTATAATGAATAGATTTTTTTTTCCTCCTATTATTGGTTAAGGTATTTCATGCAACATAGATGTTTATTTCACATCCTCAAGAACTTTTCATTAAATCTTAGTTTTAGCATTTAAATATGTAGATAAAATTAAATTGGAGCTGAGTACGACAAAATAATATTTTGTTTGGAATTTTATTTCCTTGTATTTAATTATGTCTTAATATGTTACTTTTTTCTTCTTTTTTTTTTTTCTTTTTTTTTTAAACCAATTTCCTGTACATTTTAATTGATTGTATCTAGTGTTCATCAGATAATTTGTCATTGAAATACTAATCACATATGCAGGTGCCTTTCTTCAGGGAAAGTTTTCCTTTATGATTATAGTCTGAATTCCCTGTTATTATGGCTCTTTCCATTCTCCACTGTGTCTATGCAGTTCTCATGTTATATTTAACTACTGCTGCTCTGGTGGATAATTTCTGAGTTACTGTTTTCATTTTTTATAGATAACACCTTTCTTTATCATAATAAATGTTTTTCTTGATCAAATCCCCCAAAATAGATTTAAGAAAATTTACATTCAGTTTTTTTCTGTAGAAATAAATATTTTAAATAATTACATTTATAAGAAAGAGGAAAAACAGATAAATAGATTTTTAATGTACCTTAACAAAAGTAAGAACACCAGAAACTGATTTTTAAAAAAAAGCACATTCTTTCAAAATCAAATAGTACATATAATTGAGGCTCTGCAAAAACTGACAACAAACATGAGATGTTTTATTAATTACAATGCTTTATAAATTCATTAGTGTGGATAGGCACAGGAAGTAACTGGTGTAATTGAAATGTTCTTTCATCAAAACTTTAATGTTACTTTCTTTTTTTTTTCTTCCTCTGGAGCAAAGATAAGTTTAAATATGAAAATAATAGCAGTGGGTCATGGAGAACATTTTTTGACATTTAGAGTGGGTTTAATGTTTATTATTTATGAAAAATAAATATTTTCAAGCCCTGTGGGTGTTGAACACTTCATTTCACTGGAGCCTTTAAAAAATATTTTTAAAAAAACCCTTACCCATCTACTGTGCTAAATTGAATTAAACCAACAAAATATGAATTTCTTGTTTTTTAATTTTTTTTTTTTTTGTATTTAAACTGCTTATGAAAAGTACTAATTTTTTTTTAATTTCCTTTATAAACATATTAAAATTATTTTTATTTCTGTTTTGTATTTTATGTACATCCTGCAAATTCCCATATTTTTCCTGCAGTTTAAAAAAAAAAAAAACAATATGCCACTTTTCAGATGCTAACAATCACTGATTATTTAACAAAAAAAATCAATTCTTTCTCTCTCTCTCTTTCTCTCCTTATTCCTAATTTCTTGTTAATTCAAGTGGCATTAATTAAAAGTGTAAATGGAGAATCTTAACTTTCACATAAATAGTTATAAGCACTTTTTGAACATTAGAAAATATTTAAAAATGAAAATAAATTGCTTATGTTTTTAATTCCCATAATTGGTGTATCTTAACCTGCCCACTTGACTAGTTGATATTCATGTATGTCCCAAGAGGGTAGGGTAGCAGATTAATTTATTTAACAGATTTTTAATCACTACTACTTCAGTTATATTCTATTGTCTTCATTATTTCTATGACAAAAAAAAATTCAAATAATCTTTACTTATACAGATGTTTATTTATCAAGAATCTTGCTCTTTTTATTTTTCTAGTTTTATTCCTTAATTTTTTATCTGAAAACATTGTTATTATCATGGAGAATAATCATTTAAGTGATTTCTCTTTTTGTGGAGATTTGCTTAATCATATTTGAATTGTTATTCTCATGACAACATTTGCCAGAAGGGGAGGATTTAGAAATATACCATTTTGTATGGATTGTTTGGAAATTGCTTGAATCATTCATTCCCACCAACACACACACACACACACACACACACACACACACATTATTCTAAGCTGTTTAAAAAAAAACATTTTTGTTTCATTTATTTATTTTCTTCATTCTTTCACCATTTTTTATTTAACTTCACTAAAAAAAATTATAACATCCAGCTTCTCTTGAATTATTTTTCTTCCTATTTTAGCTGGCAATTTTATTTAACTAGAAAAACTTCTTTCTGCTTTTCTTATTTTAATAGTCATGGTGATTTAATCTTAAATAGAAGAATTTATCTATTTCTACCAAGTTATGTCATCCTTTTCTATTCATAATAAGAAAATTAGTATGCAGACTCTTTCCTCCCTCATCATATAAAGTAATTTCTTTTCTTTTTAAAACATAAACACAAACTGTATATCTGCTCAAAATAGTATTGTTCACTTGAATCTACAGAGATCATATTAGCAAAATTGCATCTATTGAACTATCTACTTATTTTATATATATATATATATATATAAAACACACACACACACACTCACTGAAAAATGTTTTGCTTGCTGCCATATACTGTTTACTATAAATTTTACAATTTTCATACATCTTAGTTTCTTTGTTGCAAGCCACCTTGAAATAACTTAGAAATATCATTAAAAATAAACTTAAATCATTTTTTTTATTCACTATATCTATACTTTTACCAGTCACTGAAAATTCAAAAAAAGTTTCATTTTTGTTTTTTTGTTTTTTTTTGTTTGTTTTTTTTTTTTTTTACTTAGTACATGTCACTGGCTACAAATTGAATCCACGGATCTCTATTTCATTTTTTAAAATAACATACACTATCACCCAGAATATATATAATTTGAACATAACACATTTTCTTGTTACTAAATCTAGATGGCATTTTCTTCACATTCCATTTTTTGAATACAACACTTTCATGAATAAACATTTCATTATTATATTAATTATATGAAGCAACTGTAATCACCACAATCTTGCTGCCAGGGAGGAAGGAATAGACATAAAAAACGTTTTAGCTGATGACATGCACAATAGAAATAATTTTTCAGATTTGTAATGAGCTTATTACAGATTTCTCTTATATCATCTAAAATACAATGAATGGAATTTAATAAAGATTCAAATAAGTTAACAAATATAAACTAAAGAATTTACTTGTGTTTACAGTTAAATATAAACAAATTATATTTCCAACCAATTTAGTAATACATTTTACACCCTATTTCAAAAATTAGCTCCATAAATTAAAAAAAAAAGATTTCATTTTAGTTAGTGTTTATTTAATTACAATTTTTTATATACAAAAATAGTCATTTCTGTAAATAAATAAAAAAAAAAGTTATGGCTTAATTTAGCTTCCTCTTGTATAATTACTGGTAAAATGGGACCTTTTTACAAAGTCTTGTTGGACTTGATCCTGACCCTCTGAGTTAATTCATAACCATGATGATAGTTATAATGCTAGTGATGATGATAATAATCACCACCTATCAATGTTATCAATTTTTCATTTCTTTTTTTCTCTTTTTACTTTTTAAAAATTTTTTTTATGTTTTTAGCAGACCATTACATTAGTCTGTTTTCACCAAACCACAATCTTTTGCTGTCGCATTTACAGCAACCATTATCTTGGCAATGCTGTAAAGACTTTGTAAATTAAAGAAAAAAAAAGAACTCCCGAATAAAGTGTTCAACAGCTACATAACTGGGATTAACTTACTAAAATTAAATATTTACAAGTTTCCACCGCTGCAAATGTCCTGCATAGTAATTAAATAACATAATAGACATTAATTGCATACTTTTAGCATCTTCATAATTTGAATTCATAATTTAAGAACTCCCGAACAAAATGTTCAACGGCAAATATATACCATTGGCATAAATTAATTTTTTAAACATTTAGTAAGTACTAAGATGAACCATTCAAACTAGAAAATCTTTTAAACAAATCTTGGCTGTAAAATATTCTCAAAAAGTTGATCACATGATTGTTTTGTCACTTTTGAACAATAAAATAATCAAATTTTCAAAATTTGGCTTCCCTGTGCTTTGCTTTATAGATGTGTGATTATGTCTGTGTGCCTGTGTATATTATATGGACATGCACATCTATACACAGTTCTCTTCCATTTAAACTGGTTCAAAGGCATTCCTTGCATCTTTGTGGCAGAAATTCTACTGTTCATTGCAGATGCTGTCATATTGATGGGGCTAGAGTGTGGTCATCATTGCAGCCTAAGGTTAAATGTTTGCATATGTCAAACAAAGTTGTTTGTTTATTCATCTTTCAACTCCATCCGATATTTCACTGCAAAACCTAGAGCTGAGCCTATGCAGTGAATATTTGCAGCGGTTAACTACAAATTGATTATTGAATAGGGAAATATGTTGTGTTATTTGTGTTTGCTTGTTGCTGATTGAATGTTGGGGCAATTGGCACCCATTTTCTGTTGTTGAAATTTAATATCATGATTTTAGTCATCCATGATATGCAGGCATCATCATCATCATCATCATATCTTTCAGTATTTAAATTGTTCTGATAAAAAAGAAAAAAAGATTGCTTCATTTCATGCCCTAGCACACCCCCTTCTTGTGACTATTTGCAAATTGTTACTTAGTATTGTAGTTATTTAAGGTATTAGATACATGACCTTTTAGCTAATTTTTTATTATCATCATTATTATATAACCACAAAAATTATCTGTAACATTTCTTGCATTATAATTTGACTTTGTCACAAATATGGTGTTGGGGAGGGAACCCTCAGAATTTCCAAAGATTAGTGTGGGCAATTTCAGCTCTCTACCCATTTTGTAGTGAATGTTTGCCTGAAGCAGCTTGAAATTTGATCCTCAACTTGTGAAATTTGTGTTGAAAGTTTTAATAAGGTCATGTATCAAATAATTTGAATTACTACAGGTTGACAATATACTGACCAAACAAAAGTTTATCCCTATTTTACTTTGTATGGTTGACCATAGCATGTCATACATTTTTGGTTGGTATATGTAATTATTAGCTAATTATTAGAATCATGATAATCAAGATAATTTGACTAGGGATCAGTTATTATCTATATTGAAATCAAACATTAGAAGATAATTAATGTTTGAAAAAACATTAATGTTTTAAGAGAGGAATATCACTCATCTAGTTAGAATAATGAAAACATTTTCTATTACAACTATTATTGTTGATGTAGCACTCTTCACAACATTCTCTAATGTATTTAATCTCAACATTCACCTGACCACTTGCAGTTTATTACTCCACACTTTTCAATAGCAAAATACTCATCAATAATAATGGAAAACAGGAAAACCTAATTTCCAATCAGAAATAGTAACTGGTCCCTTTTCTTTCTATCAATGGTTACTTGTACCAAAAAATTTTTTAAAATTTTAAAGCACAAAAACTTAAACCTTAAAGTAAAATTAATTATGTACAATCTTGACTGCACATGTTTTTCAGAGATAGAGAAACCTTGCAGCAGTCATTTTGGTATTTTAGTAAGATTTATGCAGTGCTGCAATGATTCAAATTACCTGCAAACATTTGCTACAGCTCTGCTGTTGCAAATGCCTTTACTATACCTTTGGTACTCGCTTGTTGGCAAAATGGGTTCTGATGTGTCAGATTCTCTTTGTAGCCAGAGTATGCTGAAGAAAGGCACTTTAATGATATGACAACACCTGGAAATTAAAGACTCTATTATTGAATTATAAATAAAGCCCAAAAATTAGAACTATATTATTTAAAAGAAAAAGTTGGGAAAGATTTTTTGTAATTTCTTATTTATTTCCTGAAGTCCGTTTTTGTTTATTACTTTAAATTTTAACTGATGTTATAATAATAGGTATATTATAAATTAACATTTTCTTTAATTTCTCAAATAACGGTATTATAGATAAGGTAATTAATTATACTTGTATAGCCATGAAATTAAGTTGATTTAAATATAACAATTAAAAATAACTTTGCTGCCCTCTGATCTCTCTCTCTCTTTCACACACACACACACACACAAACACACACACACAAACACAGGTAGTATTCATGTATTTTTATGCATAAACTTAACTTTTATTATAAAAGTAGAACAAAAGCTTACTAAACTTAAAGTACTGTGCTAGATGAAGGGTTGTGATGTATGAATTAAGCTGTGCTTAACACTTTAGGGAGGGAGTATGCACTTTAACTGCTATTAAATTTACATTTATTTTCTATTATTACTACTACCTAGATAGCTTTATTTTCAAAGTGGTTTTCTTTATATTTTGTCTTATTCCATTTACCCTTTTAAAATAATTGTCCAACTATTTGATTAAAAATATTTATCTTTGGTTTACCCGTCTTTCCCTCTTAATATTGAAAGCTAAAATATATTTTGTATTTTAAAGTATTAAAAAAAAACATTTGTAGTTTGAGAAAAAGTAACAATATTGCAGCATTTTGCTGCAGCTACTTCTGATTCTATTTGAAACCCTGGAAGCTTTGCAGCCAACAAAACCTTTGCAGAAAGAAATCTTCGCAGATAAAACTGCACAATTTAAAAGCCACTTGCAAAATTTGCCACAAATTCTTTTTTTTTTTCTTCTCCACTTTTAGAAAATATTTTTCAAAATCTAGGATAACTTTGAAGAATTTTTAATAAGTTTTTATTTCGTGTAGGATTTTTAAAATAATTTTTGTGTCCGTGCGTGTGTGGCAAATATTTGCATTTTTTCTTCTCCTTCTAACACTAATAGCTGCATTACAGTTTTTTTTGTTTTTTGTTGGGTTTTTTTTTCTAACTTTAAACTTTACACCAGGGCATGTGAGTCTATATTTACTCCAGATTATAGGCTTATATTTATCTAAGAGAAATTACATCACTACATTGGCTGAATTTTATGTTTTGCATGGGGTTTGTCCCCACTGACCAGGCAAAAAAGTCACTTCCCATCAAGAATTCACAAGAAACAGGATACTGGAGTCTCTAAGTTTGTTACCTGGTCAACTAATCCACTTTGTTCAATGAAATTGGCTCATCAGTGGAATTGTGAATAGATTCTCTGTTTGAAGAATGCAGTGATAAGTCCGCCCCTTGCCTGTCAAACTACAGCAGTCTTTCATTGCTGCCTGAGTATAAATGCAAAAAGCTATTTGTTGAATCTTACACTGCTCTGTCTTTTATATTCAGAAATCAATTTATATCATTTGGTTATCACGTCCATGAAACTTGAGGAAAATATCTGCACACCATCATAGTTTTGGTAATAAAGTTAAACGCAACAACTTTTCTGCAAGCAGGGATGTGAGCAAGACCCACTGATGGATCTTGAGCAAGTAATGTTTACTAAAAAAAAAAAAAAAAAATTTGGAAAGAACAAAAAAAAATACCACTTTCAATTGGACCCTAACCTCTCTTTATGATTCCATGAGAGAAGTGATTTTTGTTTTTTATTTTTTTTTTTTTTTTTAGTTTTTTTCTTTTACATTTTTTTAACCTTTACTTTCATTACTCTTTTTTTTTTTTTTTTTTTTTTTTTTTTTTTTTTAATATATGTTCTTCATTTGGCAGGGCCTTTTCCACTTGATCTTGTGGATCAGTTGTATGGGTAACATGAATTGTCACCTTTCATTTTGAAGCAGAATTCTGGAGTCTAAATCCATCTTGTAGTTGTAACTACTGGTCGCATGTTGGACTTACCCAGAGGGCTTTCAGTGAGGAGCCATTTGTATAGACCATCTTATTTAAAGTCATTAAAAATCTACAGCTGTTGACACCCAAGTTTTGAACTTTCAAATGAGAATTTTTGTGTGCTTTGATTCATACTATCCTCATTAACATTGAATGTATACAAATCTTATATAAATATGTTTAACCACAAGTCATCTACTTATGACCTTATTTGAATTACTGATTTCAAACAATTTTTTTGTTCTTGCATATTTAAGTATAACTTTCAATGAAAAATGTATTCAACTTACACTGAATATATCCAAAGAAACAATAAAAAAAAGGTGTTCAAAAGAATTATTCATTTTGAAAATTTTCTTAGTTTACTTACATGAAATGGAATAGCTGTTTGAGAACTTAGATTTTATGTAATGATGATAATAGTACATTTATTATATTTTGTATTGCTGCTCAAGGAAAACAATCTGTTTTGTAGTGTTATTAAAACCTGATCATGATAAAGTTTAGTTTGATAACATTTTAAAGCAGCTACATACAAAATATAACAAATTTTTCAAGCTTAATTTTAAATTTACCACAAAACCAAATAACAATTAGTTTCTCACCTGTAAATAGATTTTTATTTTGTAAGCATTTGGAATTTCAAGTTGCTTTGTTTTATAGAATATTATTTACTGCATTCAAAATTTACATTATTTTTTTTTTACATTTTATTATATTATTTTTAAAAAAAAACTCATTAACAACAGATGTTTATTTTAGGTAAGAAAATAAGTGCAATATAGTATTGCATTGATTTTAGGTTGGGTCAAGGTTAAGACAAGAAAAAAAAATCAATCCATTTAAGGTGAGTCTCTAAAGATTTTAGTATATAAGATTTTCATTTTATTTTTAAGGTCATAATAGTTGAGTGGTTAGACATTTTTATCTTTGAACAATTCTTTTCCATTTCCTTTTAAATTTGACTATTTAATCTAAAACAAAAAAAAACATCCCAATGGAAATGGTAATTGGGGTATTTGCACTGGATACATTTTTGAATAAAGTTAAAAGAAAATTCAGGAAACTATAAAAGATAATCTTTTAGTTTTAAAACAAATCTGTAGATTTAAGAACAAAAACTATAAATACATTAAATATTTTGCTTTCATATGTACTTAACTGAAATATATTTTTAAAGCTTTCATAAAAGCACTTAAGCATTGCTGCCAGAAAACTATTGGCAAAACTGTCTTCCATGGATATTTTTAATAATAATTTGTTGTTATTTTAAATATCCTTCATCTGATTATTTTAAATTCTATAAAATTTAATCATATATGTCAGTATGAATTGGGATCAAATATAGATCAGAATCTGGCAGAATGATAGGGTAAGGAACAAATAAGAAACATTTATCAATCAAAAAATTAAAACATCTTAAATTGATAAACATCTCCTATTTGTTCTTTATCCTATCATATATCAGCATATAAAATTCTTTTATCTAAATCATTTAAAGGTTTTCTCTCATCTTGCATAGATATTCTAATCATCCAAAGTATTATTCAGTTTACTCAATGGTAAATAAAATTTGCAAGATTTGATATTAATTCTATAAATATAAATCTCAATAATCAATAGTAAATAAAACTTATAAAAGTTATTCTCATCAATCAATCAATTCTATATCATTTACAGAGAACTATGAAAATTAGATTAAATGTACTTGTTTAGGTTTTTAAAACAAAATGTTTTAATATTGTCAATACTTTTTATATTTTAAAGTCTCTACTTTGATAATTATAAGAAAGAAAATTCTTTTTCAAAATAATGTGTATATGTAAGCAGGCTAAAATGTTCTAATTTTAGATTCAGTTTTATGCAAAGAATTAATATGGTTAGAGTATTTGAAGAAGAAAAATTCAACAAAAGGAGTCAGTAAATCTTGAACGATTGGCATTAAATAAAATATGAATATTTTTTGTAACCGTCTAATATATACAAGGATGTGCTGAAAAGTTCTAATCCATTACCAAAAATGTGACTAAATCATGAGAGGCAAGGAACGTGTGAGTTAAGAACTTTCTAGCATTTCCTGTATCATAAGGATTTAAAAATATGATTTAGAATAGTTTGTTGTGAAGAGACATGGGTTAAAAACTTGCCTTCTTCAACTTTGAAATTTTTTTTTTAATAATGGTAACCCAATACAAAGTGCAAGAACCACTCAAGATAGAGGATTACTGTATGAGGGTTGTATGTGTATGAGCAGTAAAAGTAAGAGATAAGAAATGTAGTTTATGAAGTTATATAAAAGATAATGGTTAACTCAAGACTTGAAGAGGTTAAAATTGTAGTGGCTGGGAAAGCAGTCTCTTGGGTGTCTGTTCCACAAAATAGCTGTCCAAGTGGAATTACTATCTTATGAAGGGAATGGGGTGGGTTCATACTGGTGTATTGGGTTTTGGCTTTGGAGGTCAGAACTAGTGTAGCTAAGGAATGTATCTCGTCAGCATTTCCCATGAAAAGAGCAATAGAAGCTTGCAATATTTCATCTGCAGAGAAGAATTCATCACCCCCAAGGCCACTTAGATGCTTTTGGACAAGGCTGCAAAGTGAGAATTGGGCAGTTCCAGGTCAGATATGGCAGCAATGCTCTATTTTTAGTCTGGCCTGACTTTTATAAAGATAAAACCTGGCAGGAGGAGTCCAGTAATTTCAGGAGCAAAAAGAACTCAACCCATTTTAGCGATGGATCATATACATGAATTCCACTGGAGGTCTGGAGTGAGCTCGCATCCCAATAGATGTTAAGGACGAGAGTCCTCTCTGAGAGAAACCTATTCATCGTGATAGGCAAGAATTCAGGGTTTGATCAATGATGAGGGAACAACAGAATATTTTCAGTAACAGAGAGAATATGTAATTGGAAATGGAAACGAGCACAAGTCTGAAAAGAAAAACAAAACAAAATCATTTTTTATTCATTACTCAAATCAACTGGACTGACTATATTCAATGATTAATGGTTATTCTAATTTTTGATTACTATTTTGCAATGGTTCTACCTTATGAGGCTCAAAAAAAATAAAATCTTGAAATAGTTTGTATGCACAAATGTACTTATTTGACATTTTAAAATGCCGTTAATTAATTTTAAACATCTAAAGTGTTTCATTACAAAGATTAACATGCAATTTTTAAGACATTCATTCAAGCATAATATTGGAATCATTTAACAAGAAAAATAGTGCTTATTACCTGTTATGTGTGTGTGTGTATGTATGTATATATACATATATATATATATATATATATATATATATATTCATTTATACATCGACACACGCACATATACACATGTATCCTATATAAAAACAGTAATTTGACCTTCTAACCACACACATACTCTGTAGTTAAATGGTGTATATATATATATGTTTGTGTGTGTGTGTATATAAATATATATATGCGTCTGACAATTGCAAATAGCGTTAACCCCAGGGTCACAAATTCACATGAATCCAACTAAATATATGTATGTATGTATATATATATATATATATATATATATATATATATATATATATAAATAAACACATATCTCTCTCTCTCTATATATATATATATATATATGTGTGTGTGTGTGTGTATATATATATATATATATATATATACACACACACATACATAAACAGTCACATGAATGTATGTTGGGCATATGGCCTAGTAATTAGAATGTTCTTTTTCTGATCATGAGACCCGAGTTTGAATCTCACCATGGTCGATTTGTCAGGAAGGTAACTTCCTGATGTTATTGGACTGCAGTGGTCAATCCAAGCATGTGACACCTTTGGAAAGTGCCTGAAAACCATACCACAGGTTGACCCAAGCCTTGTCAGTGAAACTGGATAGACAGAACTCTTGAGCGCTGTCAATAGCTGTGCTAGCACAAAGTCACAAGTCATCGTGGCCGAGAGCTTGAGCATGCTGGCCTTGTTCAAATTGTTGATCATGCTAGATAACACGCTCTTTCCCAGAAACTGTAACTAAGGTCTGCTCAGCATAGTTGAACACACACACGCACACACACACATATATATATATATATATATATATATATATATATATATATATATATACACACACACACACATACATACTGGATTTTCCCATTGCTTTCAACATATGAGGGTCAAGCAGCTCAATCCTTAGAACCAAAAGCCAGACTACTCACACATATCATTTGATTATAGTGGTGAAGGCTTGTGCAGAACAAACCATTCTCTTTTTCTTTTTTATAAGAGCCAAATACAGAGAACAGGTACACAGTATGACATAAGGTTCCTTAACAACTTTCCTCAGGTTTTGAATACATACATACATACATACATATATATATAATTGGAGACAATGTTCAATTTTACATTTACATATGCTCTGTCTCTGATATTGTGCACTATATTTGTATCATATATACATCTCTCTCTCTCTCTCTCTCATAAGTAGTCACTGCAGTTAACACCAAGCAGCAACACTTTGTTGTATGCTTGAATACCATAATACAGACTGTCGCTACTCAATGTTGACCTCAGTGTGCAATATATATATATATATGTGTGTGTGTGTGTGTGATTTTTTTTGTTTATTAGATAATGTTAACTGTATCCATGAGTAATAAACACAGAATCTATAGCTTCTCTTATTTTAATAAGTATATAAAATTCATAATTATTCAAGCATCAGTTATTCACTCAATATTATTTTCCTTGCCTATGAAAGAATATTGTTTCAGATGGATATGATTATAAATGCACCTGCAAACATCTTGGTAAATAACTACTGCAAGACTGAGAAATCTCGGTGGCATATCTGACTAATACCAAATGAGAGAAAATTTTAAATGTCGTCTAACAAATTACTACAGACAAATCAATCATCATAAGAGATTTTGAGGATGAATATAAGATATTATTTACAAATAGAAAGTAATTTTAAAGTCACCTTGTAACTTTAAAAAAACAAGTTAAAACCAACTTGTGACAATGCAATGAAGTAGTCACATTTTGTTTTCCCAGTGGATTTCTATAAATAGACAGCAGTAAGCTTTTGTATTCACTTACTCTTATGATTTTCTAGATCAGAAAATTATTTATACTATAAATATTTACTAAGCTTAGCCATAAATGTGAGGCTACCAGTGTAGAATTGAACTCTGTGCCATAATAATGGCTTGTGAGAACAGCTTGTTCCATGATGAAATGCTCAATTATTTATATTAGGAAGAGATAAATTGCAAATATAGTGATTGAAAAAAATTCAATCATTAACTTTGGAATATATATAGCATTTTATATGTAAATAAATTATTTGAAATATGCTTTGAAAGCTTCATAAAACTTTCTTCAGGAGGCAGCATGTTTCTGATTTCATGAAACTAACTTTAAGATAAAACATGACAACCATCATATCATGGTAATAATTTCAAAGCTGGGGAAAGAAAAGAGATTCATACCTTTCCCAAGGGTATTTAGGTGCAAGTGAATTCAATGAACACAGCTGGAATTTGAACTCAGCTCTCCAATTCCTTAATCCGAGCCACAATCCATTATACCACCCACACACCTATACATATTCTGTTCATAAGTCCTTTATGAATCTAATCATACAAAAAGTTTATAGATACTAATTTATACATCCAACTTTAGTATCCATAAATTAAAATAACTCTTGTCTGGATCCTGGCATTCCTCTTTTCTTCTACTCTCAGATCCATCCCCAACAATTATTGAAGCAATGAAGAGTTTAAAAAAATAAATAATTTCTGAATGTAAACAAAATTAATTATTATTCCAAAAATGTTATTACACACTGCTGTCACCTGACTTGCTGCATTTGATTTTGTTTTTTTTAATAATCATATAATCTACTTAAAACATTTAATTTTCTCTTCTTTCTCTCAACACCAATCATGTCTCATGTGAATCAAAGAATTGGGACAGCACAACATTAATTTTGGTCAATTTACAGTAAACACATTTGCAAAAGAATATTCATACATTAGAGGTAAAAAAAATCATCAAATATAATAGACACAAAATGTCTGTTGTTTTTAATAACAGATATTCTTAAATGAACAATTGCTAACCAAATATATCAAATTTTAAAATGCTTTAATTATAAATATTAATATTATATATAATGTAAGTTAATATATAACAAAAGTGTATAATATATAGAAAAGGCATATTATATATAACAAAAACAAAACTATCCAATTGCATTTTCCAAATTGGATTTTTATTTATAGTAACCAGTTTTGTTTAAATGAAAACAAGCACTAATAAAACAGGATTTTAAAATATGGAATTACTCTGAAAATGTTAACACAAAATTTAGCAAATGATGGTAAAAAAAAATATTTCAGTGTTGAAGTGTGAGAAGACATCAATGGTTTTCTGCAATTTCAAGTGATGTACACCCAACACCCCTGGTCTTCTGAAGGTGTCAAAGTAACATTCCAAACAATGCACAAGTGAGGCATGAACTTTTATGCATTGCATTATAAGATCCTCTACTTCAGGCAAATTGTTTCAGCTCAATTCAGTAGTTGGCATCTACATGCATCCAAGCATCAAGATAGTTATCCTCTCCCCTTATTTCTTTTCTCCACTCTGATGGTGGTAGCAGAAATGGCTGTGAATTTGATTTTGGTGGACAAATTAGCACAATGGAGAAGCCCACACACTTGGCTAGAAGTGCCTCCCTCACAGCTCAAAGAGGATTGAGACAGACAAGATCTGCCAAACTTGGTTGCATCAGGTTGTCAGATACTTGGTCCGTCAATGTCTTCCTTGATTATGCCATCCAGACTGGCACTGCCTTCAAACACCAACAGGGTGATTGAAATTGTGTGAATCTTCGCCTATTCTGCCATTGGTATCTTTGTGGGGTGGTTTCATCCAGTCTGATCCCTCCTCCTTGATCTTACCACCATGGGTGGCCCTACAAGAGTTGAAACTCCAGGCAGCTTCATTCTTGGGATCACTGGGACATGCAAACCCTCTAACATGACAAAGAACAACCATATTTTAGATTGGATGTTAGAGTGAACCGTTCATTATCAAATGTATCATTTTGACTTATTACTATAACAACAATAATAGAAATGATTAAATAAACAGAAAAAGGGTAATAATATAAAATTATTAAATATATAAAAACATTTTTTATTACTGTTGTTGATAAAAATATTTGAAAGATAAAAAATAAAGGGAGAAATTTACTAGTGAACCAATAGTTAAGAAACTTCTTTTTTTAAGTATTTGCTCAATACAAGATATCAATAAAGGGTAATTTTAATTTTATAAAGAATCCTTATTGCCAAGTAGTTTAGAGTGTGAAGGATCAATACAAAAGAAGTAAATATGGTCAACATCAGAGAAACTCAAGTGTCTACCTTCAGGACATTAAGAAATGATTAACTTGTTATTGTGACTTATTTATTATTATTTATCAAGTATTTCAGTTAAAGTATTAAATCAGCTTCAAGCTTAAATACTTCTCAAGAAAAATCAGGCAAACTCAAGTTCTCTCTCTCAAATGGCTTGCACTTTACTAAAGTATTACTGTAGACTTTCAAGATCTCACAATAAAGGAAAATACATATGTGCATTTCATGGTTATTGTCTATGTGTAAAAATTACCTGCTCTGAACAATTTTTTAAAGATTTCAAAAATACAGAATAATGTAATCTCAGATAAATATAACTCATTTAAGATTGATACTGACAAATGAGTGTTGTGGATTTTCTTTACTGGAAACTTTGCAATAAAATGAACTGATGAGCATGTCCTTTGATATTCAGTGTCACAAAAATATTCATATTATAAGGTGGATATTGGCAACAGTCTGAAGAAATGTCTATTTCAATAGTGATTAGTTTTGAAGTCAGACTGAGCTAGGGTTAGTAGTCATCTTAGAAATAGGCCCATATCAATATACTGTGTTTTTCTCAACCCTAAGCAGGACAGAAATAGCATTAACAGATGACTTCTTCATGTGTCATGCATGACTAGTTTCTAACTAACATCAAAAGTCTCTTTGTGTCAATTTTTTTGAATGGCCAAAATTATTTTATTTTCTGGTGCCCCCTTTCTTTTTCATTTTTCTTATAATGGAAGTTATGCATGGAACCTACCTTATTTTGGGTAGTTTTCAGTCATAAATTAGTAAGCTTTGTTCCTGAAAACTTCCGGCATTTTTTGACTTGGTTCAGTCTTTTCTTCTTCTTCCTCTTTTTAATTGAAGGTTGCCTTCTCGTTAGTTGAGAGAAATATTGAAAGAGAAATTTAGAGAGTGAGAAAAAAAGAGGTTTTAAAAGAAAAGCATAAATGCCTTATTTTAATTTTATTTTTATTTTTGTTTATATATTTTATTTTTATCAGGACTCACTACAAGCCTCCCAACAGGAATCAAACCAGATCCCTTTTTCCATCAGGGAAACCATTCCTTTAGCTGAAGCATGCTGTTATCAATTTGGCCATGGGATACAATTTTGATAAAGCAAAGTTCAATTTAAATAATGTACATCTCTCATTGTGACTTCTACAGAGTTATATCTGCTAGCTTCATTTGACTATTCAATATTAATTTCACTTTTTAAGAAAAATAAATTCATTTTCAATTTGTCTCTTGCTCAGTCAGTCTGTCAAATAGTGGATTTCTCTACCCATATCCTTATTAATTATAATCAATATATTTCTTTACTTGATTTGTTCCTTACTCCTCTCCTTGCTCAAGCATCACAACTCTGTCCTCATAGCAATTCAGATTATCCTGTAGTATCTGTTGATATTTCTTTTGAGTTGTATATTAGGAAGGAATCTCCTTTTTACAAGTCTTCTTTCTATTACCAGCATACTGATTGGGATTAATTTTGTGACTTTCTTTAAGACACCCCTTGGATTGATATTCTTAACTTTCCTACTGAGAATTATACCACAGAGGTTTGTTACTGGGTTAAAGCAGTTATTGACATTTTTGGATTTTCTCAGAAATACCAGATGAAACCAGAATATTCTCCTTGGTTCACACCTGCCTGTTCAACTGTAGTAGCATGCTAATTCCAATCACAACAGATGCCTCTTTATATCTGCTCATAATAATTGTAAACATGACCTCAAAGAGATTAAGTCTTTGTTTGCTGATAGAATGAGGCACCGTATAGCCTCTAACAAGTTTGGTTCTTGAAACTACTGGCAGCTCTGTTACAGTGTGTTAACGTCTTCTATACTTCCTCTATTCACTCAATTTGAGGAATTGGCATCTTCTGCTAATAAAGCAGAATGTTTTTCTCATAAATTCTACTTTTGCTTCATCTGGACGATCTTTTTCTGATTTTCAACTTAAAACTGAGTTTCTATTGAGTGATATGTATATAATTCCGTCCATGGTTTCTGCTATCAATTCTAATCTGGATCCCCACAAAGCATATAGACGATGGTATCCCTGCAATAGTCCTTAAGAAATATGCTACTGCAGTAACTCATATTCTTTCTAAACTCTACAATAAATGGCTATCAAATTTTAGAGAAGAATGCTGAAGCTCACATGCCTGTTAATAAAGCAGAATGTTTTGCCTATAAATCCTCTTTAAATTCTACTCTTCCTTCATCTGCAGTATTTTTGCCTGATTTTCCACTTGGAACTAATTAGTGTTTCTATTGAGTGATATGCATATAATTTTGTCCATGGTTTCTGCTATCAATTCTAATCTGCATCCTCACAAAGCATATAGACTTGATGGTATCCCTGCAATAGTCCTTAAGAAATGTGCTCTTGTGCTGGCTCCTGTTCTCTCTAAACTTTACAATATATGCTTTGATGTTTCTTGCATTCCAGCTTGTTGGAAATCCTATTCTGTAATTTCTGTTTTTAAGACCTCAGACAAACCATTTGATCCTTCTACCTCTTTTTAACAAAATACTAGAGGCCCAAATTAACTCTGAATTGGTCAAACATCTCACATCACTGGCTCTTCTTTCAGATAAGCATTATGGCTTTCACTTCTATAGGTCAACTGCTGATGTATTAATGATTATTGCTAAAAAATCTATCAAACTTTAAATAAGAATGATGAAGCTCAGTCTGTTGCTTTGAATATCTCAAAGGTATTTGACAGAGTTTGACATGCTGGTCTCCTACACAAGTTGAAAGGTTATGGTATTTCTGGATAAATTTTTGAACTGAGTCTTTTTTATCAAATTGTAAAATGAAATTTGAACATTTTAATCATTAGCAATATAAATATTTAAACGATATCATGAACTTTGAATAGTGTTTTTCACAATTTTAATTCGAATGTACAACTTTGAAAATTAGAAAAATCCAATTAAATCTTGTAAATTGACTGTAAATTGGACCCTCCTCAAGTGCTTCAATAAAATGTAATTTTGAGTCAAAACAGGAATAATCTAGCCAATATCTATTTGTAAAATGCATGTACAGTTCTGATTATAACAAATTCTTCTTCAAATGATGATCTTAGTGCCTGGCAGGGTTTAGAAAATAGAATATTATTATATAGTTATTGTGATAAACAGCATTTCTAGTTGGTTCAATTTTAAAAGATTGATATTCCGATATTCAATTAAAGGCCAAAAAATGAATATTTATGGGATTCTAAATAAAAACATATATCAACCAATAAAAGACTCTTTTTTAATAATGGTTTTCACTAGATTGATTATACCATACACCATTTTATATGGAGTTCTAAAAAATTCATGGCCTAACACACTTCATAAAGTCTGATTAAACATTTGATTTTTGGGAGGAATAGCTTTTTGATTGGACCAAAAACTTTTCAACAGTTCCTCATAGATTGACTGTTTCATTAAGTGCACACTAATTGGAATTTTCCTTGATCCCAAAGAAGTGATTTCCTAAAAATAAGGTATAAACAATGATGGCAAAATGAAATTGGTGAACCAAGTTTGAATAACAGTCAATTCTGTTTCATTCACATCACACCAAGAAGAAATTATAATGTTTGTAGAAAGTAAGTGATCAATTCTATATTACAATCAATATATAAATTGATCCCTCATTTTGTAACCACGGTAGTTTCTATACATTTATAGTCCAGAGACTGTCAATAAATCTAAAAGACATGCAAGTGCAGCTAATCAGTATTTCATTGATTGATTTGTTTTCTATGGCTTATCAACCATTTGCAGGTTATTTAAAGCCAAAAATACTTTTTAGATTGTAAGAGTTTTTTTGTGTGGGGTGAGATAATGTTATATTACAAGTGATACAAGTCTTACTAATTAACCCATAGTTGGAGGGAGAAAAGGCAGATTCATACTTTTCCCAAGGATATTTGCATGTAAGTGAATAAAACAAACCCAACAGGAATTGGAACTCAATGCTCTGATTAAACATTTCAAGCCATTATCCATTATACCACCTGCACATTCAAACCTACAGCATCTGGTATTATCAGGTGGTCATACATGTAAATACTAACCAGGCTTAACATTGCTTAACTTTGATGGTAATATGGAGACCAGTGTTTCAATGCAATGTGGCCAATGTGTAAATTAATTTAGTCTCTTATAAAATATTCATTTGTTTAAAATTTTAAATGAAACAAAAAGAAATGCTAAATTTAAGTGAAATATGATGCTTGCTCTTTACAAAATTTTACCTGAAGATGAATTTAGCATCATAAATAGATTTCAATTGTAGAAGGACATTATTAACCATTACATAAAATAAACACAAACTTAAACCACCAAAAGAGGAACACTTCATTTTCTTTTAATGTCTTATAGTAAGCAAAGCATATCTGTGATAAAACCTATTAGGCTAGTATAAAATCACAATGAAAAAGAAGGATGAAAAAAATGTATTCCATTTTCATCATTAACTATTTTTAGAAGAAAACCATGATCATTTTCATTTTCAGTTTGTCCAACTTTATATATATTCAAGAAAGTTCTGGAAATTTTCCTCAACTCTCAAGCATTTACAATATCAATGAAACATGTCTTTTTTAATATCTGGTATGATGTGGATTATGTTTAATACATGTCATTCTTTACTTCAGGACAAGTTATAGTGCAACTGATGGCCAGAACTGGAGGCCTATCTCAAATCTAATTGTTTCACTGGGTGTTGCAGTCAGCATTGGGAAAAAAAGGATGGCAGAAAATTTAAGCTTGCATGTTGTTGTTGTTGTTGCATCATTGTGCATCTAGTGTTGAAGGTTTCTACTTCTTCCTTCTCCCACAATCAATAATATGAAATTCAGATTACATCTGAGTTAGATAAATACAACATTTATTGCAATAGTGAATAATACATAATAGAACTTTGATGAAAAATACACAAAGCTGAAAGACTGACTGGATTTATAGTTGAGTAAATGAAAGGTTGTAGAAATAAAGTTCATAGTGTTCTCATAGAATATTCTTTTGATGTGAAATCTATAAAAGTGGAGATGTTCGTCAGAGTGACAAGGAGTTGTGTGACTTGTGAAATGCCTTCTTGGAATGTCTCTCCTTAGGCTGTCTGGGGTCAAGGTTTTCATATGTGTCAATTGGCTTCCAGATGGAGATTTGTATTTTAGCAGGAAGATGTTTCACTGGTTGTTATTAACCAATGAGAACGTTGTATTTAATGTGGTAGTTTTTAGTGTCTGTTGCTTTGTGGAATTCATGCTGATTGAAAAGTGAATGAAGAGGTATAAGGTAGAAGTAGGTGACAACATGGACATGAAAGATTTTTAATGATGGCCAGAACTTGAGACCTATCACAAATCTCATTGTTCTACTGGGCATGAGGAGTTTTAGTTTTAGTTTAGGTTTCTAGTAGGTCTTTGCTGTTGTCAGCTTAAGAGATGTTTGCTTTTTACACTTGCAATAATTTTAGCTTATTTAATGGAAGTAAGATTTAGTTATCTTATTTCCTTTGGACTTCCTATATTATTTTAGGTTTTCATTGCAAGAACAAACTTTTTTGTGCAAAATTCACTAAAAACTGTAAATTACTGAACATGCACTTGTTACTTGGAATTTAATTTAATATTTGTTACTTAAAGTTAATTTAATATTCTTCTGTGGATTACCCCTCTTGACGGAGCCAAAACAACTGCTAGGGGGCGCTCTTTAAGCCTATAAATAGGCAATGATATTCTCACTCACTCTCCTTTTGTTTTTTAAATCTGGCTTTCTGATGTAGCTGGACGTAGATACAAATGCTGTCGACAAGGCACACATTCCCTGATCCTCCTATGACTATGGAACTCTCTATCGGTCCTCCAAGTCTATAAGTCGACCATTCGCCCTTGCATGGAGTATTGGTGCCATATATGGTCTGGGGCCCCTGCTGTTTGCCTCAGGGTTCTTGATAAGATCCAGAGGATAGGCAATGTGATTGGCCCTGATCTGTCATCTTGTCTGCAGTTGCTCTCTCACAGACGCGATGTTGCCTCGCTCTGCCTTTTTACAAGTACTTTCACGGTAATTGCTCCGAGGAGCTGCTTTCGCTTGTCCCTAGGCCTCGTGAATTTAAATGTCCCACGAGGCTGGCATCCCGCTCCCACCCCTACACCGTTGAAACTGTTAGATGTAGACGTCTCTTCTACTCCAATAGCTTCATGTCTCGCACATCTCGCCTATGGAACTCCCTTCCCTATTACTGTTTCCCTGACAAATACAATCTCCAACGGTTTAAGTGTAGCGTCAATCGACATCTCCAGTTGCCTTGATCTATCCACTTCCCTTCTCCACATCCTTTCATTTTTCATTCCTATCTGCTCTCGCTCCAAATCTTCTGTAACCCCCTTGCTTTGATCGACCCACTGTCTTTCTCTTTCTCCACATCCTCTCCTTTACCACTCCTATCTGCTCTTCCTCCAACCCTTCTTTAACCCCTTGTGTGATAGTGGCCTCCAGCCTTGCTTGGGGTGATAATGCTTAAAAAAAAAAATAAAATAAAATATATACACACATCTATCACACATACTTGTTACACACCCCACACACACCAACAAGTACATTCTTCTTATAATTTGTTTTAATGTTTTTTTCCTCGTGTTATGATTGTCTACACATGTAATTCCTTTTGTTAATACATACATTGTCAATTGTTTTATATTTATTGTTTTGTGTTACTCATTTTTACCTGGACTCATATTGAGTCTGACAATATTGTTTTCTGGTATAAATGTTCCAGGAGTCTGTAAATATTCAGTATCCAAAGTGTTGATTCGCACAACATAATGGTGATTAATATTTACCCAATCATGCAACATTTCTCTATAAATATTTTATTCATAAAAAGAAAATACACAAATGATCAACCATATTTATTTTTGTGTAATGTGTACTCCTAACAAATGAAAAAAATATGTTGAATTCTTCCCACTCTTCTTATATTGAAATGTAACATTATAACTTGATTCAAAGAAATAATTTATTAATCAGATTTTTTATTAGTTTTTTCTAGAAAATATTATAAAGTACCTTCCAATAAAGTTCATTTTAATAACATTTGATATGCTTTATTTTTAACATATCTTCCAAACATTTATGTTCAATTCTGTTCTTACAAAGCAAGATTTATTTAAAAATCCAATTAATTTTTGCATTAAGTTAATTTGATATTTTTGTTTATGATATTATTATTCATAACAACAAATATATTCCTGATAAAATGTAATTTTTTATGAATTTTTATTTTCATTTTAAAAGGTATTTTTAAGAAAGTTTGAATTTTAGTCTTTTTTATCATTACAAAATAAAATAGAAGTTAACATAATATTTTATATCAAATGATTAATAAATAAACATAAATTAGGAATGTTGTTATATAAAAATAATGTCATATAATTAAATTCAATAAATTTAATCAGATATTTTCAGATAATGTAAATGGAATTGTACAAGCAATTGTATTTCAAATAGGCAGTTAAATGATATATATACAGAGAGCAAGATATGTGTTAGAGAATGAATAAATAAAATCTTTAAATATTTTCAAAATGGATCAGCCATTCCAGGTCGGATGATTAAACATGAAAGAAACTTCCAAGATTGTTTCTTGTGATTAAACATGAAAGAAACTGTAGTGGACCTCCTGGAGAGGGGGGAAGTGATATAACATGGTCTGTGCACCCGAATAAAGCATAGATGTCACAGAGAAGCCCACTAACATTTTAAAAAAATAAAGACATGAAATCTGACAGCTGAAATAAAAATGGAAACCAGAATTAGGATATTTAAAAAATTATGCAAAATTTGTTTACATAATATATAGATGTGTTTGGATTAAAGGAACATGAACAGACAATGAATCAAATAATGGAGACAGAATTAAGTAAATTGAGGAATACTGACCGGCTAGAAAATCTAGATAATATAACTATGACTACATGTTAAAAGTAGAGTCCATGTAAGTTAAGTTGTCATGTAAGTCCACAGTTCAAAAGTTCAGTTCACATGTCTGACAAAAGTGTTGAAAAGTTGCTGGTTAAGTCCAATGATGAACCTTCCGTAGTATTTAACCAAAGTGTACAGAATAGGTTGGTTGATATGCATGCAGCAATTTCCTAAACCAGGTGAGTTAGATTGACAGGAAAGCCGGAAACAGGGACCTAGTGTAGCCAGAAGCTCAGGGATGTTGTAAGCAGGTCCATTAATGCTGATCAACCAGGTGAGTTAGGTTGAGATAGAGATAACGGAAGTAAGGATCATGTGTAGCCAGAAGTTATAAAGCCCAGGAATGCTGGAAGATAAGGATCCATGTTAACCAGAAGTAAGGGTCCATGGTAGCTGGAAGTAGTAAAGGCTAGGAATGCCAGAAGTAACATACCAGAAGATAAGGGTCCATGGTAGTAAGGTTCTGTGGTAGCCAGAAATAGTTTAGGTCAGGATTGCTGAAAGTAAGGATCTGAGATAGCTGGAAATAGTAAGGCCAAGAATGCTGGAAGTAAAAGAACATGGTAGCCGGAAATAATAACGGCTAGGAATGCCAGAAGACAAGTGTCCATGGTAACCAAAAGCAAGGGTTCGTGGTAGCAGGATGTGACACTATTTAGCTATGGTAATTAATTAACTAATTAGCCATAAAGAAAACACAAAATAACCAGAATAAACGAAGATATCGTTCAAGAGTGCACAAATATTGTGTACACAGGTAATGTGGCCAAGGAAATGACCTGACAAGAGGGCCATGTGTTAATTGTAGGAATTTTGGCAGGGCACAAAATGATTTACATAAACAAAGTTCCAGTTGATAATTCTAAACTGCACATGATCTGGGAACAGGATAAGAAATCCTGAATAAGCAGTGGTGTCAAAGAGTTAATTAATGAAGCAAGCTTAGCCACACCAGCATGACCGAGATGCCATTGGTCATGTGGTAGCAGTGGTGATAGGCAGAGGTAAAATAGTAAGAGAGACAGAGAGGTTACTAATGCCCACTGAAAGGAATTGGTGTGAGATACCAATATGAGGAGGTGGGAGTTTAGGAAGATAGCTATCCTGCAACCTCTCCTCATGGATGAAGGGATCCCCCAGAAATATGAAGTAATTAATTTTCCAAAAATGGGAAGTAATTAATTTTCCAGGCCAGACAACAAAGGGATCATCGTTGGAAATCAGGGATTCACCAAAAAACCCTGGCTGTGTCTAACCACACATCGGGTTTTAGTTGAAGTCCATATAAGCGAGCGCCCTCGGGCAGTTCACTAGTTTGTGTTTTGCAGTTGAGGAGAGCTGAGATATACCAGGATTTCTACCTTTGACTTCACCTTTCTACCAACAGCGAGTTATACTGACGAACAAAGCTAAGCCAGTACTTAAAAAAAACTAAACTAGTTGACTTAAAAGACCAGAACTTACCTAGAAGTATAAAAGTGTCACTCTTAGAAGAAACGGGTTAGGAAGAAGACAGACTCCTGTATTGAACAGACTGATAAAAGATTATGTGCTTTCTTTAAACATACCCAAACCTTTTTGGTTTTCATTTATTTCTTTTCGCTTATGTGATGTCACCTCCAGTTTAGATGACATTTGCATGACGACCCCAGTGTCTGATTGATCTCCTCAACCTAAGATCAAAATTACAAGCCAAATGTAAGGATCTGAGATAGCCAGACGTAGTAAGGCCAAGAGTAAAAGTCAATGGTAGCTGAAAGTAATAAAGGCCTGGAGTACTGGAAGATAAGGGTCCATGGTAGCCGGAAGTAAGGGTTCATGGTAGCTGGAAGTAGTAAAGGCTAAGAATGCCAGAAGATAAGGGTCCATGGTAGTAAGGTTCTGTGGTAGCCAGAAGTAGTTTAGGTCAGGATTGCTGAAAGTAAGGATCTGAGATAGCTGGAAATAGGCCAAGAATGCTAGAAGTAAAAGCCATGGTAGCCAGAAATAATAATGGCTAGGAATGCTGGAAGATAAAGGTCTATGGTAGCTGGAAGCAAGGGTCCATGGTAGCCAGAAGTAGTAAAGGCTAGGAATGCTGGAAGTAAGATGCTAGATGATAAGAGTCCATGGCAGCCGGAAGTAAGGTTCTGTGGTAGCCAGAAGTAATTTATGTTAGGATTGCCAAAAGTAAGGAGCCGAGATAGTCAGAAGTATTAAGGCTAAGAGTAAGAGTTCATGGCAGCTGGAAGTAATAAATGCCTGGAATACTGGAAGGTAAGTGTCCATGGTAGCCAGAAGTAAGGGTTCATGATAGCTGGAAGTTTCTGTGGTAGCCAAAAGTAGATTACATCAGGATCGCCGAAAGTAACGATTCGAGATGACCAGAAGCATTAAGGCCAAGAGTAAGAGTCCATTGTAGCTGGAAGTAATAAAGGCCAGGAATACCAGAAGATAAGGGCCCGTGGTAGCTGGAAGTAATAAAGGGCAAGAGTACTGGAAGATATCGGTGGATAGGAAAGCCCAGCTAATGTCCAATTGGCAGAAGAAAAATAAATGGGCACATACCTCAATACATAACCAGTCCAACCTACTTAATATTTAAAGAAAAATGAATTCAGAGTTGCAAGAAGGTATAAAAAGTATAAAAATGTTCACAAAGTGTATTCAGTCTAAGTATTTAATACTGAAATAACTAAAAAGACATTAGTTTTATTATGAATCTAAATGAACTTGCTATATTCAATTGAAGGGAGTGGAGCAACAGAATGAAGAAAAGGTCAAGATCATGAAGATATATAACGTCTGCACATGATCACGTGAACGGAGTAGCGAATGGGATACAATAAAACTTCCAAGATTGTTTCTTGTGGGTAAACATCAAAGAAACTTCCTAGATTATTTATTGTGAATAAAAATCAAAGAAACTTCAAAGATTATTTATTGTGATTAAACATCAAAGAAACGTCAATTATTTATTGTGATTAAACATCAAAGAAACTTCAAAGATTATTTATTGTGATTAAACATCATGAAATTTCCTAGATAATTTATTGTGATTAAACATGAAAAAAACTTCAAAGGTTATTTATTGTGATTAAACATGAAAGAAACTTCCTAGATTATTTATCATGATTAAAGATGAAAGAAACTTCAAAGATTATTTATTGTGATTAAACATCAAAGAAACGTCAATTATTTATTGTGATTAAACATCAAAGAAACTTCAAAGATTATTTATTGTGATTAAACATGAAAGAAACTTCAAAGATTATTTATTGTGATTAAACATCAAAGAAACTTCAAAGATTATTTATTGTGATTAAACATCAAAGAAACTTCAAAGATTATTTATTGTGATTAAACATCATGAAATTTCCTAGATAATTTATTGTGATTAAACATGAAAAAAACTTCAAAGGTTATTTATTGTGATTAAACATGAAAGAAACTTCCTAGATTATTTATCATGATTAAAGATGAAAGAAACTTCAAAGATTATTTATTGTGATTAAACATCAAAGAAACGTCCTAGATTATTTATAGTGATTGAACATCAAAGAAACTCCAAAGAATATTTATTGTGATTAAACATCAAAGAAACTTCAAAGATTATTTATTGTGATTAAACATCGAAGAAAATTCAAAGATTATTTATTGTGATTAAACATCAAAGAAACTTCAGAGATTATTTATTGTGATTAAAGATCAAAGATTATTTATTGTGATTAAACATCAAAGAAACGTCAAAGATTATTTATTGTGATTAAACATCATGAAATTTCCTAGATAATTTATTGTGATTAAACATGAAAAAAACTTCAAAGATTATTTATTGTGATTAAACATCAAAGAAACTTCCTAGATTATTTATTGTGATTAATCATCCAAGAAACTTCAAAGATTATTAATTGTGATTAAACGTCAAAGGATCTTCACAGATTATTTATTGTGATTAAACATCAAAGAAACTTCCTAGATTATTTATTGTGATTAAACATCAAAGAATCTTCCTAGATTATTTATTGTGATTAAACATCAAAGAATCTTCCTAGATTATTTATTGTGATTGAACATCAAAGAAACTTCAAAGATTATTTATTGTGATTATACATCAAAGAAACTTCAAAGATTATTCATTGTGATTAAACATCAAAGAAGCTTCCTAGGTTATTTATGTGATTAAACATCAAAGAAACTTCAAAGATTATTAATTGTGATTAAACGTCAAAGGATCTTCAAAGATTATTTATTGTGATTAAACATCAAAGAAACTTCCTAGATTATTTATTGTGATTAAACATCAAAGAAACTTCAAAGATTATTTATTGTGATTAAACATCATGAAATTTCCTAGATAATTTATTGTGATTAAACATGAAAAAAACTTCAAAGATTATTTATTGTGATTAAACATCAAAGAATCTTCCTAGATTATTTATTGTGATTAATCATCCAAGAAACTTCAAAGATTATTAATTGTGATTAAACGTCAAAGGATCTTCACAGATTATTTATTGTGATTAAACATCAAAGAAACTTCCTAGATTATTTATTGTGATTAAACATCAAAGAATCTTCCTAGATTATTTATTGTGATTAAACATCAAAGAATCTTCCTAGATTATTTATTGTGATTGAACATCAAAGAAACTTCAAAGATTATTTATTGTGATTATACATCAAAGAAACTTCAAAGATTATTTATTGTGATTAAACATCAAAGAAACTTCAAAGATTATTTATTGTGATTAAACATCAAAGAAGCTTCCTAGGTTATTTATGTGATTAAACATCAAAGAAACTTCAAAGATTATTAATTGTGATTAAACGTCAAAGGATCTTCAAAGATTATTTATTGTGATTAAACATCAAAGAAACTTCCTAGATTATTTATTGTGATTAAACATCAAAGAAACTTCAAAGATTGTTTATTGTGATTAAACATCAAAGAAGCTTCCTAGGTTATTTATGTGATTAAACATCAAAGAAACTTCAAAGATTATTAATTGTGATTAAACGTCAAAGGATCTTCAAAGATTATTTATTGTGATTAAACATCAAAGAAACTTCCTAGATTATTTATTGTGATTAAACATCAAAGAAACTTCCTAGATTATTTATTGTGATTAAACATGAAAAAAACTTCAAAGATTATTTATTGTGATTAAACATGAAAGACACTTCCTAGATTATTTATCATGATTAAAGATGAAAGAAACTTCAAAGATTATTTATTGTGATTAAACATCAAAGAAACTTCAAAGATTATTTATTGTGATTAAACATCAAAGAAACTTCAAAGATTATTTATTGTGATTAAACATCAAAGAAACTTCCTAGATTATTTATAGTGATTGAACATCAAAGAAACTCCAAAGAATATTGATTGTGATTAAACATCAAAGAAACTTCAAAGATTATTTATTGTGATTAAACATCAAAAAACTTCAAATATTATTTATTGTGATTAAATATCAAAGAATCTTCCTAGATTATTTATTGTGATTAAACATCAAAGAAACTTCAAAGATTATTTATTGTCATTAAACATCAAAGAAACTTCAAAGATTATTTATTGTGATTAAACATGAAAGAAACTTCAAAGATTATTTATTGTGATTTAACATCAAAGAAACTTCAAAGAGTATTTATTGTGATTAAACATCAAAGAAACTTCAAAGATTATTTATTGTGATTAAACATCGAAGAAAATTCGAAGATTATTTATTGTGATTAAACATCAAAGAAACTTCAAAGATTATTTATTGGGATTAAACTTCAAAGATTATTTATATGTGATTAAACATCAAAGAAACTTCAAAGATTAATTATTGTGATTAAACATCAAAGAAACTTCAAAGATTATTTATTGTGATTAAACATCAAAGAAACTTCCTAGATTATTTATAGTGATTGAACATCAAAGAAACTCCAAAGAATATTTATTGTGATTAAACATCAAAGAAACTTCAAAGATTATTTATTGTGATTAAACATCGAAGAAAATTCGAAGATTATTTATTGTGATTAAAGATCAAAGATTATTTATTGTGATTAAACATCAAAGAAACTTCAAAGATTATTTATTGTGATTAAACATCATGAAATTTCCTAGATAAT
Source organism: Acanthosepion esculentum (assembly GCA_964036315.1). Lineage (NCBI taxonomy): Eukaryota > Metazoa > Mollusca > Cephalopoda > Sepiida > Sepiidae > Acanthosepion > Acanthosepion esculentum. Next base: position 1,257,070 of record OZ038520.1, read on the forward strand.
TTATTGTGATTAAACATGAAAAAAACTTCAAAGATTATTTATTGTGATTAAACATCAAAGAAACTTCCTAGATTATTTATTGTGATTAATCATCCAAGAAACTTCAAAGATTATTAATTGTGATTAAACGTCAAAGGATCTTCACAGATTATTTATTGTGATTAAACATCAAAGAAACTTCCTAGATTATTTATTGTGATTAAACATCAAAGAATCTTCCTAGATTATTTATTGTGATTAAACATCAAAGAATATTCCTAGATTATTTATTGTGATTGAACATCAAAGAAACTTCAAAGATTATTTATTGTGATTATACATCAAAGAAACTTCAAAGATTATTTATTGTGATTAAACATCAAAGAAACTTCAAAGATTATTTATTGTGATTAAACATCAAAGAAGCTTCCTAGGTTATTTATGTGATTAAACATCAAAGAAACTTCAAAGATTATTAATTGTGATTAAACGTCAAAGGATCTTCAAAGATTATTTATTGTGATTAAACATCAAAGAAACTTCCTAGATTATTTATTGTGATTAAACATCAAAGAAACTTCAAAGATTATTTATTGTGATTAAACATCATGAAATTTCCTAGATAATTTTTTGTGATTAAACATGAAAAAAACTTCAAAGATTATTTATTGTGATTAAACATGAAAGACACTTCCTAGATTATTTATCATGATTAAAGATGAAAGAAACTTCCTAGATTATTTATTGTGATTAAACATCAAAGAATCTTCCTAGATTATTTATTGTGATTGAACATCAAAGAAACTTCAAAGATTATTTATTGTGATTATACATCAAAGAAACTTCAAAGATTATTTATTGTGATTAAACATCAAAGAAACTTCAAAGATTATTTATTGTGATTTAACATCAAAGAAACTCTAAAGATTATTTATTGTGATTAAACATCAAAAAACTTCAAATATTATTTATTGTGATTAAATATCAAAGAATCTTCCTAGATTATTTATTGTGATTAAACATCAAAGAAACTTCAAAGGTTATTTATTGTGATTAAACATCAAAGAAACTTCAAAGATTATTTATTGTGATTAAACGTCAAAGAAACTTCCTAGATTATTTATTGTGATTAAACATCAAAGAAAGTTCAAAGATTATTTATTGTGATTAATCATCCAAGAAACTTCAAAGATTATTTATTGTGATTAAACATCAAAGAAGCTTCCTAGATTATTTATGTGATTAAACATCAAAGACACTTCAATGATTCTTTATTGTGATTAAACATCGAAGAAACTTCAAAGATTATTAATTGTGATTAAACGTCAAAGGATCTTCAAAGATTATTTATTGTGATTTAACATCAAAGAAACTCTAAAGATTATTTATTGTGATTAAACATCAAAAAACTTCAAATATTATTCATTGTGATTAAATATCAAAGAATCTTCCTAGATTATTTATTGTGATTAAACATCAAAGAAACTTCAAATGTTATTTATTGTGATTAAACATCAAAGAAACTTCAAAGATTATTTATTGTGATTAAACGTCAAAGAAACTTCCTAGATTATTTATTGTGATTAAACATCAAAGAAAGTTCAAAGATTATTTATTGTGATTAATCATCCAAGAAACTTCAAAGATTATTTATTGTGATTAAACATCAAAGAAGCTTCCTAGATTATTTATGTGATTAAACATCAAAGACACTTCAATGATTCTTTTTTGTGATTAAACATCGAAGAAACTTCAAAGATTATTAATTGTGATTAAACGTCAAAGGATCTTCAAAGATTATTCATTGTGATTAAACGTCAAAGGATCTTCAAAGATTATTTATTGTGATTAAACATCAAAGAAACTTCAAAGATTATTTATTGTGATTAAACATCAAAGAAACTTCAAAGATTATTTATTGTGATTAAACATCAAGAAACTCTAAAGATTATTTATTGTGATTAAACATCAAAAAACTTCAAAGATTATTTATTGTGATTAATCATCCAAGAAACTTCAAAGATTATTAATTGTGATTAAACGTCAAAGGATCTTCACAGATTATTTATTGTGATTAAACATCAAAGAAACTTCCTAGATTATTTATTGTGATTAAACATCAAAGAAACTTCAAAGATAATTTATTGTGATTAAACATCAAAAAACTTCAAATATTATTTATTGTGATTAAATATCAAAGAATCTTCCTAGATTATTTATTGTGATTAAACATCAAAGAAACTTCAAAGATTATTTATTGTGATTAAACATCAAAGAAACTTCAAAGATTATTTATTGTGATTTAACATCAAAGAAACTTCAAAGAGTATTTATTGTGATTAAACGTCAAAAAACTTCAAGGATTATTTATTGTGATTAAACATCAAAGAAACTTCTTAGATTATTTATTGTGATTAATCATCCACGAAACTTCTAAGATTATTTATTGTTATTAAACATCAAATAAACTTCAAAGATTATTTATTGTGATTAAAGATGAAAGAAACTTCAAAGATTATTTATTGTGATTAAACATCGAAGAAAATTCGAAGATTATTTATTGTGATTAAACATCAAAGATTATTTATTGTGATTAAACATCAAAGAAACTTCAAAGATTATTTATTGTGATTAAACATCATGAAATTTCCTAGATAATTTATTGTGATTAAACATGAAAAAAACTTCAAAGATTATTTATTGTGATTAAACATGAAAGAAACTTCCTAAATTATTTATCATAATTAAAGATGAAAGAAACTTCAAAGATTATTTATTGTGATTAAACATCAAAGAAAGTTCAAAGATTATTTATTGTGATTAACCATCAAAGAAACTTCAAAAACTATTCATTGTGATTAAACATCAAAGAAACTTCCTACATTATTCATTGTGATTAAATATCAAAGAATCTTCCTAGATTATTTTTTGTGATTAAACATCAAAGAAACTTCCTAGATTATTTATTGTGATTAACCATCAAAGAAACTTCAAAGATTATTTATTGTGATTAAACATAAAAAAACTTCAAAGACTATTTATTGTGATTAAACGTCAAAGAAACTTCAAAGATTATTAATTGGGATTAAACGTCAAAGGATCTTCAAAGATTATTTATTGTGATTAAACATCAAAGAATCTTCCTAGATTATCTATTGTGATTGAACATCAAAGAAACTTCAAAGATTATTTATTGTGATTATACATCAAAGAAACTTCAAAGATTATTTATGGTGATTTAACATCAAAGAAACTCTAAAGATTATTTATTGTGATTAAACATAAAAAAAACTTCAAAGATTATTAATTGTGATTAAACGTCAAAGGATCTTCAAAGATTATTTATTGTGATTAATCATCAAAGAAACTTCCTAGATTATTTATTGTGATTAAACATCAAAGAAACTTCAAAGATTATTTATTGGGATTAAACATCAAAAAACTTCTAAGATTATTTATTGTGATTAAACATCAAAGAATCTTCCTAGATTATTTATTGTGATTAAACATCAAAGAAACTTCAAAGATTATTTATTGTGATTATACATCAAAGAAACTTCAAAAATTATTTATTGTGATTAAACATCAAAGAAACTTCAAAGATTATTTATTGTGATTTAACATCAAAGAAACTCTAAAGATTATTTATTGTGATTAAACATCAAAAAACTTCAAAGATTATTTATTGTTATTAAACATCAAAGAAACTTCAAAGATTATTTATTGTGATTAAACATCAAAGAAACTTCAAAGATTGTTTCTTTTCTTGTACTAGCAAATCATAGTATATGTTGTACGAACAGTGAAATAGTAGATTTTTATCTACCATTTCACTTTTGAAGCCATGAAGTTGTAGAACATGAAGCTGACATGCCAGTTGTTGTCTGCGTACTGGTGGTGCCAGAAACCATGGAGAAATCAGTTCTCCAATTTAAGCTACTAATTTCTATTGATTTGAACTTTGTGAAACTGATTGATATGAATCGACTGAAATTGATAGAAATAATGATGAATGGAGACAGAAACAGACTGAAAAAATTTAGATATGAACAGACTGAAAATGATATGATTTAAATCTGGATGAGAATCTTAAATATATAAATATTTAAGTTGAAATAAATTCTTCAAGCTCTTTAAAGACAAGAATATATGAACATAAAAGATAATTGAAATTAAACAAACTAAATGCATTGTATGACATTTAAACCTTAATGATCATAATTTTGATCTGGAACCTGCTATTTTATTAAAATGCTGTTTTATTTTGTCCCATAATTCAGGTGTGTCAAACTGGTAGTCCAAGGGCAGCATGTGACCCTTTTTATGCATATTGGCGGCCCTCACAATGGTTTCTATAGCCGTAGTACATCGAGAATTTTGTCTATGTTGGTAATACAAATTATTAAGAACAGTGAAATTTTTTTTCAATTGGTATGATTAGATTGCTTATTCTATCTCAATGGTTTTTGTTTTTGAATGTCAGTGACTATTTTTAACTTCCGGTTAATCATGTGATCATTCTTGACAACTAAATATGAAAAAATTTAAAGTGAAAATGTTTGTAATTTTGTAATATTTTGCCTTAAAAATGTCAAATTCTACTCCATCTCGAAAAAAGAGAAAATTATCTGAAGAAGAACGTGTTTCAAGAAAAGTGGGAATTACAGTACTTTTGTACCACTGTTAATAGAAAGATGAACTGTTTGATTTGCAACCACTGCATTGTGATGCCAAAAGAATATAATGTGAAAAGACATTATGAAACAAACCATCGATCTTATGATAAATATGAAGAAGATATGCTTGTTTCAAAAGTGAAGGAATTCAAGGTTAAGTTAACACAGCAACAGTGTTGCTTTATAAAAATTCAGAAAGGCAACATTAGTTCTGTTACTGCAAGCTTTGAACTCTGCAAAATGATCGCCGTCAGCGGAAAATCTTACAGTGAAGGAGATTTCATAAAGTGATGTCTTGTAAAATCAGTTGAAATTGTATGTCCAGAGAAGTCACATGTTAGATAGATAAATAGATAGATAGATAGATAGATAGATAGATAGATAGACAGACATGGTTTATCCGCGGATAGATAGATAGATAGATAGATAGATAGATAGATAGATAGATAGATAGATAGATAGATATAAAATGGACTGAGATAGATAGATAGATAGATAGATAGATAGATAGATAGATAGATAGATAGATAAATACAGTTTATCCGTGGATAGATAGATAGATAGATAGATAGATAGATAGATAGATAGATAGATAGATATAAAATGGACTGAGATAGATAGATAGATAGATAGATAGATAGATAGATAGATAGATAGATAGATAGATAGATAGATAGATAGATAGATATTAACACTGTGGGTTAGATAAATACATATATGTGTGCAACATAAGATAGAGATGCAATTAGATATACTGAGTGCAAGAAACTGATAGGCAGATATAAACACACAGACACACACACACATATGTATATATACAATGAGAGAGAGAGAGGGGGGGAGAGAAATGAACAAACTGACATAGAGAGGGACAAATATATTGAAATTGAAACAGACAGGTAGATATAAACATACTGATTTAGCATGATACGAAGACTGTGATAGCTACAGATGCAAATTAATTATCTGCACTTACATATAAAGTGTCATGGGACAACCCTGCACTAGCAGCAAAATAAAGCCATCCAAAGCATTCACTTCCTAGCAGAGAAACTAGATGAAAGTCTTCCCTCATTTCTCATGGCTTCACACATAATGGCTCAACATGGCTATCACTGTGAGTAAGAAGCTTTTCATTCCTTTCTAAGTAATATGTGACTCACCCCAGACAATACCAGAATAGACTTTGCACTCAGTGGGAAGTCTCAAAAAATCTAGGTGCATGGTCACAAATGCATGCCTCATAGGATATCAGGTAAACATATGGTATAGCGAAAAAAACGGCAACTTGCCTCGTCAAACCAAGTGACAGTGCATCACGTGTATCCTACAACAGAAAAGAAAATTACTTACCAAAAAAAAAAGGGCACGTATTTCACATGACATGCTGAAGACAGAATATTTAGGTTAAAAACAAGTACGTCGCAGGAGTACTCTATAAAAGTACTTTGATATACAAAATACTTGGTGTCCTCTCCCAGCTGTTGACGAATGGAAAAAAATGCTCGGCCAATAAAAGAAGTTGTGTTCTCAAATTGGGGAGAAAGTTGGTGTATTTTGGCTACCGCATTCATCAGAGAGTGAGTTATATTTCTGACTGGTTACATTCATTGTGATTTGTGAGATAGTACCAGCGAATCGTTTTTTCGACATTTCTTTCTGCCCTGATATTCGAGTCTGAATTTACAGTGATTTGTTCTTTGTGTTATGGAAGTAATCTGCAACAAATATTTCTTTTGCTTTCAGAATGCTTACATATGGTCAGCCTAATTATGCTTAAGATGTGCATGTTTAAAAAAAAAACTTCTGACAAGCAGATAAATAAACACCTAGCCAAAAGGGAAAGAGTACAATATCTTACATCCACATTAAAATTTAAGGTTTATATTTGGAAAGATATCCAGGACAACAAACACCCACTGGCCAACATTGATTGACAAAGTTCAATAAAATGCAATGTTAGCTATAATAGATTTAGTTTTGGATTTTTATTTGTAATGTATTATGATAACATTACATAAGCAATTATCTTTGTTCATTTTTCCCAGAATGGGAAACACACATGGCATCATGTACAAGTTAGTCTTTAGTACTTTCTACTAACACTTTGATTTATATTTCTATATTTTATATAAATGTATTGCATATTTAACATGGTCCTCTTGTTCTTTAATATTGTTCTATTTCAGTGTTAGTTCAGCCAACCAGTTCTAGTAGTACTTTTTAAAAATCATTTCACTCCAAGGAAGGTGATAAGCTAATAAAAGACAAGGAGTTACTTTGTGTGGAAGAAATTGAAAACATTAATTAGGAGAAAGGACACTAGAAGAACAGATTCAAGAATACAGAAGATATTAAAGTTAGGATGCTTGTCTTCATTAGTAGTTGCATAAGTTAACTTCGTTGCACTGTTTTTACTCAAATTAAGGAGTGACCAAGACTGACAACTGCTAGTCGAAATATTTCCATAAAAATAAATCATTCATTGAAACTACAAGATTTTCTTTTAATTAAGACAGAAGATATTGGTTGACATTACATATAAACTTTTGAAGGTCATAGTTGACAGGAAAGCAAGAAGCTAGAACAGAGTTCCACAAGCAAGAACTGAGAGAAAAGAAACTATTAGAATAGAACTTACGGTTACATCTAGTAATTTCATTTTTGCTAAAATCTTAGTGCCAATCTAATCATACACTTCAATTCATGAAGTTGCGACACTAAAGGAAAAATCTAATCAGAACAATTGCCATGAAAATATTTATAGAAAAAGTACAAGGAAGTTCTACTATGACAGTGAGAAAATGATTGTAACTGAGATACCAGATCAAGTCTGATAACATTTTATCAAGAATTTATAGATGCATAGCAGAGGCTCCAGGCCAGATGTGGCAACAATATTTAATGCACAGATGAATGGTAGACTTATAAAGGAGAAAGACAGATTCTAGTGAGAAAAATTGTTTATCATGATACAGTTGTAACGAGAGTGTTTGGATGAAAGATTTATTCTCCCATTTACATTTCTCTTATTATTGGCATTGTCATATTCATGATATAACACCACTGTAGTTCACGGACGGGACAGAATGGAATAGATGAAAGGAAAAAGAATGACAAGCATGCTTTGTTCTCTGAGAGACTTTTATATGCTACAACATCCATATATATATATACCTATATATACATATATATACGCATGTCCCAGGTGGAGAACTATATATCACATATGTCTACATAGCAAATTAAAGTATAAGGAGGAACAGAGGGAATTACATATAATTTGAAGATATTCCTGACCTGAAAAAGACTCCAGGCTTAGACAGGCCGGATTCATCTATGTCCCAAAGGGAAACAGCATCATGTGCTTGTAAGCTGGGAAGGTAGATTTGGTTGATATTCATGAACTGAAAATTTATTTCCACTTTTGTATAGAGTGATGTCACAAAGAAGTTATCATGTGACCACAGGACTTATCTTCCACCAAAGGGAGATAAGCACCTTCTGTATTTATACAAAGTGAACCAATCTTCTTCCCAGAATCAGATTTATCAATTGATTTGATAACGTTTTTGTTGAGCACAATATTTCTTTTCTATTACCAATCCTTACAATGATGAGCCCAACATTATTGAATTCCCACAGTGGTGACTCCTGACATGATAAAATTTTACATAACAAGACTTCATTATCCCTACATAGATACAAATCACAAGAGTTTATTTGCTGATGCTTGTCTAACCTTATATTTGGATATATGCGGCTTATATTTTCAAGTTAATGTGAAAACCTAATAATCATTTTTAGTAACTTGTAAATTTTCAAAATAAGTCCGTGACAAATATTTCCTATGTCCTAGAAATGGAATGTTTTTGCTAGATAGGAATTGACAATGCAGTAGCAAAATTTAAATATTTTTATCAACTATATTCTGTCCTGCTGAAACTAAAGTCTTTTCCATATTTTTTGAGTCATCTATTAGACAGGAACGACCTATTTACAAGTCTTCATAGTGATTGGGATTCATCTTCATGATTTTCTCCATGATGTTCCTTGGATTGATATTTTTAACCTTTCTGTTGAGAATTATACCACAGAGGTTTCTTCTTAGGTCAAAATTGTCATCGGTGCTTCTGTACCTTCTCAGAAATACCACATGAAACCGCAATCTTCTGTTTGGTTCACACCTGCCTGTTCAGCTGCTATAGCCCACAAGTATCACATTTTCCAGATATACTTGCTTGATAGTTCAAAATACACCTATTTGTGACTGCTCAAAATAATTGTAAACGTCTTCTCAAAGAGGCTAAGTTTTCATTTACTGATAGAATGAAGCACTGTATAGCCTCTAACAAGTTTGGTTCTTGCGACTACTGGCAGCTCTGTAGCAGTGTGTTAAAGTCTTCTATACTTCCTCTATTCACTCAATTTGAGGACTTGACATCTGCTGATAAAGCAGAATGTTTTTCTCATAAATTTTACTATTGCTTCATCTGGAGTATCTTTTCCTGACTTTCCACTTGGAAATGAGTTTCTATTGAGTGATTTGCATATAACTCTGTTCGTGTTTTCAGCTATCATCTCTAAACTGGATGTCTACAAAGCATGTAGACCTGATGGTATCCCTGCAATAATCCTTGAGAAATGTCCTTCGGAACTTGTTCCTGTTCTCTCTAAACTCTACAATAAACACCTTACTGTTTCTTGCTTTTTTGCTTGTTGAAAATCCTCTTCTATAATTCCAGTCTTTATGAACTCAGACAAACCGTCTGAGTTATCTAACTATTGACCAGCTGGCCTTCTAACTCTTTTTGGCAAAGTATTAGAAGCTCTTATCAACTCTGAATTGGTTAAGTATCTCACCTCACAGGGTTTTCTTTCACATATAATCAATATGGCTTTCACTTCTTTAGGTTAACTACTGATATATTAATGATTATTATGAAAAGTCTATCAAGTTTTAGATAAGAATGGTAAGGCTCAGGTTGTTGCTTTGGATATCTTGAAGATATTTGACAGGGTTTGGCATGCTGGTCTTCTTCACAAGTTGAAAGGTTATGGTATTTCTGGATACATTTTTGAACTGATTCAGTTTTTAGTATCAAATCATGACATGAAAGTTGCCACTCTTCTAGATCTTTTTATACTAATGAAGGTGTCCCTAGGGCTCTATTTTTATACTTATGTTTTTACTTTCAACAACAACTTTCCTGGCGTCATCTTTTCTCAACTCTGTATCTCTGCTGATGACAATTATTTACTCCTGTCTTAATAGTAAGTCTGATCAGTTTAATAACATCATTTTGGCAGCTGATTTAAAAATGACCTATAATCTATTGTTAACTGGGGCAAGAAATGGCTTGTTAATTTTAACACCTCCAAAACAAAACTGACCTGAAGTGGAAAGATTATACTGAATCAATTACTAGGGGTGCTGCTAGTAAAGTTGGTTCACTATGTTGTGCTAGACAGTTTTTCTCTCTAAAATCTATCATATATATTTATAAGTCTATCGTTCATCCATGCTTTAAATATTGCTGCCACATATGGTCTGGTGCTTCTGCTATATATTTAGAGATTCTTGATAAAAAAGAATTTGTAATGTTATTGGTCCTGACATGGTATCTCAGCTTCAGTCATTTCTCACTGCTGTAATATAACTTCCTTGTACCTTTTCCACCAGTACTTTCATGGTAATTGTTTTACTTAACTTTCTGCTTTGGTATCTAGACTTTATGAATTTAAGCATACTACAAGATCAGCAGCATAGTTTCATCATTTAACCTTTGAAAGGGTTAAGATGTAAGCATAAGTTCTTTGCTAACAGCTTCTTTTCTCACACTTCTCATTTGTGGAACTCACTTTTGGTGTCTTGTTTTGACCTTCAAAAATTTAAATGCTTCTTCTTAATTCCTGTTCTTTAAACATTCTCTCTCCTTAGTAATGTTTTCTTTTTCTCATATTCTTTAACACGAAGTAGCCCACATGTGTCTTAGTGGCTGTATTGCCTTGCATGGAGTGAAATGATTAAACAAAAATAAATCACAAAGCTTACATTATCAAGCTCAAAAAATAGATTCTAGACAGTTCTTTTGATATTGAAGACAAACATATTAAAAATTCAAATCGGGTTCATTTTTATTTCATAGAAATTGGTTTTGCAACTTGTCATCTGAAAAAATTTAAAAAGGGAGATTCTTTAAATTACAGTCCGAAATCAGTGACAACAAAAATCTTGAATATTCACATGTACTTCCCACTAATTTCCAGGAGGGTGGTTAACTCCATCTTTCATTCTCAATCATTAGTAGTCATCAGGTCTTCGTTTTCCAGTCTCTATAGGAGTCAAAAATTATTTCTGCATCCTTGAGGGTGACGAATTATTTTCCACCCTACAAGCCCTTACACACGGACACAATATTACAAGTCTCTGGCTGCTCTTTCACTATTTTAATGTGTACCTCATCCACAGCTGAGATGTAAGTTTCACTCAAACAGATTATTTCCATGAACTGCTGCCACGAGGATGTTTCACCATCACTAGAAAAGTCCTGATAGAATTCAAAAGTATCTCCATGGCCTTGTGGGTGATGAATTATTTTCCACCTTACAACTCCTTACTCACAGATAAATCATTGCAAGATTCTCTCTCACTATTTTCATGGAAAGTGTTCAGATGAACTACATTCCTTAGTTTCACCAATTCTAACCTTCACGCCTAAGGCCTGACATGCCACGGACATTGGAGTGAACCATCCTCATTCCCTCCCTCATCCACAAGTGTGATGTGAGTTTCACTCAAACAGTTTATTTCCATGAATTGCCACCAAAAGACTGTTTCACCATCACGAGAAAAGTCGTGATAGAATTCAAAAGTATCTCCATGGCCTTGTGGGTGATGAATTATTTTCCACCCTACAACTCCTTACTCACAGATAAATCATTGCAAGATTCTCTCTCACTATTTTCATGGAAAGTGTTCAGATGAACTACATTCCTTAGTTTCACCAATTCTAACCTTCACGCCTAAGGCCTGACATGCCACGGACATTGGAGTGAACCATCCTCATTCCCTTCCTCATCCACAAGTGTGATGTGAGTTTCACTCAAACAGTTTATTTCCATGAATTGCCACCAAAAGACTGTTTCACCATCACGAGAAAAGTCTTGATAGAATTCAAAAGTATCTCCATGGCCTTGTGGGTGATGAATTATTTTCCACCATACAACTCCTTACTCACAGATAAATCATTGCAAGATTCTCTCTCACTATTTTCATGGAAAGTGTTCAGATGAACTACATTCCTTAGTTTCACCAATTCTAACCTTCACGCCTAAGGCCTGACATGCCATGGACATTGGAGTGAACCATCCTCATTCCCTTCCTCATCCACAGCTGAGATGTGAGTTTCACTCGAACAGTTTATTTCCATGAACTGCCACCAAAAGAGTGTTTCACCATCACGAGAAAAGTCTTGATAGAATTCAAAAGTATCTCCATGGCCTTGTGGGTGATGAATTATTTTCCACCTTACAACTCCTTACTCACAGATAAATCATTGCAAGATTCTCTCTCACTATTTTCATGGAAAGTGTTCAGATGAACTACATTCCTTAGTTTCACCAATTCTAACCTTCACGCCTAAGGCCTGACATGCCATGGACATTGGAGTGAACCATCCTCATTCCCTTCCTCATCCACAGCTGAGATGTGAGTTTCACTCAAACAGTTTATTTCCATGAACTGCCACCAAAAAAGTGTTTCACCATCACGAGAAAAGTCGTGATAGAATTCAAAAGTATCTCCATGGCCTTGTGGGTGATGAATTATTTTCCACCTTACAACTCCTTACTCACAGATAAATCATTGCAATACTCTCTCACTATTTTCATGGAAAGTGTTCAGATGAACTACATTCCTTAGTTTCACCAATTCTAACCTTCACGCCTAAGGCCTGACATGCCATGGACATTGGAGTGAACCATCATCATTCCCTTCCTCATCCACAGCTGAGATGTGACTTTCACTCAAACAGTTTATTTCCATGAACTGCCACCAAAAGAGTGTTTCACCATCACAAGAAAAGTCGTGATAGAATTCAAAAGTATCTCCATGGCCTTGTGGGTGATGAATTATTTTTCACCTTACAACTCCTTACTCACAGATAAATCATTGCAAGATTCTCTCTCACTATTTTCATGGAAAGTGTTCAGATGAACTACATTCCTTAGTTTCACCAATTCTAGCCTCCACGCCTAAGGCCTGACATGCCACGGACATTGGAGTGAACCATCCTCATTCCCTTCCTCATCCACAGCTGAGATGTAAGTTTCACTCAAACAGTTTATTTCCATGAACTGCCACCAAAAGAGTGTTTCACCATCACGAGAAAAGTCTTGATAGAATTCAAAAGTATCTCCATGGCCTTGTGGGTGATGAATTATTTTCCACCCTACAACTCCTTACTCACAGATAAATCATTGCAATACTCTCTCACTATTTTCATGGAAAGTGTTCAGATGAACTACATTCCTTAGTTTCACCAATTCTAACCTTCACGCCTAAGGCCTGACATGCCATGGACATTGGAGTGAACCATCCTCATTCCCTTCCTCATCCACAGCTGAGATGTAAGTTTCACTGAAACAGTTTATTTCCATGAACTGCCACCAAAAGACTGTTTCACCATCACTAGAAAAGTCTTGATAGAATTCAAAAGGATCTCCATGGCCTTGTGGGTGATGAATTATTTTCCACCCTACAACTCCTTCCTCACAGATAAATCATTGCAAGATTCTCTCTCACTATTTTCATGGAAAGTGTTCAGATGAACTACATTCCTTAGTTTCACCAATTCTAACCTTCACGCCTAAGGCCTGACATGCCATGGACATTGGAGTGAACCATCCTCATTCCCTTCCTCATCCACAGCTGAGATGTAAGTTTCACTCAAACAGTTTATTTCCATGACCTGCCACCAAAAGACTGTTTCACCATCACTAGAAAAGTCTTGATAGAATTCAAAAGGATCTCCATGGCCTTGTGGGTGATGAATTATTTTCCACCTTACAACTCATTACTCACAGATAAATCATTAAAAGATTCTCTCTCACTATTTTCATGGAAAGTGTTCAGATGAACTACATTCCTTAGTTTCACCAATTCTAACCTTCACGCCTAAGGCCTGACATGCCATGGACATTGGAGTGAACCATCCTCATTCCCTTCCTCATTCACAGCTGAGATGTAAGTTTCACTCAAACAGTTTATTTCCATGAACTGCCACCAAAAGACTGTTTCACCATCACTAGAAAAGTCGTGATAGAATTCAAAAGGATCTCCATGGCCTTGTGGGTGATGAATTATTTTTAACCTTACAACACCTTACTCACAGATAAATCATTGCAAGATTCTCTCTCACTATTTTCATGGAAAGTGTTCAGATGAACTACATTCCTTAGTTTCACCAATTCTAACCTTCACGCCTAAGGCCTGACATGCCATGGACATTGGAGTGAACCATCCTCATTCCCTTCCTCATCCACAGCTGAGATGTGAGTTTCACTCAAACAGTTTATTTCCATGAACTGCCACCAAAAGAGTGTTTCACCATCACGAGAAAAGTCGTGATAGAATTCAAAAGTATCTCCATGGCCTTGTGGGTGATGAATTATTTTCCACCTTACAACTCCTTACTCACAGATAAATCATTGCAAGATTCTCTCTCACTATTTTCATGGAAAGTGTTCAGATGAACTACATTCCTTAATTTCACCAATTCTAACCTTCACGCCTAAGGCCTGACAAGCCATGGACATTGGAGTGAACCATCCTCATTCCCTTCCTCATCCACAGCTGAGATGTAAGTTTCACTCAAACAGTTTATTTCCATGAACTGCCACCAAAAGACTGTTTCACCATCACTAGAAAAGTCTTGATAGAATTCAAAAGGATCTCCATGGCCTTCTGGGTGATGAATTATTTTCCACCATACAACTCCTTACACACACATAAATCATTGCAATACTCTCTCACTATTTTCATGGAAAGTGTTCAGATGAACTACATTCCTTAGTTTCACCAATTCTAACCTTCACGCCTAAGGCCTGACATGCCATGGACATTGGAGTGAACCATCATCATTCCCTTCCTCATCCACAGCTGAGATGTGACTTTCACTCAAACAGTTTATTTCCATGAACTGCCACCAAAAGAGTGTTTCACCATCACAAGAAAAGTCGTGATAGAATTCAAAAGTATCTCCATGGCCTTGTGGGTGATGAATTATTTTTCACCTTACAACTCCTTACTCACAGATAAATCATTGCAAGATTCTCTCTCACTATTTTCATGGAAAGTGTTCAGATGAACTACATTCCTTAGTTTCACCAATTCTAACCTTCACGCCTAAGGCCTGACATGCCATGGACATTGGAGTGAACCATCCTCATTCCCTTCCTCATCCACAGCTGAGATGTGAGTTTAACTCAAACAGTTTATTTCCATGAACTGCCACCAAAAGAGTGTTTCACCATCACAAGAAAAGTCGTGATAGAATTCAAAAGTATCTCCATGGCCTTGTGGGTGATGAATTATTTTCCACCTTACAACTCATTACTCACAGATAAATCATTAAAAGATTCTCTCTCACTATTTTCATGGAAAGTGTTCAGATGAACTACATTCCTTAGTTTCACCAATTCTAACCTTCACGCCTAAGGCCTGACATGCCATGGACATTGGAGTGAACCATCCTCATTCCCTTCCTCATTCACAGCTGAGATGTAAGTTTCACTCAAACAGTTTATTTCCATGAACTGCCACCAAAAGACTGTTTCACCATCACTAGAAAAGTCGTGATAGAATTCAAAAGGATCTCCATGGCCTTGTGGGTGATGAATTATTTTCCACCATACAACTCCTTACTCACAGATAAATCATTGCAATACACTCTCACTATTTTCATGGAAAGTATTCAGATGAACTACATTCCTTAGTTTCACCAATTCTAACCTTCACGCCTAAGGCCTGACATGCCATGGACATTGGAGTGAACCATCCTCATTCCCTTCCTCATCCACAGCTGAGATGTAAGTTTCACTCAAACAGTTTATTTCCATGACCTGCCACCAAAAGACTGTTTCACCATCACTAGAAAAGTCTTGATAGAATTCAAAAGGATCTCCATGGCCTTGTGGGTGATGAATTACTTTTCACCTTACAACTCCTTACTCACAGATAAATCATTGCAAGATTCTCTCTCACTATTTTCATGGAAAGTGTTCGGATAAACTACATTCCTTAGTTTCACCAATTCTAACCTTCACGCCTAAGGCCTGACATGCCATGGACATTGGAGTGAACCATCCTCATTCCCTTCCTCATCCACAGCTGAGATGTGAGTTTAACTCAAACAGTTTATTTCCATGAACTGCCACCAAAAGAGTGTTTCACCATCACAAGAAAAGTCGTGATAGAATTCAAAAGTATCTCCATGGCCTTGTGGGTGATGAATTATTTTCCACCTTACAACTCATTACTCACAGATAAATCATTAAAAGATTCTCTCTCACTATTTTCATGGAAAGTGTTCAGATGAACTACATTCCTTAGTTTCACCAATTCTAACCTTCACGCCTAAGGCCTGACATGCCATGGACATTGGAGTGAACCATCCTCATTCCCTTCCTCATTCACAGCTGAGATGTAAGTTTCACTCAAACAGTTTATTTCCATGAACTGCCACCAAAAGACTGTTTCACCATCACTAGAAAAGTCGTGATAGAATTCAAAAGGATCTCCATGGCCTTGTGGGTGATGAATTATTTTCCAACATACAACTCCTTCCTCACAGATAAATCATTGCAATACTCTCTCACTATTTTCATGGAAAGTGTTCAGATGAACTACATTCCTTAGTTTCACCAATTCTAACCTTCACGCCTAAGGCCTGACATGCCATGGACATTGGAGTGAACCATCCTCATTCCCTTCCTCATCCACAGCTGAGATGTAAGTTTCACTCAAACAGTTTATTTCCATGAACTGCCACCAAAAGACTGTTTCACCATCACTAGAAAAGACTTGATAGAATTCAAAAGTATCTCCATGGCCTTGTGGGTGATGAATTATTTTCCACCCTACAACTCCTTACTTACAGATAAATCATTGCAAGATTCTCTCTCACTATTTTCATGGAAAGTGTTCAGATGAACTACATTCCTTAGTTTCACCAATTCTAACCGTCACGCCTAAGGCCTGACATGCCATGGACATTGGAGTGAACCATCCTCATTCCCTTCCTCATCCACAGCTGAGATGTAAGTTTCACTCAAACAGTTTATTTCCATGAACTGCCACCAAAAGACTGTTTCACCATCACTAGAAAAGACTTGATAGAATTCAAAAGGATCTCCATGGCCTTGTGGGTGATGAATTATTTTCCACCCTACAACTCCTTACTCACAGATAAATCGTTGCAAGATTCTCTCTCACTATTTTCATGGAAAGTGTTCAGATGAACTACATTCCTTAGTTTCACCAATTCTAACCTTCACGCCTAAGGCCTGACATGCCATGGACATTGGAGTGAACCATCCTCATTCCCTTCCTCATCCACAGCTGAGATGTGAGTTTCACTCAAACAGTTTATTTCCATGAACTGCCACCAAAAGAGTGTTTCACCATCACAAGAAAAGTCGTGATAGAATTCAAAAGTATCTCCATGGCCTTGTGGGTGATGAATTATTTTCCACCTTACAACTCATTACTCACAGATAAATCATTGCAAGATTCTCTCTCACTATTTTCATGGAAAGTGTTCAGATGAACTACATTCCTTAGTTTCACCAATTCTAACCTTCAGGCCTAAGGCCTGACATGCCATGGACGTTGGAGTGAACCATCCTCATTCCCTTCCTCATCCACAGCTGAGATGTAAGTTTCACTCAAACAGTTTATTTCCATGAACTGCCACCAAAAGAGTGTTTCACCATCACAAGAAAAGTCGTGATAGAATTCAAAAGTATCTCCATGGCCTTGTGGGTGATGAATTATTTTTCACCTTACAACTCCTTACTCACAGATAAATCATTGCAAGATTCTCTCTCACTATTTTCATGGAAAGTGTTCAGATGAACTACATTCCTTAGTTTCACCAATTCTAACCTTCACGCCTAAGGCCTGACATGCCATGGACATTGGAGTGAACCATCCTCATTCCCTTCCTCATCCACAGCTGAGATGTGAGTTTAACTCAAACAGTTTATTTCCATGACCTGCCACCAAAAGAGTGTTTCACCATCACAAGAAAAGTCGTGATAGAATTCAAAAGGATGTCCATGGCCTTCTGGGTGATGAATTATTTTCCACCATACAACTCCTTACACACACATAAATCATTGCAATACTCTCTCACTATTTTCATGGAAAGTGTTCAGATGAACTACATTCCTTAGTTTCACCAATTCTAACCTTCACGCCTAAGGCCTGACATGCCATGGACATTGGAGTGAACCATCCTCATTCCCTTCCTCATCTACAGCTGAGATGTGAGTTTCACTCAAACAGTTTATGTCCATGAACTGCCACCAAAAGACTGTTTCACCATCACTAGAAAAGACTTGATAGAATTCAAAAGTATCTACATGGCCTTGTGGGTGATGAATTATTTTCCACCTTACAACTCCTTACTCACAGATAAATCATTGCAAGATTCTCTCTCACTATTTTCATGGAAAGTGTTCAGATGAACTACATTCCTTAGTTTCACCAATTCTAACCTTCACGCCTAAGGCCTGACATGCCATGGACATTGGAGTGAACCATCCTCATTCCCTTCCTCATTCACAGCTGAGATGTAAGTTTCACTCAAACAGTTTATTTCCATGAACTGCCACCAAAAGACTGTTTCACCATCACTAGAAAAGTCGTGATAGAATTCAAAAGGATCTCCATGGCCTTGTGGGTGATGAATTATTTTCCAACATACAACTCCTTCCTCACAGATAAATCATTGCAATACTCTCTCACTATTTTCATGGAAAGTGTTCAGATGAACTACATTCCTTAGTTTCACCAATTCTAACCTTCACGCCTAAGGCCTGACATGCCATGGACATTGGAGTGAACCATCCTCATTCCCTTCCTCATCCACAGCTGAGATGTAAGTTTCACTCAAACAGTTTATTTCCATGAACTGCCACCAAAAGACTGTTTCACCATCACTAGAAAAGACTTGATAGAATTCAAAAGTATCTCCATGGCCTTGTGGGTGATGAATTATTTTCCACCCTACAACTCCTTACTTACAGATAAATCATTGCAAGATTCTCTCTCACTATTTTCATGGAAAGTGTTCAGATGAACTACATTCCTTAGTTTCACCAATTCTAACCGTCACGCCTAAGGCCTGACATGCCATGGACATTGGAGTGAACCATCCTCATTCCCTTCCTCATCCACAGCTGAGATGTAAGTTTCACTCAAACAGTTTATTTCCATGAACTGCCACCAAAAGACTGTTTCACCATCACTAGAAAAGACTTGATAGAATTCAAAAGGATCTCCATGGCCTTGTGGGTGATGAATTATTTTCCACCCTACAACTCCTTACTCACAGATAAATCGTTGCAAGATTCTCTCTCACTATTTTCATGGAAAGTGTTCAGATGAACTACATTCCTTAGTTTCACCAATTCTAACCTTCACGCCTAAGGCCTGACATGCCATGGACATTGGAGTGAACCATCCTCATTCCCTTCCTCATCCACAGCTGAGATGTGAGTTTCACTCAAACAGTTTATTTCCATGAACTGCCACCAAAAGAGTGTTTCACCATCACAAGAAAAGTCGTGATAGAATTCAAAAGTATCTCCATGGCCTTGTGGGTGATGAATTATTTTCCACCTTACAACTCATTACTCACAGATAAATCATTGCAAGATTCTCTCTCACTATTTTCATGGAAAGTGTTCAGATGAACTACATTCCTTAGTTTCACCAATTCTAACCTTCAGGCCTAAGGCCTGACATGCCATGGACGTTGGAGTGAACCATCCTCATTCCCTTCCTCATCCACAGCTGAGATGTAAGTTTCACTCAAACAGTTTATTTCCATGAACTGCCACCAAAAGAGTGTTTCACCATCACAAGAAAAGTCGTGATAGAATTCAAAAGTATCTCCATGGCCTTGTGGGTGATGAATTATTTTTCACCTTACAACTCCTTACTCACAGATAAATCATTGCAAGATTCTCTCTCACTATTTTCATGGAAAGTGTTCAGATGAACTACATTCCTTAGTTTCACCAATTCTAACCTTCACGCCTAAGGCCTGACATGCCATGGACATTGGAGTGAACCATCCTCATTCCCTTCCTCATCCACAGCTGAGATGTGAGTTTAACTCAAACAGTTTATTTCCATGACCTGCCACCAAAAGAGTGTTTCACCATCACAAGAAAAGTCGTGATAGAATTCAAAAGGATGTCCATGGCCTTCTGGGTGATGAATTATTTTCCACCATACAACTCCTTACACACACATAAATCATTGCAATACTCTCTCACTATTTTCATGGAAAGTGTTCAGATGAACTACATTCCTTAGTTTCACCAATTCTAACCTTCACGCCTAAGGCCTGACATGCCATGGACATTGGAGTGAACCATCCTCATTCCCTTCCTCATCTACAGCTGAGATGTGAGTTTCACTCAAACAGTTTATGTCCATGAACTGCCACCAAAAGACTGTTTCACCATCACTAGAAAAGACTTGATAGAATTCAAAAGTATCTCCATGGCCTTGTGGGTGATGAATTATTTTCCACCCTACAACTCCTTCCTCACAGATAAATCATTGCAAGATTCTCTCTCACTATTTTCATGGAAAGTGTTCAGATGAACTACATTCCTTAGTTTCACCAATTCTAACCTTCACGCCTAAGGCCTGACATGCCATGGACATTGGAGTGAACCATCCTCATTCCCTTCCTCATCCACAGCTGAGATGTGAGTTTCACTCAAACAGTTTATTTCCATGAACTGCCACCAAAAGAGTGTTTCACCATCACTAGAAAAGTCTTGATAGAATTCAAAAGGATCTCCATGGCCTTGTGGGTGATGAATTATTTTCCACCATACAACTCCTTACACACACATAAATCATTGCAATACTCTCTCACTATTTTCATGGAAAGTGTTCAGATGAACTACATTCCTTAGTTTCACCAATTCTAACCTTCACGCCTAAGGCCTGACATGCCATGGACATTGGAGTGAACCATCCTCATTCCCTTCCTCATCCACAGCTGAGATGTGAGTTTCACTCAAACATTTTAATTCCATGAACTGCCACCAACAGATTGTTTCACCATCACGAGAAAAGTCGTGATAGAATTCAAAAGTATCTCCATGGCCTTGTGGGTGATGAATTATTTTCCACCTTACAACTCCTTACTCACAGATAAATCATTGCAAGATTCTCTCTCACTATTTTCATGGAAAGTGTTCGGATTAACTACATTCCTTAGTTTCACCAATTCTAACCTTCACTCCTAAGGCCTGACATGCCATGGACATTGGAGTGAACCATCCTCATTCCCTTCCTCATCCACAGCTGAGATGTGAGTTTCACTCAAACAGTTTATTTCCATGAACTGCCACCAAAAGACTGTTTCACCATCACTAGAAAAGTCTTGATAGAATTCAAAAGGATCTCCATGGCCTTGTGGGTGATGAATTATTTTCCACCATACAACTCCTTACTCACAGATAAATCATTGCAATACTCTCTCACTATTTCCATGGAAAGTGTTCAGATGAACTACATTCCTTAGTTTCACCAATTCTAACCTTCACGCCTAAGGCCTGACATGCCATGGACATTGGAGTGAACCATCCTCATTCCCTTCCTCATCCACAGCTGAGAGGTGAGTTTCACTCAAACAGTTTATTTCCATGAACTGCCACCAAAAGAGTGTTTCACCATCACAAGAAAAGTCGTGATAGAATTCAAAGGTATCTCCATGGCCTTGTGGGTGATGAATTATTTTCCACCTCACAACTCATTACTCACAGATAAATCATTGCAAGATTCTCTCTCACTATTTTCATGGAAAGTGTTCAGATGAACTACATTCCTTAGTTTCACCAATTCTAACCTTCACGCCTAAGGCCTGACATGCCATGGACATTGGCGTGAACCATCCTCATTCCCTTCCTCATCCACAGCTGAGATGTAAGTTTCACTCAAACAGTTTATTTCCATGAACTGCCACCAAAAGACTGTTTCACCATCACTAGAAAAGACTTGATAGAATTCAAAAGGATCTCCATGGCCTTGTGGGTGATGAATTATTTTCCACCCTACAACTCCTTACTCACAGATAAATCATTGCAAGATTCTCTCTCACTATTTTCATGGAAAGTGTTCAGATGAACTACATTCCTTAGTTTCACCAATTCTAACCTTCACGCCTAAGGCCTGATATGCCATGGACATTGGAGTGAACCATCCTCATTCCCTTCCTCATCCACAGCTGAGATGTGAGTTTCACTCAAACAGTTTATTTCCATGAACTGCCACCAAAAGAGTGTTTCACCATCACAAGAAAAGTCGTGATAGAATTCAAAAGTATCTCCATGGCCTTGTGGGTGATGAATTATTTTCCACCTTACAACTCATTACTCACAGATAAATCATTGCAAGATTCTCTCTCACTATTTTCATGGAAAGTGTTCAGATGAACTACATTCCTTAGTTTCACCAATTCTAACCTTCAGGCCTAAGGCCTGACATGCCATGGACGTTGGAGTGAACCATCCTCATTCCCTTCCTCATCCACAGCTGAGATGTAAGTTTCACTCAAACAGTTTATTTCCATGAACTGCCACCAAAAGAGTGTTTCACCATCACAAGAAAAGTCGTGATAGAATTCAAAAGTATCTCCATGGCCTTGTGGGTGATGAATTATTTTTCACCTTACAACACCTTACTCACAGATAAATCATTGCAAGATTCTCTCTCACTATTTTCATGGAAAGTGTTCAGATGAACTACATTCCTTAGTTTCACCAATTCTAACCTTCACGCCTAAGGCCTGACATGCCATGGACATTGGAGTGAACCATCCTCATTCCCTTCCTCATCCACAGCTGAGATGTGAGTTTAACTCAAACAGTTTATTTCCATGACCTGCCACCAAAAGAGTGTTTCACCATCACAAGAAAAGTCGTGATAGAATTCAAAAGGATGTCCATGGCCTTCTGGGTGATGAATTATTTTCCACCATACAACTCCTTACACACACATAAATCATTGCAATACTCTCTCACTATTTTCATGGAAAGTGTTCAGATGAACTACATTCCTTAGTTTCACCAATTCTAACCTTCACGCCTAAGGCCTGACATGCCATGGACATTGGAGTGAACCATCCTCATTCCCTTCCTCATCTACAGCTGAGATGTGAGTTTCACTCAAACAGTTTATGTCCATGAACTGCCACCAAAAGACTGTTTCACCATCACTAGAAAAGACTTGATAGAATTCAAAAGTATCTCCATGGCCTTGTGGGTGATGAATTATTTTCCACCCTACAACTCCTTCCTCACAGATAAATCATTGCAAGATTCTCTCTCACTATTTTCATGGAAAGTGTTCAGATGAACTACATTCCTTAGTTTCACCAATTCTAACCTTCACGCCTAAGGCCTGACATGCCATGGACATTGGAGTGAACCATCCTCATTCCCTTCCTCATCCACAGCTGAGATGTGAGTTTCACTCAAACAGTTTATTTCCATGAACTGCCACCAAAAGAGTGTTTCACCATCACTAGAAAAGTCTTGATAGAATTCAAAAGGATCTCCATGGCCTTGTGGGTGATGAATTATTTTCCACCATACAACTCCTTACACACACATAAATCATTGCAATACTCTCTCACTATTTTCATGGAAAGTGTTCAGATGAACTACATTCCTTAGTTTCACCAATTCTAACCTTCACGCCTAAGGCCTGACATGCCATGGACATTGGAGTGAACCATCCTCATTCCCTTCCTCATCCACAGCTGAGATGTGAGTTTCACTCAAACATTTTAATTCCATGAACTGCCACCAACAGATTGTTTCACCATCACGAGAAAAGTCGTGATAGAATTCAAAAGTATCTCCATGGCCTTGTGGGTGATGAATTATTTTCCACCTTACAACTCCTTACTCACAGATAAATCATTGCAAGATTCTCTCTCACTATTTTCATGGAAAGTGTTCGGATTAACTACATTCCTTAGTTTCACCAATTCTAACCTTCACTCCTAAGGCCTGACATGCCATGGACATTGGAGTGAACCATCCTCATTCCCTTCCTCATCCACAGCTGAGATGTGAGTTTCACTCAAACAGTTTATTTCCATGAACTGCCACCAAAAGACTGTTTCACCATCACTAGAAAAGTCTTGATAGAATTCAAAAGGATCTCCATGGCCTTGTGGGTGATGAATTATTTTCCACCATACAACTCCTTACTCACAGATAAATCATTGCAATACTCTCTCACTATTTCCATGGAAAGTGTTCAGATGAACTACATTCCTTAGTTTCACCAATTCTAACCTTCACGCCTAAGGCCTGACATGCCATGGACATTGGAGTGAACCATCCTCATTCCCTTCCTCATCCACAGCTGAGAGGTGAGTTTCACTCAAACAGTTTATTTCCATGAACTGCCACCAAAAGAGTGTTTCACCATCACAAGAAAAGTCGTGATAGAATTCAAAGGTATCTCCATGGCCTTGTGGGTGATGAATTATTTTCCACCTCACAACTCATTACTCACAGATAAATCATTGCAAGATTCTCTCTCACTATTTTCATGGAAAGTGTTCAGATGAACTACATTCCTTAGTTTCACCAATTCTAACCTTCACGCCTAAGGCCTGACATGCCATGGACATTGGCGTGAACCATCCTCATTCCCTTCCTCATCCACAGCTGAGATGTAAGTTTCACTCAAACAGTTTATTTCCATGAACTGCCACCAAAAGACTGTTTCACCATCACTAGAAAAGACTTGATAGAATTCAAAAGGATCTCCATGGCCTTGTGGGTGATGAATTATTTTCCACCCTACAACTCCTTACTCACAGATAAATCATTGCAAGATTCTCTCTCACTATTTTCATGGAAAGTGTTCAGATGAACTACATTCCTTAGTTTCACCAATTCTAACCTTCACGCCTAAGGCCTGATATGCCATGGACATTGGAGTGAACCATCCTCATTCCCTTCCTCATCCACAGCTGAGATGTGAGTTTCACTCAAACATTTTAATTCCATGAACTGCCACCAACAGATTGTTTCACCATCACGAGAAAAGTCGTGATAGAATTCAAAAGTATCTCCATGGCCTTGTGGGTGATGAATTATTTTCCACCTTACAACTCCTTACTCACAGATAAATCATTGCAAGATTCTCTCTCACTATTTTCATGGAAAGTGTTCGGATTAACTACATTCCTTAGTTTCACCAATTCTAACCTTCACTCCTAAGGCCTGACATGCCATGGACATTGGAGTGAACCATCCTCATTCCCTTCCTCATCCACAGCTGAGATGTAAGTTTCACTCAAACAGTTTATTTCCATGAACTGCCACCAAAAGACTGTTTCACCATCACTAGAAAAGTCTTGATAGAATTCAAAAGGATCTCCATGGCCTTGTGGGTGATGAATTATTTTCCACCATACAACTCCTTACTCACAGATAAATCATTGCAATACTCTCTCACTATTTTCATGGAAACTGTTCAGATGAACTACATTCCTTAGTTTCACCAATTCTAACCTTCACGCCTAAGGCCTGACATGCCATGGACATTGGAGTGAACCATCCTCATTCCCTTCCTCATCCACAGCTGAGATGTAAGTTTCACTCAAACAGTTTATTTCCATGAACTGCCACCAAAAGACTGTTTCACCATCACTAGAAAAGTCTTGATAGAATTCAAAAGGATCTCCATGGCCTTGTGGGTGATGAATTATTTTCCACCATACAACTCCTTACTCACAGATAAATCATTGCAATACTCTCTCACTATTTTCATGGAAAGTGTTCAGATGAACTACATTCCTTACTTTCACCAATTCTAACCTTCACGCCTAAGGCCTGACATGCCATGGACATTGGAGTGAACCATCCTCATTCCCTTCCTCATCTACAGCTGAGATGTAAGTTTCACTCAAACAGTTTATTTCCATGAACTGCCACCAAAAGACTGTTTCACCATCACTAGAAAAGTCTTGATAGAATTCAAAAGTATCTCCATGGCCTTGTGGGTGATGAATTATTTTCCACCTTACAACTCCTTACTCACAGATAAATCATTGCAATACTCTCTCACTATTTTCATGGAAACTGTTCAGATGAACTACATTCCTTAGTTTCACCAATTCTAACCTTCACGCGTAAGGCCTGACATGCCATGGACATTGGAGTGAACCATCCTCATTCCCTTCCTCATCCACAGCTGAGATGTGAGTTTCACTCAAACACTTTATTTCCATGAACTGCCACCAAAAGACTGTTTCACCATCACAAGAAAAGTTTTGATAAATCATTGCAATACTCTCTCACTATTTTCATGGAAACTGTTCAGATGAACTACATTCCTTAGTTTCACCAATTCTAACCTTCACGCGTAAGGCCTGACATGCCATGGACATTGGAGTGAACCATCCTCATTCCCTTCCTCATCCACAGCTGAGATGTGAGTTTCACTCAAACACTTTATTTCCATGAACTGCCACCAAAAGACTGTTTCACCATCACAAGAAAAGTTTTGATAGAATTCAAAAGGATCTCCATGGCCTTGTGGGTGATGAATTATTTTCCACCCTAAAACTCCTTACTCACAGATAAATTATTGCAAGATTTCTCTCTCACTATTTTCATGGAAAGTGTTCGGATTAACTACATTCCTTAGTTTCACCAATTCTAACCTTCACTCCTAAGGCCTGACATGCCATGGACATTGGAGTGAACCATCCTCATTCCCTTCCTCATCCACAGCTGAAATGTAAGTTTCACTCAAACAGTTTATTTCCATGAACTGCCACCAAAAGAGTGTTTCACCATCACAAGAAAAGTCGTGATAGAATTCAAAGGTATCTCCATGGCCTTGTGGGTGATGAATTATTTTCCACCTCACAACTCATTACTCACAGATAAATCATTGCAAGATTCTCTCTCACTATTTTCATGGAAAGTGTTCAGATGAACTACATTCCTTAGTTTCACCAATTCTAACCTTCACGCCTAAGGCCTGACATGCCATGGACATTGGAGTGAACCATCCTCATTCCCTTCCTCATCTACAGCTGAGATGTGAGTTTCACTCAAACAGTTTATGTCCATGAACTGCCACCAAAAGACTGTTTCACCATCACTGGAAAAGACTTGATAGAATTCAAAAGTATCTCCATGGCCTTGTGGGTGATGAATTATTTTCCACCCTACAACTCCTTCCTCACAGATAAATCATTGCAAGATTCTCTCTCACTATTTTCATGGAAAGTGTTCAGATGAACTACATTCCTTAGTTTCACCAATTCTAACCTTCACGCCTAAGGCCTGACATGCCATGGACATTGGAGTGAACCATCCTCATTCCCTTCCTCATCCACAGCTGAGATGTAAGTTTCACTCAAACAGTTTATTTCCATGAACTGCCACCAAAAGACTGTTTCACCATCACTAGAAAAGTCTTGATAGAATTCAAAAGGATCTCCATGGCCTTGTGGGTGATGAATTATTTTCCACCATACAACTCCTTACTCACAGATAAATCATTGCAATACTCTCTCACTATTTTCATGGAAAGTGTTCAGATGAACTACATTCCTTACTTTCACCAATTCTAACCTTCACGCCTAAGGCCTGACATGCCATGGACATTGGAGTGAACCATCCTCATTCCCTTCCTCATCTACAGCTGAGATGTAAGTTTCACTCAAACAGTTTATTTCCATGAACTGCCACCAAAAGACTGTTTCACCATCACTAGAAAAGTCTTGATAGAATTCAAAAGTATCTCCATGGCCTTGTGGGTGATGAATTATTTTCCACCATACAACTCCTTACTCACAGATAAATCATTGCAAGATTCTCTCTCACTATTTTCATGGAAAGTGTTCAGATGAACTACATTCCTTAGTTTCACCAATTCTAACCTTCACGCCTAAGGCCTGACATGCCATGGACATTGGAGTGAACCATCCTCATTCCCTTCCTCATCCACAGCTGAGATGTAAGTTTCACTCAAACAGTTTATTTCCATGAACTGCCACCAAAAGACTGTTTCACCATCACTAGAAAAGTCTTGATAGAATTCAAAAGGATCTCCATGGCCTTGTGGGTGATGAATTATTTTCCACCATACAACTCCTTACTCACAGATAAATCATTGCAATACTCTCTCACTATTTTCATGGAAAGTGTTCAGATGAACTACATTCCTTACTTTCACCAATTCTAACCTTCACGCCTAAGGCCTGACATGCCATGGACATTGGAGTGAACCATCCTCATTCCCTTCCTCATCTACAGCTGAGATGTAAGTTTCACTCAAACAGTTTATTTCCATGAACTGCCACCAAAAGACTGTTTCACCATCACTAGAAAAGTCTTGATAGAATTCAAAAGTATCTCCATGGCCTTGTGGGTGATGAATTATTTTCCACCTTACAACTCCTTACTCACAGATAAATCATTGCAATACTCTCTCACTATTTTCATGGAAACTGTTCAGATGAACTACATTCCTTAGTTTCACCAATTCTAACCTTCACGCGTAAGGCCTGACATGCCATGGACATTGGAGTGAACCATCCTCATTCCCTTCCTCATCCACAGCTGAGATGTGAGTTTCACTCAAACACTTTATTTCCATGAACTGCCACCAAAAGACTGTTTCACCATCACAAGAAAAGTTTTGATAGAATTCAAAAGGATCTCCATGGCCTTGTGGGTGATGAATTATTTTCCACCCTAAAACTCCTTACTCACAGATAAATTATTGCAAGATTTCTCTCTCACTATTTTCATGGAAAGTGTTCGGATTAACTACATTCCTTAGTTTCACCAATTCTAACCTTCACTCCTAAGGCCTGACATGCCATGGACATTGGAGTGAACCATCCTCATTCCCTTCCTCATCCACAGCTGAAATGTAAGTTTCACTCAAACAGTTTATTTCCATGAACTGCCACCAAAAGACTGTTTCACCATCACTAGAAAAGACTTGATAGAATTCAAAAGGATCTCCATGGCCTTGTGGGTGATGAATTATTTTCCACTCTACAACTCCTTACTCACAGATAAATCATTGCAATACTCTCTCACTATTTTCATGGAAAGTGTTCGGATTAACTACATTCCTTAGTTTCACCAATTCTAACCTTCACTCCTAAGGCCTGACATGCCATGGACATTGGAGTGAACCATCCTCATTCCCTTCCTCATCCACAGCTGAAATGTAAGTTTCACTCAAACAGTTTATTTCCATGAACTGCCACCAAAAGACTGTTTCACCATCACTAGAAAAGTCGTGATAGAATTCAAAAGTATCTACATGGCCTTGTGGGTGATGAATTATTTTCCACCTTACAACTCCTTACTCACAGATAAATCATTGCAAGATTCTCTCTCACTATTTTCATGGAAAGTGTTCAGATGAACTACATTCCTTAGTTTCACCAATTCTAACCTTCACGCCTAAGGCCTGACATGCCATGGACATTGGAGTGAAGCATCCTCATTCCCTTCCTCATCCACAGTTGAGATGTGAGTTTCACTCAAACAGTTTATTTCCATGAACTGCCACCAAAAGAGTGTTTCACCATCACAAGAAATGTCGTGATAGAATTCAAAAGTATCTCCATGGCCTTGTGGGTGATGAATTATTTTCCACCTTACAACTCCTTACTCACAGATAAATCATTGCAAGATTCTCTCTCACTATTTTCATGGAAAGTGTTCAGATGAACTACATTCCTTAGTTTCACCAATTCTAACCTTCACGCCTAAGGCCTGACATGCCATGGACATTGGAGTGAACCATCCTCATTCCCTTCCTCATCTACAGCTGAGATGTAAGTTTCACTCAAACAGTTTATTTCCATGAACTGCCACCAAAAGACTGTTTCACCATCACTGGAAAAGACTTGATAGAATTCAAAAGTATCTCCATGGCCTTGTGGGTGATGAATTATTTTCCACCTTACAACTCATTACTCACAGATAAATCATTAAAAGATTCTCTCTCACTATTTTCATGGAAAGTGTTCAGATGAACTACATTCCTTAGTTTCACCAATTCTAGCCTTCACGCCTAAGGCCTGACATGCCATGTACATTGGAGTGAACCATCCTCATTCCCTTCCTCATCCACAAGTGTGATGTGAGTTTTACTCAAACAGTTTATTTCCGTGAACTGCCACCAAGAGGGTGTTTCACCATCACTAGAGAAGTCTTGATAGAATTCAAAAGTATCTCCATGGTCTTGTGGGTGATGAATGATTTTCCACCCTACAAAATGCTTTTTTTCATGAACTGCCACCTAGAGGGTGTTTCCTTTATCATTAGAATCTTAACCTGTTCCAGTCTAGCGTTAATCATTATCTTCCACACATATCCCCATAAACTGTGCCTCTTACTCTGTAAATCTCTACCCCGAGTAGCTCTTGAGTCTTCTACTGGGTGAACTGGGTACTGTAAAAAAAAAAACACTTGAAGAAGGGTAAAAGTTATAATTGCTGGAAGATTGTGAATATATTCATACTGGTCTGAATACTAAAGAATATAAAAATATAAGAATAACATAATAATATATAATATAATAGCAATATATAATGTAGTAATAATCTAATATTATGTAAATATAATTTAAATGTACATGTAATAAATCAAATTTAATAAATAAGTTTAAATATAATTTAAATATATATTAATATATATATTATGTAAATTCTAATAATCTAATATTACGTAAAAGTTCTAGCAATTATTGTAATAATTTCTTCTTCTTCTTCTTCTTCTTCTAAAAGAATTAAGAGAAAAAAATTGCAATGTGATCTTTATTTTTCCCCCTCCTTCATTTTTTAAACCTTTTGTATATTTCACTAATAGAAGTTAGTTATTGGTGGGAACATTGCAAAAAAAAAAAAGAAAAAGCTGGAAGCACAATTTTAAAAAAGGAATAAGAATTTAAAAAATCAAATTTAATTATAATCAATACATAACTAAAATTTAAAATAATTTTATTTTCAAATACAGTGTAACCCGGATATAAGAGAGTTGTTGGGACCGGAGAAGAAGTCTCTTACATCCGGGTTTCTCTTATATCCGGGTTTGGTCTATTTTGTTTAGGTAAGTATGGCTCTAATTTGGGATCAGACAAAAATCTCTCTTATATCCGGGTTACACTGTAATAAAAAAATTGACAATAAGTCTGATTTCAAAAATAATATGTGCCAGGAATGGAGATGTGGGGACTACTTAAAAAGAGGTGACAACCTGTAGAAAAATATGTAAAATTCTTC
Organism: Acanthosepion esculentum; assembly: GCA_964036315.1. Classification (NCBI taxonomy): domain Eukaryota; kingdom Metazoa; phylum Mollusca; class Cephalopoda; order Sepiida; family Sepiidae; genus Acanthosepion; species Acanthosepion esculentum. Next base: position 1,288,328 of record OZ038520.1, read on the forward strand.
TGGAGAATAATTTTACAGATTAGTATTCTTTAAACCTTCCTGGTGCTGTAACATCTTCCAAAATGGTAAAGCTTATTGATTTAGAAGAGGGTCATGCACAGTGTAAAAAATTAATCCCTGATTCTTACCTTAGTGTTATCTATACTTAAATTTTCTATTTTCAAATGGCGTGCCTTTTTAAACGTATTCTTACATGATTGATATCTGCATATATTTTATACTTTTGCTAAATTAATGTAGATTTTTCTTTTTTAATTAAAAATGTAGCTCTCTCTCCCGACTGTAAAAAAAATGTATGTTTGTTCTTTAATAGTGAAGAATCATTTTATAAAAATATGAAAATATTGTATTTCACCTAACAATCGCTTGTTAAAAATATTTTCTTAAAAACACATAAGAAAAAATATATAAACGTTTATAATATTTTTGTAAAAATAGTTTGTTTGCGATAGATATCAATGGCGTGTAGTTTCAAACTTGACATTTTTAAAGATGTAAGGGCAGATAACTCTCTAAAATCAGGGATCCATTTTACACACTGTACCAATAACGGGAACGCCCGCTCCCTTCGAAATCGAAAAAATAAAATCAGCATTTTTCGATTTTGTTTGACAAATATCGTACTTTGAGGAAGCACTAATCTACAACAATTATTTCCATAAAATAGACACACACATTTAACGGGCAATCCATTAAAATAATAATTTTAAAAGAATAAGGAGGTATGCATACTGTAGCGTAGTATACACTACAGTGTGTGGAGGGGTGCGCGTGCGATAGTAAGTGTATTTACTTGACCCCCCACTGAGTCAGGTTGTGACGTTTTTGACATGGGGACCCGGGTGTTTTCACTCGGGCCGCTGGTCTAAGTTGGTCATAGCTAGTCATAGCCGTGATACTACCAGCGCAGGGACGAATCAATATGCATATAATTTTGGGGGGGCTTCTAGAATAATTTTCTTTTTAAAGTATTCCCCACAGGTTTACTTCCAAAAACGTTTTTCAAACGAATATCACAAATGAAGCAAAAACCAACATTTTATGAATAAAATTACTTTTCGTAAATTTACATGAAATTCCTGGATAATCAAAGGATGAAAATTAAAATAAAATACTTTTGCATTTTTTGTTTCAATTTCATGATTTATTTATTTTCCTTGTCACTGCAATGCGCAATAAAATTTAGAGAGACAGTAGTTCCCAGGTAAACCAGCACACTCAGAGCATTAAAGAAAAGAAAAGAAAACTTTTTTTTAAAAATAAAATTTATTGTCAGTGTGCAGTAGCGCTCATTTTAATTAGGGTCCAAGGATAAAAGCTGTCTCTTAAGCACTTTGTCCTAAATAAAACGTCACCCTGAGAGTAAAAGATCAAACTAAAAACAAATAATACTCGGGGTGCGTGCTGCCTTTTATTGTTTTCTGCTCTACAAAAATAAGTAATGTCCTCTAAGGAGGGCAGCGAACGGCTACTTATTTTCTGGGCAACATAATAATCTTATGGAGGGTCCACCTGATATATCGTTAGTGATTCGAATGTGCATTTAAAAGGAAATAAGTTGGGTTTTGAGTTGTTTTTTTGTTGTTTGAATATTTCAACGTTTTAACCTAAACGTAGAAATATCTTAAAAAAACAAAACAAAACCAGTAAAAAATAATGGAGAGGTTACTCCAGTCCAGTGTCTTATTCAAAGGTCTGAATTTTGAGCAGGGCGCTACCTTTTTAAACGAAATGTATGCCTAAACTAAAATAATGAAAATATAAGCATTTATTTAGTTGCATAAAAATTCTTCCAGTTTCAATTATTCTGTATTTTTTAGTAATGATAATTATTATTACAGCAATTAAAATTTAAAAGTAAAACAACTCATTGTCAGCAGGATTGTAAAAGTAAAAAAACTCATTGTCACCACTCCATTCTTTTCAATATTTTCTTTTTCTGAAGCATGAAACTATTATTAGAAATATCACTACAGACGTAGCTTGTAACAAGATAAATTAAGACTTTTTGAAGGTGAAAGTATCCGGTAATTTTAACATTACGCAATAGCGCAGATACTATGAAAGAAAATATAGACTGTGTTAGTTGCGTATGACAAGTATGCAGAATGTTGTTATACATCTCTGATGAACACAATTTCTGTAAAAATACATTCATTTATGCTAATTAATAATTGTTATAATACAAATATATATAATAGAGGAAGTAAAAAAATAGAGTTAATTAACTACGTATATCTTAATAATAATGACATTTAAAAAATGTTGACCTCGAAATATTGAAAAGAGGTGAGGGGCGGATAACTCTAAATGATTAAAAACGAAATGGAGTGACTTCCCTTGACATTGTATCTTAATTTTGGGCACTTCGACATGGTGTGATGCAAGATGCAATTAGTAAGCTTGATTAATTACAACTGAATAGCGAGTTCGATCCTCACTGGGTGCCCTATACTTTCGGCCTTGTGCCACATCTAAGCTACGCTTAAAATTACCATTGTAGCTTAATTTGGTAAAGTATACCGTAAGTTACTCTTTAGGTGATTTTGCATTGAATTAAAATTGCTTACGCTTACATGCCGCGGTAAAAAGGTATATCCCGCAATAATGCCTTTATTTTTATCATAGAAACATATTTATTTGAAAGAAGTGATTTAGCTACTAATGTAATTATTTTCTTCTCTGGAATTTTACCAGGAACTGAGAATGCATACTATCTTCTTTTGCGTAGAATACAAAAAAATATATTCAACATCATGGCATCATCATCTCGCAAACAAGTTAAGTCTTTAATCTTTCTTTATGTATTGTATTCGGTTCAGTTTAAACCGTGCTAAACACATCTCTCTACTTATCTATATAGCTAGCTTAGAAAGACTTCTATATTGTTGTCGTTAGATAGCATGTGGCCTTTATTTATTTATTTTTTCTTTTACTCATCAATACACCTCTAACGAAGTTAATTAGCTCTCTAACTAATTTTATTAAAACTAAAAAAAGTGATTCCATTGGATTGTAACAGTTATCATCAATGTGCATTTATTTCTTTTTTTAAATTGTCAAACTTGGCGTATTTTTGTTTAATTTCAAGATGGAAAGTTTTTCGGTATTTTGTGTTGATTTTTTATATTTTAAGACAAAAATATCCGTGCATTTTATTGCGACTATTCGAACTTTTCAATTATTCGTGCATTATAGCGAATAATTGAAATTTGAAAGTGTCAAAATATTTTACAGTTTCCTGCTAGAGAAAGATGACGCTTTGATGGAATTGCTCTGTTGAAGTTTATAGTAGTAGGTGTTTCCAAACCAATGATTCGCTAAAAAAAAATTAGCATACATGATGAAAAATGCCCTAAACTTACTAAAAACATAGTTAACATCGTTAAAAAAATCATTAAAGGAGGAAAGACCAAAGGATTTATTTTTATATTTAATTTGTTTTTGTTTTTTAATCCTTTCCTTCTAGAGAACGTTCAAAATTTTAGTTAAAAAATGTGTTTTTCTTGCGCCAACGGGTGACCATATGGGAAATTTTAGCGTCTTTTTGCGGTGAAAAACACTGATTTGGAAATTCTTGCAAGAATCATAATTGTGGGATTTTTTAATGAAACTTTCAAGACTTATTCACAGTGAATGAAATTATTTTAGAAATGTTACTTTTTTACAAAATTTTGGTAAAAATATTTTTTTTTACATCTGTTAAGCCAAGCGGAAGCCCCTACTTATTTAACCTTATGAAATTTTGAGAAATTCATTTTTGTAGAGCTTCTTAATGTGTTTTTATTAAGTATAAGTCCTTAGAGAATGTAAATCATTATTTTTTGTAAAAAAAAAACTTCTCTGAATCGTAAAATAAAAAATGTAATTAAAGCTTTTAATTACTCTTCTGAATAGTAACTATTATCTTAAACCTTTTTTTGATGTACGTAATAATAACATTTTATTTACAACAATTTGTTTCATTTTTTTTTTAAATTTTAATTATAATAATTTATAGTTTTAAAACTTAAAATTCTGTATTAATTTGTAGCAGTTAGGTGATATAGTTATTAAGTAAAAACTAATTTACTAATCAATCATAAATTGAAAAAATTAATAAAGTAAAACCCAGTATTTTAAAAAGAATTTTGAATGTTTGTGTGTGTAAACATGTCAATTTTTGTAAATATGAACATTCATACACAACAATATCGGAAAATAAGAGCAGTAACTATAGTAAATTTAAAATTTATTGGTAAAAATAACATTTTTTTCAAATGACATCTTCGTAAATAAGACTATAAAAGCCAAAGTAACTAAAATTCAATTGACTAAAATATTAGATTGCTTAAAATATTTTCATAAGTTTAAAAAAAAAGAATACTAGGTAGTTTAAAAATTATATAAAAAAGGCATTTACGTTATATTCATCAAGTAATTATTACAGTTATCCCTGTAGAAAAAATTGCCAAACATAAGTCTATCGAGTTGTCAACACCTCATAAAAACAGTCACCTCCATGTTAAAAATACTTTTCTATATTTTAAACTAAAAGTAAGTAGTATTTGTTTCAAATCTGATTAATTAAACTTTAAATAAGCTAATCTTCCTCAAGTAAAGTTTATTTTTGAAAGATTTTATAATAAAGAGAATTATGTTTTGTCAATCAGGCCATTTTTATAATGATTTAAAAAATCATTCCAATTAATTTAAATTCAGTGTGAAATACAGAAAAGTATTTTGCTTATTAGAAATATTACAATTAATCTATTAGCTTGAAATTCAAACTAAAAAGCTTCAAGAAATATTTTTCATTTTTAAACCTTGGCTATTACTTTTCTTTGGAGGTACATGGTTTATAGTGATCAAATCAAGTCATTACTTGAGAATGAGTGTTGCAAAGCAACATTGAAGCTAGCCAACACACTCAACATATCCAAATGAAGCAATGAAAATTATTTATATCAGTTTAGTTATGTTGGTCATTTTGATGTGTCGCTTTCATATAAAGAAAAAAAATCTACCTTACCATATTTAAATTTCATGTTTTTTTAAAAAGATTGTCATCAACAATGAATATTTATATGAAATACAAGAGATTCAGGCAAGTAAACTGAACTATCATTAACTTTAGCAAAGGCTAGTTTTTTTTTTTAAGATATTGTGTATATGGTTAGATTGAAAGCAAGATTTCTACTATCAATTCCTTCTATTGAATAAAACATTTAATTCAAACATGTATTATTCACAATTAGACCAAATGGAAGCAGCAATTGATGAAAAACATAGATTTAGTTAAGAGATGAGATATGATATCAGGATAAAAATAGACTGCATGTTTTGTTTGTAATCATGCTGAAAAACTATTACAACTTGACTGAGAAGTTTACACTAATCTAAAAATTATTTATTTCAGTATTTAAAGAGTTAATGAAAAAGTTGCATTTCCCTAAAAGATTGCAAAATGTATTCGGACCAGATCTGTGGTAAGAAAAATTAAAAATTCTGAAATGATAGACTTATTAAATTCCTTGAAAGATATCAGAGGATAATAAAAAAAAAAAATGATAAATAGATTATCAATAAATTTCACGTACTCATAGTGTTTGTAAAGAAAAACTTTGAAAATCTATTTTTTCTTTGTTTTGTTTTTTTTTTTTACTAAAATTTACCCAATAAAATGTCCAAGAACCACTGAAGGTAGTGGGTTACTGAATAAGGTGTATGATATGAAAAGGAAGATCACAAAAAATATGGCAGATAGATAACTATTGACCTTAGGCTTGAAGAGGTTAAGATTGTTCAGGAAAACATCTATGTGGGAGTCCATTCCACACAGTAATAGTTTTTAGGAATAAGCTTTTGGAGTGATAGATCCTTCTTATTAAAGGAATACATAGGGAATGGGGGTGATACAACTCTGTGGGCGTAACAAGGCAGCTCTTGGCTATAAAGGGCAACTGGTGGCACTAAAAAATGAAGCTCATCAGAAAATTTACTATGCAAGTAATTGTAGAATAGCAATAGACATGCAACATTGGATCTGTTGGAAAAGACCTGCAAGGTGGGGAATAAGTCATTTGCCAAAAGGCTGCATAAAGATTTTTTAATTCTTTCAGGACTAGAAAGTGAAGATTGTGCAGCTCCAGCCTATATATGGGAACCAATACTTCATTTTTTTGTTTGATTTGATACTTATAAAGATAAATCATGGTTGATTTTGTTTAGCAGCTTCTCAACACCTCTATGGATTATTTAATGCTGAAATTTAAATATTTAGAAGGCAGCTCTTGGCTATAAAGGGCAACTGGTGGCACTAAAAAATGAAGCTCATCAGAAAATTTACTATGCAAGTAATTGTAGAATAGCAATAGACATGCAACATTGGATCTGTTGGAAAAGACCTGCAAGGTGGGGAATAAGTCATTTGCCAAAAGGCTGCATAAAGATTTTTTAATTCTTTCAGGACTAGAAAGTGAAGATTGTGCAGCTCCAGCCTATATATGGGAACCAATACTTCATTTTTTTGTTTGATTTGATACTTATAAAGATAAATCATGGTTGATTTTGTTTAGCAGCTTCTCAACACCTCTATGGATTATTTAATGCTGAAATTTAAATATTTAGAACACCATTGCATGCCTTCAACTATAGATAAAATGTATTGCTGGTCATTTTACTATAAATAGGTATTGTTGGTAATTTCGTATAAAATATATTGCTGATATTTTTACTATAAAAATGTATTTCTGTACTTTCATAGTGTTTTGTTTTTGTTTGTAAGTTCACTATTTACCCATAACTCGGAGCCTAACAGTTGCTACCACCCTCGATAAAGCATGGCAGTAGTCAATTACTTCAGGGTCAGCTTGGTGATAATTTGATATAACTAACTTCATTTTTGAGATATTGAAAGATACAAACCAATCTTTCTCCCATTGAAGTGTTAGATCTTGGTCAGAGGAGAAATCAGCTTTATGGCTACAATCATTTTTTAAAGTGTTTCCATAGACTGATATCATTTGCATGGATGTTTACTAATGGTCTGAGAATGTTCCAAGGCAGATCATAAAGCAGAAACGGGGGGGGTGAATCCAAGGACAGAGCTTTGTGGGATGCCTGAAGAGTAATGCCATGGGTTTCACAAGACTGACCATTAGCAACAACCTTCATGGATCTACCTGAGAAAAAGGACTTGATAATAAATAATGATGATATATAAATTAAGATTTGGTGAAAGGAACAAATTATACAGATTCACATTATAGCAAAAACAGAGCTTATTCTATTAATTTCTGACAAAATAGTCACCTTTTTATTGAGAATTATTAACAAAATGCAATATCCTGACTGAGTGGATGCCAACTTAAAATAAAGTTTAATTATAATTTATGAGAAAAATAAAATTTACACTGCATTTAGAATTATCAAATTATTAATCTGCAAAGTTTCATCTTTTAGATATTTATAATTATTAAGTTATTAGGAATGTTATAGTCTTCAATTAACACACTTTCAATAGGTATCTTTATCTTTCCTAGTTTCCACTGTGAAAACAGGTTAAGATAGTGAAATGTCCTTCATCAACTGCTGATATCTTATTCATTTTCAACATCATTTTGATAAAATTAGTATGTAAACAAATTTAAATTTTTTCTCTTTATAAAGATACAATTCTTTCTCATATGTGATGATTAGTTTTTATTTCTTATCTCTTTAAGTTACATCAATTATTTCAATGGCAGGCACTTCCTTTCCATATTTTAAAACTTGACAACTTCATAGTGGTGTTTCCCAAAATTGTGCTCAAATTTGTGTCTCCCTACATATCAAAATTGTCTCGACTTAAAGGAAAAAGGACACTTGTCAATTTGGTGTGAAATTTGAAGTTAAAAACTAGTGAATGAAATGGAGAAATTTGACACTGTAAAAATGAAAATTACACCTTGTAGATCAATGTCTCATCTTTAGTAATTAATTGGCTTCATATCTTTGTGCCCATAAAACTCAAGGTATGCACAAATCAAAAAAGAGGGTATACTGCATTCATTTCATCCAAAACCTGTGGGTGCAACACATTGAAATTTGTATTGCTGACAAAGTGACTGAATATCACCAGCTGAACCCCATTTTAAAATCAGACTTGTTTCATCGATGGATAATACACAGTTTAAAGCTTTTTCTTATATTTTTAATAATGCATTTTTAAACTATACAAAGTAATTATTTATTGTGTTTTGTCCAAACTGACATCCATGAATCACTTTCATCTCAGCTTCTTTTTTCATGCACTTTAATAAAAAAGAATTTTGAATTTATATTAACAAAATAAATAGCTAAATAAACTTGATATATTTTTGGTTCTTTAAATTTAGCACTCTCACATTTGTTCATAAGATTTTTAAAAAGTATCCAGTATGCAATTTATTTACATTTTCTTTTAAAACAAAAATTAACTGGTTTATGTTTTAGCTTAAGTTTAGTCTATGAATTCATATAAGATTGAAATGCGATTAGGTAATTTTCAAAATATAAGCAGTTTCCTTTTTTCTTTTTTTTAAATTATCATTTGTTTACTAATTCTAGAGTTTAGGTCCTATTTCAGAGGTTTCCTATCAAAAAAAAATTGTAATACATTTTATAGAATTTCAAATTCTGGAAACCTGCATTGTCTTTTCTGTAATTTTTATTCTTTAAGCTATTATTGAAAATAATAAGCATAACATCTTTTTTAAACAGGTGTCTGTTCATCTTTTTAAATTTTTTATGTATTAGTGCTTTCAACCCCATAGTTTCCCTTCTAAATGATAGGAGTTTGAAAAAGACCTCAAGTTTCTTGCAATGTATACTGATAAAAACTGTGATGGCGCTAATAGACATTACAGTGATATAACTTGAAATGGAACTTTATTTCCATCTCTAAAGGAACAAAAGAAGGAAGACAAAGCACTCAGGGAATCTGAGTATTTGAACAACTTTAGCATTTGTGATGAAGAAGAACCACTTCAGATGACCTTCAGTTACAAGTACCAAATCCAAGAGACTTTCATTTCCAATCCTAAATTCAGTTTCCCACTTTTGCCCTGTTGATAAAGCTCATCTCCTAATGTAGCAACCATGTCAACATAAATATCCTTGGGGGGCTAAACCCTTTTTTCTGCAGATAACACCATGATACCAAATTTTGTCCATTTTTAATAGATTAATTACTCATTACATTTGAAATCTTCTTTGAACAGTCAGATGTCAGTTTACCTGGAAATAAACCATACAGTTATTAATAAGAATAATTGAAATTAAGGCATGCAAGGTTTCACAGCTCTAGCATCACCCCTTCATAGTCAGCCTATGAAAATTTCATCCTACCCTCATATAGCAAAAAGTTGCAAAACATTAACTGTTGCACTGAAACTTATATGAACTGTCAAAATTGCCCTACTGTCATGTCTTAAGTATTTCATTTTTAAGAACACAATTTTCCCCAATAAATTGATTGAATTTAATAATTATTGATTCTATTAGCATTATCTTTGTTTCTTTTAGTTCAAGACTATCTATATGACATTACATTTACAATATTTTTTTAAATTGTTTGAAGCCTACATCTTCAGTTATACACTGTTAAAATTGGCTTTTTTTCCAATAGCACATAGATGAAAATTTGGTACCATCTTTTATGGTTTGCCAAGTTCTCTCTGTCTATATTAAATATTTTTAGATATATTGAAAATAAAATTTTAATTTGGGATACTTAATTGGACATTACATTGGGATGATTTTTTTTTTAATATGGGTACAATGCATAACTTTAATTCAAATTTAGTTGTATTATTCTAAAAACAACTAATTTCATAAAATAAACATTAAAAAAATTTTATGAATAATAATTATCAAGGTTTTAATAAATAGAATTTGAGAATGTAATTTTCTCTAATGTTTAGGTTGGTCTTACATAATAATTATTGGTTCCATTAGTATTGTATTCAGTTATATGCTATTGAAATTAGTGTATAAATAAGTAAATAACATTGCTGATTCTTCAGATTTTGTCAGGAATCTCTAAATATGTATCCAAAACACCAGAACAGATGTGACAGCAATATTCAATGCATGAACATCTGGAAGAATTATAAATATGTAAGATAGATTCTGACAATAAAAATTGTCTACCAACTTTACTAGCATCAGACTTAGTAATTGATTTAATATAATCTTTCCACTTCATATCCACAGAGAACATTTGCCTGAGAAGGCACAATAAGTCACTCACCTGGAGGTTAGCATTTACAGTTTTAAATCTATTTGTGAACTATACACTTAGGTTTTCTAATGTTTTCACTTTATCATAACCAACAAAAATAGCTTTCTCACTTTTAGCATCAACTTTATCCTTATTTTGTGCAGACATTACAAATGGCATACATTTTGCTATTGTTTGGTTTTGTACATGTAAATAATTCAAATGCAATTTCCCCCCTTCTAATATTAATCATTTAATTTAAGCAAAAATATCTAGTCATCTCAAAAGGAAAGCACAATGATCTGTCTACATTATCATTTTGAGTTAATGAATAAGAGGCAGGTTTATCTGGTGTAATATAACTGTTAATAAAAAGCAATTAAAATATTTTAGATGTGGTTTCAGTACAAATGCCAAATTGTTTATTTTTTAATCATTTCACTCCAAGCAAGTCGATAAGACCAACTAGAACGCAAGAGGTTACCGAGAGCTAAAGAATATGAGAAAAACTACTATTAAGGAAAGAGGACAATAAAATAATAAGAAGACAGAAGATAATGATTAACATTTCATTTAAATTTTTGAAGATCAAAGTTCACTGGGAAGTAAAAAGCCAGAGGAGTAAGTGAGAAGTGAGAGAGAAGAACTTATGGTTACATCTAGCAGCCATTTCAACTGTAAAATGATGAGTCCTTTCTGCCAATCTAGTACTGTGCTTAAATTCATACAAGTCTAGGTATCATAGAGGAAAGTTCATCAGAACAATTACCATGAAAGTATTTATAGAAAACAAAACAAAACAGGGAAGCTAGGTTAAGGCAGTGGGGAAAATGACTAGCGCTGGGATGACAGGTCAGCATCAATAGTATTGAAGATGCTTCTCTGTATTTTATCAATGATTTCTAATTATATAGCAGCAACACCAGACCAGATGTAGCAATATTCAAAGGAAGGATAAATAGTAGACTTATAAATATGCAAGATAGATTCTGAAAAAGCCATTGGGATAGAAAATACACCTGAAAAAGCCACTAGGATTGAAAAGTATATGAGAAATCCACTAGGATCAAAAGAATATCTGTAAAAACCACTGGGATTGAAAACATCTGGAAAAAAATAATGAGTGAAAAGATATATGAAAAAGACACTAGGGTGGAAACATACTTGAAAAAGACAGAAAATCTGAAAAATCCACTAGGATTGAAAAAAATATCTGTAAAATCCACTAGGATTGAAAATATATCTGAAAAATTTACTAAAATAGAAAGCATAAGTAGAAATCCATGAAACGTGAAAAGATGTCTAAAAAAGTCATGGGAATTGAAAACATAACTATTAAAGCCTCTAGTATTGAAAGGATAACTGAAAAATCCATAAGGATTTTAATGATACCAGTAAAAGGATAAACTGAAAAATCTATTAGGGTTGAAAAGATTCTTGTAAATGCCACTTGGATTAGAAACATATCTGAAAAGCCCCTGTGACTGAGAGCATTGAGATATCTCTGATCTGAAAAACCCACTAGGACTGAATAAATGAAAAATCGACTAAAATTGAAATGACTACTGAAACAATCCCTAAAATAGAAAACATATCTGAAAAAGTCATTAACATTGAAATGATACATAAAAAATCCACTGATATTGAAAAGATACCTGAAAATCCACTAAAATAGAAAACATCTGAAAAAGCCGCCTAGATTCTTAAAAAATCCAGAAAAAGTCTCTGAGTTTATAACTTGTTACAAATCACATGATAAGAAATGGAAATAAAAATGTGTTTTTAATTTGTGGACAGTTGAGTAGAAACTAATTACCACTGATACACATTTATTTTTATAAGATTAATTAACTGGAGACAAAAGCAGATAACAGGAAATTATGTCATCCATAAGTTTACATACCAAAAATATTTTTGTTGAAATTCTGGAATCTTAAAACTAATGTCTGGAGTTCAGACAATTATACAGTTCAGCCAGAATACAAACAATGTGTTAATCAACCCTCAACAAATGTATATTTATTGCATCCAATGACCATTGAGTGTTGAGTCAAGATGCTGGAATAGTGTGTTGGAATTTGTGAGTTAAGGAATTATAATTATTATTATTATTATTATATGCCCTTTTATTCAAAACAGCATTCTCATCTTGGTTGTTATTTTTTTTTTAATAGTGTTCACCTTATAGAAGGCCCAAGAGTCACTCAAGGTAGAGGGTTACTGAAGGAGGTTGTTGTGTGAGCGGTAAGTGTAAGAGGTAAGAGGTGCAGTTTATGAGGATATGTGGAAAGATAAAAGATGACCCTAGATTTGAACAGGTTAAGATTGTAGTTGTCAAGAAAGCATTCTCTTGGGAGTTCCACAAAATAGTAGTTCATGGAAAGAAGCAGTTTGAGTAGAATATTTTACTAATGGAATATGAAGGGAATTAGGTTTGTTCACGTCAGTGTACATGGTGTGGTGGTCTTAGCTGTACAATTTAGAGTTGGTGGAACTAGGGAATGTAGCTTGTCTGAACATTTTCCATGGAAATAGTGATAGTGTAGCAAGAGTCTTGTGACATTTTATTATATGCATGTTTCCATTGCTATAACTTCTGGCCTTCTTCAGCTGTCATGGCACTCTGTAACTTTCTCAGCATTTTGAACTCAACAATCCACAGATGGTAATGTGTTCTCATTCTGATTTCCATGCTTAAGGGATAATTTCATATCAGTTAAAACTCATCAGTTTTATTTACCTTTGTGATCATTTATCTGTTTCTTCCACTGAATCAAAGTGTGTGATCTTTTAAATACTACCTTTAATTTATATTAAATTGATCTGATAGTTCAATCATTATGATTGAACTATCAGATCAATTTAATATAAATTAAATATTAATACTGATATTAATCTTTCAATACTACCTAGGCTAATGATTGAACTATCAGAGAACCAAATATGTTTTAACTAACCCTTTAACCCATATATCTTTTGAATGATATAGTGTGGGTTGTAATTCAGGAACCATAAAACCAAATGTCTTATCCTAGTTGAACTGTATAATTTTCCCATCTACAAACATTAGACTCCAGAATTTCAACACAAAAAGAGACATGGCCTTGTGGATTAATGCATTGGTTAAAATATACCAGGTTCCCTGGAATTCTGAGTTCAATCCCTGGTTCTGGTGGTGCTGAAAATTCACATTGTGGTAGAAACAGACAAGTGGCAAAAAAAAGTAAGTAAGACTCATGAGTATTGATATGAAAAATTCTCCAAGCATGGAAAGTAGAATTATTATAAACCCCTTATTGATCTGTCATCCCCTGCCCCAACACTAGCAAAAAAGATAATATTCTTAGCATTGTCACATCATGGTATTATTGATTTTCATATCTTCAATCACATGTAGACATGCTAGAGGGTAACCAGATTGTATGGTGATTTTGCACAGTGGTCATGATTCCTGTTGAGAATTCCAGTATAAAACCCAATGGACTGTGGTGACTTCTTTTTTCTCTGCTGCAAACCAATTTCATAGATCAAATCAAAAACATCTGTTGGTTACTAACAACCTATTTAATGAAAACAAATAGGAGAATTTAATAATACATAAAGAGTAAGGAATTATTAATATATCTATGTAACCTGGTTGATAATTTTTCAAGGGAAAAATTTTTCTTGCAGTAATTCATAGAGAAATAATAGACCTTGATTTTTGCACTATATTCTTGTCTACTTGGGCTTGTGTCTGTGTGTTTGCTAGTAGCAATAGCAATAAAGAGAACCGTCTATGAATGGACTGCTTCTAGTCTTCTTGTATTTTCTCTTCCCATCTCACATCATCTGTGTTTGTCACATTTATATACGGAAGTATGTGTAGTTCTGACATTGATTTATTGCATATTTTTTTGATAAGATATTCCTATGGCATTCTTTTATTCAGTAACATATGACCCTTTTTAGAATACAGACTGAACCCTGAACCTAAATTTTAATAACAAAACAAACATTTCAGACAGTATTTTGTATAAATATATCACAAATTCTTCTTTGGAATTTGGGAAATTTTAGAGGACCATAAGTCCTTGTCATATTCTTCAGGAGGCAATTGAGTGGATTGGGGAAGATCTAGTCTTAATAAATTTTAATGAATTCTACTTGGTTTATTTCAAGTTTGAATCTTCCTGGAGCCTACTCCAAAATCATTTTATGAATTTTAATTATTATTTTTAATCATTTCTTTCCTTCCTTATTCTCACTAATGCTTAATTAGTTTCCCTGATTTTTTCACCGTTTAATATTAATTATTTCCTGCTTTAAACAATCATGCAATAAAATATTGAACTGACGTTGCCATCCTGTTCAATTCAATCATGATGTAAAACAAACCAGGGTTACCATCCTGTTATAGATTGAAAATAAACATTTTACTCACTGTGGACCAAATAAGGGGTTTGGTTCAAAATTTCAAAAAGGCTACCATATATAAAGACAAGTAGATACAATGCACAAACTTTTGTGACTAGAACAACCAAAGTGAACCTACTAGTCCAAATAATAATTTGACTATTACTCCCTATTATTAATTCTTGAGTATTGTTCTTTGCTTAAAATTTAATAATTCTCATGTTTATTTGAGAAAATGCATCTGAGGAAGGCTGGAAAATATATTAATGAAAAACTTTCTGGTTAAAAACAACAAAGATAAGGATATTAGTTTAAATAGTCTGTAGAATAATGTAATATTCTTATTCTGTGTACCAAACAGGAGAGACACCTTGCTACCTTTCATCTTTGCTATCTGAAATGCATTCAAAGCATCATTTGGTCTCACTGGGTCACCAATACTGTAGTTCTCACCCATGTCCAGTTACTCAGCCTATACAGCCTTCTCCAACAGTGCTGGCTTGGACATGTACACTGTCTGCTGGATGGGAGGATTCTAAAAGTCTTTATGTCCTGGGAACTTGGCGCTGGCAAGAGGGCATAAGGGTAACCTGATCTTTGCTTCAAGGACATCTGAAAAAGGAACATGAGGGCGATTGACATTGAGAGGTGGGAAGGTGTTGCTAATGATGCAATTTACACCAAGGGGGCTGGAGCGAGGAGAGGAGAAATGAAGAATTGACACTGGGGATAAGCATGCTCAATGGAAAGAAAAAACAAAGGTGACATTGGGAGAGAACATCTTCACATGCATTCTTTGCGATCAAGACTGTCACTTTCATGTGGGCTTGTACAGCCATAACAGATGCTGCAATGCCATCAGCAACTGAAGTATAAGTCTTTGGGTGCAGATCCAAGGTTTCTCGAGACTAAAAGATGCCACACACATGCACACATATTGTTTGTAATTCTAATTTGCAAAGTTAAATTAATCTGCATGATATAACACTTTATAAAATGATTGCATGTTGTCTTCTTGAGATTAGAGATAGGTACTATAGGGTAAAAAAATAAGTCATTCCCCACAAGGTCATGTAAGTGATTTTGAACTCTATCAAGGCTGGAAAATCAGGATTGTGCAGCTTCAGTCTAGTTCAGTTATTATTTGCCCAGTTTAAATACAATGTATCCAGATATAAATTAGAGACATGTCATAATAGATCATTCCATCTTGATGATAGGTTGATTAGAGATAGTTGCTGTAGGGTAAAAATTTGTCATTCCTCACAAGGTCATGTAAGTGATTGGCTGAAAAATCAGGATTGTGCAGTTTCAGTCTAGTTCAGTTATTGTTTGCCCAGTTTCCACTGAATCCTTGTCTGTACTACCTGGCTAAAGGATTGAACTCAAAATTACTATGTCCCATTACTATATCAACAGCCTACAGAATTAAAGCACTGGTTTGTGAATTTGGTGGGATAGTAACTGTGAATTTAATCCCTGGTCGGAGGAGTACAGACTCAGATTCAGTGAAAACAAGGCTAGCAATAATATACTAAATAAGAAGCAGACAAGTTCTTCTTAGACAGCAGTACAAGAACAATCTATCCCTTTAGATGGAATAAAGGGTTTAGTTTGAAATTCTCTAAAGGTTACTTGGATCAAGAAACGCCTGAAGAAGACTGGAAAGCATAATGGCCAGGATGTATTAATAACAACAACAAAGATGAGGACATTAGTTCAACTGTAAATAATGTAAATAAAATTAATATCAATGATTTGTAAGATTATGTTGTTAGCCACTACACCTTAACATATGATCCTATTTTTTTCACTATATCTTCATATTGTCTGTTAAATGTTTTAAGCCACTAATATAATCACATTCCTTATGTTACATTTGTAGGATTTAGTTGTATCATCTATATAAGATTGGTGCAAGGCTCTTGTAGCCCTCTCCCCAATTTATGATACAAACCTCTCCCACTACTAAATCTCAATTTTCATAAGGTAGTAGTCATATAAAATATAAACTTTATTGTAACCTAATTATGTACAACAATGGATCACATGCAATGTGAGTGAACAATTCAACTCGAAAAATTGAGAATAAATACAATGTATCTAGATACAAATTAAAGACATGTCATAATAGATCATTCCATCTTAAATAAATCAATGATTTGTGACAATTTTTAATATCAATTTGATAGATTTTTCTTGTTAAAAAGTTGAATACTTTAACACAATCAACATTATGAATAAAAAACAGTAAATTTTATATAGTGATTTTTTGAGGCTTAGCATGTGCAAAACAAATTCATAGATTTGGATGAAAAAAAAAAAAAGAACCCACAATGACATCAAAATCTCCAAAGATTTTTCATTCTTTAATAGTTGTACTTAGTTTGATTTGTAATGTATATAAATGTAGGTTGAAAAAAGCAAATGTTAAGATATTTGCAGTAAAATGGAACCAAGGGGCGGTCATAGTCACCGTTTGTAATTGCGTCATGGTGCATATGCAAGAATATGTCTCTGAAAAGGGGTACAAGTCTTTCACGTGATGTAGGGTTCGATCAACTACCAAGTTTGCTACTACAATACTAGAAAGCAAGCTGTGTTGCCAACTTCATACTCTTATCCCAGTTTGTTTCATTTATTAGTCATAGGAAACTACTTCCAAAATTATCTTCTGTTGTTAAATAAAAATTCCAACTTATATAAAATTGGCCATGGAATTATCTCCATAGTTAGTATAAGAGGGTAAATTCTAGCAAGCTTTTGTCCAAATCTGGCATTTTGTCTTATAAGGGGTTAATAACAAAAATGGTTCTCCCCCACTTCGTAATAAATGCTCCATCCAGGGTATCTGAAGACCCTACATTATTTTTTGCTCACTGGACTTGTTCTTCCATCAAAAAGGCATTTCTTGCCAGAAAGACATGTTAGGTTACATAGCTCCAGTGTTGCCACAAGATATAATTTCCAAGATGAGAGAAATAATTTTTTCACCACCCACTGACAAGTTGTACAATAAACTTTGTGATAAGATTACTGCGTGTGTGACAGTGTCGACACACAAACACATACTGCAACTATTGGAGCAGGAAACCCTAGGCAACAGTACTCCATCACAATTCCTTAAGCTACAAAAGTTGGCAGAGGGTATAATATTTGACAAGAGTATTGTAAGACACATTTTCCTTCAGTGAATACCAGCCCAGTATAAACTGGCAATAGCAGCACTGTATGAATCTGCACCAGTGGAGCAGCTGGTTTTCGTAGCAAACCATATAGCTGACTTACTGTCTACATAGATGTCAACTGTGTCCCATGTACAAGGGGAAGACTTTGATATCCTTATGGAAATATTAAAAGGGTAGCTGAAGTTAGAATCCTGTCTAGACAAACTGGCAAAAGATGTAGCACGTTTGTCGATGATGGAAAGACAAAATTGTGGGCGTAGCAGTTCTTATAACTACTCTAAGAAATGGGGACATAAGCTGATGTGTTGGAAGCACAAGCAATTTGCAGAAAAAATGAATTCTTGCATTCCACCATGGTACTATAAAGAGCAGGCAAATTCCTAAACCAACAGGAGAAAGCGGCATCAAGTGTCGGGGCACCTAGCTCTGGCCGTCTTCTTTATGTAACTGATAAGGCTACCAGGATATCCTTTTTAGTGGAAAGCAGGGAATAAGTGTCCCTTCTACCAGCAACAGCAGCAGACAGGAGTATTACACCCCTGTAAATTTATGTTGCAAGCTGTAAACAGTTCACTGATACACACATACAGGAAGAAATGTATGGATTTAAACTTAGGTCTACACAGGACATACACCCACATTTTTATAGTTGATGATGTGAACAGTGCTATATTATGGAAGATTTCCTGCAAACTTTTGGCCTGGTTATTGACCTAAATGGATGGTGTTTGAAAGACCCAGTAACCCATATTAAGGCATGCAATGTGGTCAAGCCTGGCACTCCATTATGCCTCCGTGGTACATGCAAATCAGGACAATGCTTTCGTCAAACTTTTGAAGGAGTATCCTTCTATTTCTTTCCCCCCCTTTCATAAGGAAGTTTTGCCTCACTCCATTACCCTATTATATAGAGATAAATGGACCACCCATCTGCAGTAAAATCAGGTGCTTAGCACCTGAAAAATTAAGTTGCTAAAGCAGAATTCCAGCAGATGAAGAAGCTAGGTATTATTTGACCCTCAAAGAGTGAATGGTCTTCCCCTCTGCATCTAATTAGTAAAAGCCCCAACACATGGTGTACATGTGGAGATTATAGAGCATTGAACTCTGTTACAAAACCTGATAGGTACCCATACCACATATATATATATATATATATACATAACAGCAGAAATTAGATCTAATTCAAGCATACCATCCAATAACTGTGGAGCCAGATCACATCCCAAAGACTTCCATTGCAACACCGTTTGGGATGTTCGAGTTTCTGCAGGTTCCATTTGGCCTGTGAAATGCCGCTCAAACATTTCAAAGGTTCATAGACCAGGTCCTACAGGATCTGCTGTTCATCTGTGCATACATAGATGATGTACTTATTGCAGACAAAAATATGCAGGACTATATTTGCCATCTCAAACAAGTTTTCAAAAGCCTAAAACAATGCCTAAAGTGTGTTTTTGGACACTCCAATGTCATATTTTTGGGGCACCATATCTCAGCTGAGGGGTTTTCACAATCAGTGGATAAGGTTAAATCCATACAAGATTTTCCATTCCCTACTACTGTGAGTCACTTGTGTCAATTCCTAGGGCTAATTAATTTTTACCATAGGTTTCTCCCTCACTGTGCACAAGTACTTTTGCCATTGACAAGCATGTTGACCAATGTAAAAAACTGTGACGTAACATTGTCAAAACAGACAGTGGCTGCATTTAACAGGGTGATGTCCAATTTGGCAGAGGCTGTAAAATTGTCCCACATCAAACCTAACCAGGAACTGTGTCTGGCAGTGGATGCTTCTTCAATCAGAATTGGAGTGGTCCTACAACAAGAATGCGACTTGGAATGGAAAGCCATATACTTTTTCTCCAGAAAACTGTCAAAGACAGAAACAAGGTACAGTACCTTTGGTAGGAAATTGTTGGCTGCATTTTTGGCAGTTTCAGGATTGGCAACTCCTGGAAGATTAGCAGTTCCATATACTGACCACAAACCTTTATTAGGTGCCTTGCAGTCATCATTGGACAAGTACTCTCCACAGGAAATTCATTAGATGGATTACATTCTACAATTCATATCTGATATTCAACACATCAAGGGTGAAGATAACATCCCCACAGACACCTTATCACATAGAATTAATTCCTTTATATTAGAACCATCCATTGAATTTAACATATTGTTAAGGGAGCAGAAAAAGGATGAGCATCTGTTACAGCTTCTCCAGGATGATAAAACTTCACTACAGCTTGTGAAGATCATCTATGACATCAGCACAGGCAAGTTATGCCCATATGTGCCACCATCCTTATGCAGAGATGTATTCAGTGCAGTGTGTAACCTATCACATCCCAGAGCCAATGCATCTGTACATTTATTAACTGATAGATTAGTCTGGCTGTAAATTAAAGCAGATGTGAGATTATGGACGAAGATGTGTATGAAGTGCCAGTAAGCAAAGATTGGTCACCATACTTATATACTTATGCTCCTATAGGCACATTTCCTGAGCCAGATGAAAGATTTAAACACATACATGTTGACATTACTGGACCATTTCCCACATGTGAAAGTCAGTCCTACCTGTTGACGTATTGACTGATTCTCCCAATGGTATGAAGCACTGCCAATGCCAGACATGACAGCATACATGACGGCCAAAACATTCCTTGCTGGTTGGGTAGTGAGATTCAGTGTACGAGAAAACATAACAACGGGCAAAGGTCGATAGTCTGAGTCCAAACTTTTCCACAAACTCTCAAGACTTCTAGGCACCAAAATATCCACATTACAGACTACCACCCCCAAGCAAATAGCATGATAGAGAGACTGTATCTTAGTCTGAAAGCTTTTTTTACATGCACAACTAAATAATACCAACTGGTTTGAACATCTGCTCATACTTTTAGGGCCTTGCACCTTGAGGTACAAAAAGAAATGAACTGCTCAGGAGCAGAAGTTTTATATGGAACCACATTGCAACAACCAGCAAAATATTTCTTTGACCCACCAAAAAAGGGGTGGGATTTAGTATTATTTGTAGATAGACTAACCACCAAAATTACTAAAATGGTATATTCACCATCAGGGTAAAATAGTATATTTACCAAAACTTTTTAAGACCTGTTTTTATCCATGATACAGCTTGGTCACACTCTCTTCATATGCCATAATGTGGTCTCTTCAAAGTCATTAACCAACATGACAAATTCTTCACTGTCCTTATCAAGAATGAAGAACAGAATATTTCTTTGGACAGGATAAAACCAGCAATATTGGAGGTGTCATACTTGGAAGTAACACTCTCCAACATGGATGTAACACCAGAAAAACAAAATCTTTACAAAAAAAGACATGTTTAGAAAGACATGTTAGCCTAAACATCTACAAAACTTTGTTTCTTTTTAACCTGCACATTGTTTTTCTTTTCTTATTTTCAGATACTCTATACCTTAGGGGGAGAGTATTGTAGGGATACACTGCTTTACGAGATCTAACTTGGGATCTCATAAATTACCATCCCAATTGGTCACATGACAAACCCTCTCTCTGTGTCTGGGGCTCTCCTAGACACAGAGAGAGTTTGGCAGTAACAAGGACCAGACATGATAGTAAGAAGTCCCGAGGCAATATAAAAAGGTGAACTTCACCCACTTAAACGGGCACCCTACCCACTGCCAAGAGATAGAGAAATCCCCACAAGGGTACAGACACCTTGTGAGTAATAACCTATTGTTTGTTGTGTCTTTTGTTTTATTTTGTGATACATTTATTAAATATGGTAAAAGTATTTGGTGTTACTTAGTACCTTGTACTTTTACCTTGTTACTTAGTACCTTCTTAATTCCTGTTTGGGAACTCTTTGAGGCATGGAGCAGTTAAATATCTATTATCTGCAGCAGCAAAAAGGGTTCTGTAAGATGATTAAAGGTTTCATTTTGGAGGTATTAAAATTAACAAACTATTTTTACCCCAGTTAACAATAGATTGTAGGTCATTTTTTATATCACTTACTTACATTAACTTAAAATACATTGATTCTAGTGTTACAGGTTACTTACTAACTATTGATCTATTAATAATTAATAACTTTATAGAAATTTTAGTATAAAAAAAGACAAGAATTATTATGTTTTTACTATTAAATGATATTAGTAGCATTTGTTTTTAACTAATTTCTTTCAGAAAGATTACTTTTAATTGTATTATTCTTATATGTATGCATTTTTAAAATCACTTTTTCAGAATTATCAGATTTTTGTTTATTGATTCTAACTTTGAAAATGAAAGAAATTAAGCAACTTTTCCACATCATAATTTTGATTGTTCTGCTGTTACTAAGTTAGCATGTGCATTATACCTTGTCATTGCCTCAGATAAATAATGGACCATTCTATTTTGGTTGTGAGAAAAGAAAGAAAAAGATGTATCAGAGACACTTTGGTTTTAATGTGAAAAAGAAAGTAAACATAAGAAGAAGAAAGAAAGGGAAGATAGAGGCAATAATGCTTTCACACATTTAACATGTGCTTCAGTGAAATGGAAAATTTAGTCAATTTTGAACATTTTAATTTGTACCCTGTTATTTCTTAAAATAATGACCAGCATTCATACTTATGATTGTTATTGCAATATTTTGGTCTAAGGTTGTTAAGCTCAAATACTTAATCATGCAATAAAGGAATCTCCACAAATATTTTATAGTTGTAGAACTTGTGAGGAGTTTATTCATTCATTAATTTAAGAACAGTGATACATCAAAAAATTAAAATAGGAAAACCATGAAATTTTCACAGGGACTCTGCTAATATATTATTTATTAGAAAGTTACAAATGCGACTCGACGACTTTGATTGGGAGATTGAGGTTTTGACAAATATAGAACCACAGCTTAATTGCTGTTATATACAAAAGAAGAGAAAGAGAAAATGACATTGGTATGTGTACATTTGGCTTAGAAGAACAATTATGGCATTAGCATAGTGTGTAAGGATAAGTGTACATGCATATGTGTGTTATGATAGGGTGAAATCAAATAGTTGACTGCCTGAGAAGTGTCTCCTCAGGTGAAACTTTGACAATGTCTTGTGCCTATTGCATCCTATGGGTCAGAAAGAAAGAGAAGAGGTTTATGGTCCTGAATATATCACTACTTAGCAGCATTTAGGGAAGTCCGTTGGTAGACAAGGTGGAGTAATCCCACACATGCAAAGAGCAGATCTCAAAGGAGGTTGTTTTGTTGATTTTAAATGATGAAGGGAGATGATGAAAGATAAGACAATAACAAAATGGTGTCCAACTGAAGATTTTCTTGCTTTTTGTTTTGTATTAATTTTATATCAAATTAACTATAGATTTATAATAATGCTTATATATGATGAGATGTTTAAAATTTCTCAGCACAAGTTACTTACAAAAATCTGACTAAATGATTTTTTATCACTTCTTGGATAGGCCAAGAACTTTTCATCACCTCATCATATATATAATAATGTAATAAAATATAATTAATGTAATAAAGAGATATATATGATAAAATATAGATTAAATATAGGTATGCTATATTTATGGGTTAAAGTACTCAATATTAAGAATATCCAGTCACTATCATGGTCGCTTATGTTCGAAAACACAAGATTTTACGGACCTACATGTTTCGCCCACATATTTTAAATCACAGTTGTTGATTGGGATTTGGTAGATGCAAGCATCGGATGTAGTATGTTGGTTGCTGGTGTTATTTAATAAACTGCGAATAGTTTTAGCAGGTAATATAGTAGTTTTAATTTTTAGCGCATTTAAATTATTGGAGATACATTCAGTCAAAGGGTTATTCGGTAGAAAGATGTGACCAAAAGAATTATCAGGGGCAGCTGAAAATGTGCCTTTCACTGACGTAGATGTAGTAGTAGTATTCGAGGTGTCATTTTGGGCTGATGAATGAATTTTATGAATTTTCAAAGCATTATTCTTAGCGCTCAGTAATAATTGTCTCGGATATGAAAGATTTGAAAAGGTATCCTCAATATAACTGAATTCTTCATCTAAATATTTTGCTGAACAGATGCGAAGAGCCCTCAAGTAGAATCCAATAATAATACCCCTCTTAGTGTTAGTATCATGGTGAGAGTAAAAGTGTAAATAGTCGTTTTTACATGTGGGTTTACGATATACTTTGAATTCTAATTTATTATTTCTAATGAGTAGTATGTCTAAAAAAGGTAAAGAATTATTAGACTCAAGTTTTCGAACATAAGCGAGATGTTCGCCTCGGTAATTTGAACAATGCTTTATTTGTACACATGACTAAATATGATCATAATTTCGATTTTGATTCTGTGAAGGTTTTGAGATATATTCATAATAAAAATCTTAGACAGATTTATGAGACAGGCATAATATCTATCTCGCGCACGGTAAATACTAGACCCGGCTTCTTCAATATTTCCTCTTTTCTGGCAAGATTAATGCTGGACAAACGTACTTAAAAACTTTAGTTTCAAGTAAAATTCTTTCTTTTATAATAAACTCTATTTTTAGGAATACATTTTCACAACATCGCCGACGTGATCGCATTGCAAAACGGAATGCTGATCGTAAAATTCAGTTATTTTGTTTTGATTATGCTTATGTTTATCGTCTTTTTATGCTGACTTGAATATCGTTTAATTATGTTTTAATAACTATGTCCTGAAGAAGGTCTACTAGACCGAAACGTCTGACGTCGACATTGAAACATTAAAGCAGTAAACTTGCATATTCGGATTTTGTTTTTTCATATTTTTCCTCATACTGTCAGATCTATATCCATATATTTGCTTACATATATATATATATATATATATATATATATATATATAGAGAGAGAGAGAGAGGGACCAATTTTCCTTAATTTAAATTACGTTTTTTTTTTCATTTTCAGAATAGATTTCTGTTTTTGCTTCATTCTAATATTTGGTGAGAAAAAGAATAAAATTATAGAAATGTTATTAAAACAAGAAAATAAAAGGAAAATGAAAAATTTTACTAGCTTGAATATTCATCCACTGGATAAGTTGCTCCCGCTTGATAGGCTCACGCACCTGATACTTCAGCCCTTAATGTAACTTGATGAGTTTCTTGGATAACCCTTGCAAACAATGCTACAATCCTAAATAAGAATTAAGTGAGAGCGACAAAACTTACAGAAAAGTATCACCACAAAGTCCTCTTGAGACAAAAAGTTACATCATCGTTTGGTCACTTTATTGAAATTATGAGATAAAATCTTTGAAAAACTCTAATTCATAAAATTTGGCTTTCTGAAATGACAAAGTGTCCCCTACCTCTTTCATCATATGTGATAGATAAAAGACTAAAAGAAAAAGATGAAACTTAACAATGACTACCAACTTATTATTATTAAATAAAGCCAACTTTGTAAAACTGACTAGCTTTAAACTGTAGGGAGACAGTAAGTAAGAGGGATGTATTAAAACATTTATCCTTTGATCAGAGACACGTGAGTTACAAAGGCAAACATAGTAACAAATTAAAATTGCAGTTGACAAATCTGATTGCTAGAAAAAATTTTTTTTTTTTTTCATTTCAAAATTGCATTTTTCATTTGGTGTAGGTCATTCCATTTTTCCACCTGTTTTTCCATTCTTATGGAAAATAAGCCACTCTATATAGGTATACACCCACACATACATTTTTAAGGTTAGCATAGTTATTTCATTGTTCCACTATTTTCTGTTATCTTTCAGCTTACTTTATGATTCTACCCTTTCAGGAGTTATCTTTCTCAGCAAAAAAACTTCCTTTTTTTTTTTTGTTTTTACTTCAATCTTCCAAGGAACTGATTCTTTTAATGAAACAATTCTTTAAATATGAAAATTGTTACCTTGAAGGTGTATAATATAACAGATTTCTAGTCAAACTGTAACAAATATATTTATTCAAATTAATCATATATTTCTCTGAAACAACCACTCTCATAGTAACACCCCATTTGGATGAAGACCAGTTTTTGCTATACTTAATGCTTCTCTCATCTTGGGTATGACAAACTACATCTGGCAACAAGGCCTCTAATCGGGAGATTTTGGGGAGCGTGAAACCACCTCTTAATTGCTGTTGTTCCCAGGTACACTTTCACCTGGGGTGGTAGCAGCTGTTAGGGTCCCAGCTATAGGCAAATACTTAACCCCCAAACTGGGATCAAAACACTTCTTATTCCACCCTTAATTCCAGAATGAGTCATTGGGCCACTGACTTGCTCAGCAGTCTACCATTTTCCTCCATCTATCATGGTTGTGTACCAGAGCCAAAATACTATAAAAGTATAAAAATACATTTTTATAATAAAAGTACCAGTAATAGATTTTTAATAGTAAAAAAAAGTTCCCAAGAAAATTAAATTTCAGCATTAAGTGACCCATAAGGAGTTGATGTGCCGTTAAACAAACAAACAAACCGACCAACTTAATGCTTGTTTATTTCACTTGCCACATAATCTCTTAATTTTCTTGTTTAGATTTAACCTAATTGGATATTTGTCTATTTTGCTTATTTTCTTCAATCTAAAATGTTGGAATCAACACAAAAATTTGCCAAATATTGACACTTAAGAAAAATGTACACTGTTATGACATCTGTCACATGTTAAAATCAACAAATAAAAATATGCCAATTTTGACATTATTTTAAAATGCATGCCAATATAGCAGCTGTCATAATACAACCGAAAGTAAACATTTTTTATTAGAAGGAATATATTAAACAAAACAGACCACAAATCAAAACTTACAATCATCTTAATACATACACATACATGCTCATATGCAAACACACACACACACACATAACATCAATCAGCTAAGTGACAAATTTTATATTTGTATTAATCCTATATCTATCTATCTATCTATACATACATACATACATACATACATACATACATATATGTGTGTGTATGTGTGAAATTTGTATGTATATAAATAAATATATATATATATATATATATATATATATATATATATATATATATATGCAATTTTTTATATATATTATTTATATATTATATATGCGCATTACTTATTGGAAAGCGCTCAATATCAGTGATAGAGTAAATCAGTGTTTTTATGGAATATATGTGCATATATGCCCAGTCCCACACTGTTTACATATGTTTATGTTTGTGTGAGCTCTGGTGCGTGAGCATGCGTGTGTCTGTATCTGTGTACATCAATGAATGTATGTGCGTGTATGTATGTTTGCGTAAGTATAAGTGGCGTCCCGACAACAATTTTTCCTCCCACTTCCATAAAAAACACCGATATACGCAACCATATATAAATTCAAAATTTAATAATTAATCAATTTATCTGACAATTGCAAATAATGTGAAACCCAAGGTCACAAACTCACATCAATCCAACTATATATATATATATATATATATATATATGTATGTGTTTGTCATATACAGGGTGCAATGGACAAATTGTCATCTAAATTACGCAAAAATGGGAATAACACTGACATCTCATTTTAACAGATATATTTACCAAAATTACACACTCTTTAGTCTTTTATTCAATAAAATCACCATTAGCTTCAACAACTGCCTCCAGATGACTTTGTAATCTCCTGCAACTGGTCTAGACAGTCTCTTTGTTTAACTTGGTGAATACTGCCATAATTCTTGTTGGTCCCTTGCTCAACTGCACCCCATACATAATAATCAAGAGGATTGCAGTCTGAGTAGTTAGATGGCCAGAAGTAAGGGATAATATGGTTGCAGGAATTGTCAGAAAGCCATGACTGGGTCCTCCTGCTTGTATAGCATGGTGCAGAGTCCTATTGCCAGACATAGGGTCAAAATCCCTATGGAATTTTAAGTGTTTGATATTCTTTAATTAATAATAATATATATAAGCACTGAGCAGTGGCAGACCCCTATGTTTTTGAGCCCTGAAGCTTGAACAGATGTGGAGGCCTAATTTGCAACCAGCAACAATAGATTTTGGGATCCAACTGCCAAAATGTAGGCTATAAATAGATTTTGGTGAGCTCAACGAGTGCATATAGCTGGGGATTTTGGATGCATCACAAGCCCCAAAGAAAATTTTGAAATTTGACCAATTATGGGAAAATTTTCAGGCCATATAAAATGGGTATGAGAGTATATTCTAAGGTGGTCATTAGCTACTGCAACTAAAATGGCCTTATTTTAATAACAAACACTTTATAAAAAAAACATTGATTTTGTTAAAAAAATTAATTAATTAAAAAAAGTTTCTTCAGAGGCCCCTGTGGAATTAGAGGTTTCATTAGTTTCATAGTAGACCTGGCACTGACATCAAAACACTATTACACAAGACTTTGTTGCATAGATTATGTGATACAACTTGATGACACCTGTATTCCAAAGAAGATATTGTATGGAGCAGTTTGAAGGAACAAAATATTTTCAAAGACTGTTAAGGAATCACTTGCATGATTCCAAATAGTTTGTCCTCACTAGGAAGAGCTGACAAATGATAAAAAAAATTGGAGTAAACATATCCATGAAGGTTGTCAATCATTCCACACAAGCTAGATAACTTGGGCAAAGATCAAAAGAGCAGTTCATAAATGAGAGTAGGTACTCACAATTCATGTATCAGGAGTGTACTTAACAAATGCAGACCATCGTAGCCATCTGCAAAACCATGTTGATGATCCTAACCACAGAATACAAAAATTTCATCAATACAGAACTTTTTACTTTTGGAGATTGTTGCAGAATGTAAAAGCCACTCAGGTGTTACAAGACATTTAAGGGCAGATAAAAACTGGCCACCCATACAGCCAGGAATCAGGCAGAGTTAATGTCATGTATGTAGCAAAGTATGTAAATCTTTTGTTGATATCAATAGTTACTGTTGATTCCATTGTCAAAACAACATTCAGTTTTAAGTGAATGCTTTTTACCAAAGATAGTCTTGTTCATTTGTTGAGTAGACAGCCATCATATATATAAAGGGTGTTTCATTAAGACGAATCAAAGTTAGCAGTAAATAAATCAGTATTATTGGTGAAAGTTTATTTATTTCTCTATTATCGATGGTGTTGAATGTAGAATGTATGTTGATGATGTTGAATGTAGATTACCAACACTTGAGAAGACACCAGAAGTGTTGAAACTAAATGGCTATTTTTGTAGTGATTTTATAACATGTTTATATTATAATTTTCGAATAAATAATTATATATATATATATATAAGCAAATATGTGGATGTAGATCCGATGGTATGATGAAAATGTGGAAAAGACAAAGCAAAATCCAAATATGTGAGTTTACTGTTTTTTATTTTGTTTTTGTTATTCTGTCGACGTCAGACGTTTCAGTCAAATAGACCTTCCTCAGGACATGGTTAATGGAGACATATTTATATTAGATTTAAGTTAAATGAAGAGACGATATATACAGGACTAGCCAGAAACAGAAAAACTGAAATTCAGAATTTCAGTTTTTCTCTTCGACAGAATAACAAAAACAAAATAAAAAACAGTAAACTCACATATTCGGATTTTGCTTTGTCTTTTCTACATTTTCATCATATATATATATGTATATATATATATATATATATATATATATATAATGAGAGAGAGATAAACTATAGCTACCAGTGTATACAAGAATTGATATCTACTTACTGGTTGAATTTTTATCTGAAATTTTCATTTTGTAATATTCAATCTGTGGTTAAAAGGAAGGACATTATGTTGAATAACAATCAATATGTAATATGTAAAATAAATCTTTTTTTTTTTATAACTTCAGGCTATAGGCACATTGAATATTATTGCCACATCTAGACTGGTGCTTCTGCAATGTATCTAGAGATTGTTGATAAAATTCTAAGGAAAATCTGCAATGTTATTAGTGCTGACATAGCAATTCAATTGCAATCATTTTCCCACCATTGTAACATAGCTTCACTAAATCCTTTCTATAATTTTTTTTTCATCATTTCACTCCAAGCAAGGCAATAAAGCCACTAGGATGTAAAGAGGTTACTGAGTGTTAGAGAATATGAGAAAAACTACTATTAAGAAGAGAGAACAATAAAAGAACAAGAATTAAAAAGACAAAAGATAACTATTGACATTGCATTTAAAATTCAAAGTTAACTGGGAAGCAAGAATCCAAAAGAGAGTTCCACAAGCAGTAAGTCTGATAGAAGAAACTGTAAGCATAGCAATTACTGTTACATCTAGCCATTCCAACTGTAAAATGATGAGACATTGCCACCAATCTAGTACTGTGCTTAAATTCATAAATAAAGTACTATAGAGGAAAGTTAATCAGAATAATTACCATGAAAATATTTATAGAAAAGACACAGAGAAGATATGTTATGGTGGTGGGAAACGGACTGAAGCCGAGAAGCCAGGTCAATACTGTACCAAAGAGGAAAGCTCATCAGAACAATTACCATGAAAGGATTTATAGAAAAGACACAGAGGAGCTACATTACAGTGGTGGGAAAGTGACTGATGCCAAGATGCCAGTTGAAGACTGTACCAAAGAGGAAAGCTCATCAGAACAATTACCATGAAAGGATTTATAGAAAAGACACAGAGAAGCTACATTACGGTGATGGGAAAGTGACTGAAGCCGAGATGCCAGGTGAAGACTGTACCAAAGAGGAAAGCTGATCAGAACAATTACCATGAAAGTATTTATAGAAAAGGCACAGAGAAGCTACATTATGGTGATGAGAAAGGGACTGAAGCTGACATGCCAGGTGAACACTGTACCAAAGAGGAAAGCTCATCAGAACAATTACCATGAAAGGATTTATAGAAAAGACACAGAGAAGCTACATTATGGTGATGGGAAAGTGACTGAAGCCAAGATGCCAGGTCAAGACTGTACCAAAGAGGAAAGCTCATCAGAACAATTACCATGAAAGTATTTGTAGAACAAGCAGAGAGAAGCTACATTGCGGTGAGGGGAAAGTGACTGAAGCCGAGATGCCAGGTGAAGACTGTACCAAAGAGGAAAGCTGATCAGAACAATTACCATGAAAGTATTTATAGAAAAGGCACAGAGAAGCTACATTATGGTGATGAGAAAGGGACTGAAGCTGAGATGCCAGGTGAAGACTGTACCAAAGAGGAAAGCTCATCAGAACAATTACCATGAAAGGATTTATAGAAAAGACACAGAGAAGCTACATTATGGTGATGGGAAAGTGACTGAAGCCAAGATGCCAGGTCAAGACTGTACCAAAGAGGAAAGCTCATCAGAACAATTACCATGAAAGTATTTGTAGAACAAGCAGAGAGAAGCTACATTGCGGTGAGGGGAAAGTGACTGAAGCCGAGATGCCAGGTGAAGACTGTACCAAAGAGGAAAGCTCATCAGAACAATTACCATGAAAGTATTTATAGAAAAGGCACAGAGAAGCTACATTATGGTGATGGGAAAGTGACTGAAGCCGAGATGCCAGGTCAAGACTGTAGCAAAGAGGAAAGCTCATCAGAACAATTACCATGAAAGTATTTATAGAAAAGGCACAGAGAAGCTACATTATGGTGATGGGAAAGTGACTGAAGCCGAGATGCCAGGTCAAGACTGTACCAAAGAGGAAAGCTCATCAGAACAATTACCATGAAAGGATTTATAGAAAAGACACAGAGAAGCTACATTATGGTGATGGGAAAGTGACTGAAGCCAAGATGCCAGGTCAAGACTGTACCAAAGAGGAAAGCTCATCAGAACAATTACCATGAAAGTATTTATAGAAAAGGCACAGAGAAGCTACATTATGGTGATGGGAAAGTGACTGAAGCCGAGATGCCAGGTCAAGACTGTAGCAAAGAGGAAAGCTCATCAGAACAATTACCATGAAAGGATTTATAGAAAAGACACAGAGAAGCTACATTATGGTGATGGGAAAGTGACTGAAGCCAAGATGCCAGGTCAAGACTGTACCAAAGAGGAAAGCTCATCAGAACAATTACCATGAAAGTATTTGTAGAACAAGCAGAGAGAAGCTACATTGCGGTGAGGGGAAAGTGACTGAAGCCGAGATGCCAGGTGAAGACTGTACCAAAGAGGAAAGCTGATCAGAACAATTACCATGAAAGTATTTATAGAAAAGACACAGAGAAGCTACATTATGGTGATGGGAAAGTGACTGAAGCCGAGATGCCAGGTGAAGACTGTACCAAAGAGGAAAGCTGATCAGAACAATTACCATGAAAGTATTTATAGAAAAGACACAGAGAAGCTACATTATGGTGATGGGAAAGTGACTGAAGCCGAGATGCCAGGTGAAGACTGTACCAAAGAGGAAAGCTGATCAGAACAATTACCATGAAAGTATTTATAGAAAAGACACAGAGAAGCTACATTATGGTGATGGGAAAGTGACTGAAGCCGAGATGCCAGGTGAAGACTGTACCAAAGAGGAAAGCGCATCAGAACAATTACCATGAAAGTATTTATAGAAAAGGCACAGAGAAGCTACATTATGGTGATGAGAAAGGGACTGAAGCTGAGATGCCAGGTCAAGACTGTACCAAAGAGGAAAGCTCATGAGAACAATTACCATGAAAATATTTATAGAAAAGGCACAGAGAAGCTACATTACGGTGATGGGAAAGTGAGTGAAGCCGAGATGCCAGGTGAAGACTGTACCAAAGAGGAAAGCTCATCAGAACAATTACCATGAAAGTATTTATAGAAAAGGCACAGAGAAGCTACATTACGGTGATGGGAAAGTGAGTGAAGCCGAGATGCCAGGTGAAGACTGTACCAAAGAGGAAAGCTCATCAGAACAATTACCATGAAAGTATTTATAGAAAAGGCACAGAGAAGCTACATTATGGTGATGGGAAAGTGAGTGAAGCCGAGATGCCAGGTGAAGACTGTACCAAAGAGGAAAGCTGATCAGAACAATTACCATGAAAGTATTTATAGAAAAGACACAGAGAAGCTACATTATGGTGATGGGAAAGTGACTGAAGCCGAGATGCCAGGTGAAGACTGTACCAAAGAGGAAAGCTGATCAGAACAATTACCATGAAAGTATTTATAGAAAAGACACAGAGAAGCTACATTATGGTGATGAGAAAGGGACTGAAGCTGAGATGCCAGGTCAAGACTGTACCAAAGAGGAAAGCTCATGAGAACAATTACCATGAAAGTATTTATAGAAAAGGCATAGAGAAGCTACATTATGGTGATGGGAAAGTGACTGAAGCCGAGATGCCAGGTCAAGACTGTACCAAAGAGGAAAGCTCATCAGAACAATTACCATGAAAATATTTATAGAAAAGGCAGAGAGAAGCTACATTATGGTGATGGGAAAGTGACTGAAGCTGAGATGCCAGGTCAAGACTGTACGAAAGAGGAAAGCTCATCAGAACAATTACCATGAAAGTATTTATAGAAAAGGCACAGAGAAGCTACATTATGGTGATGGGAAAGTGACTGAAGCTGAGATGCCAGGTCAAGACTGTACCAAAAGGGAAAGCTTATCAGAACAATTACCATGAAAGCATTTAAAGAAAAGGCACAGAGAAGCTACATTATGGTGATGGGAAAGTGAGTGAAGCCGAGATGCCAGGTCAAGACTGTACCAAAGAGGAAAGCTGATCAGAACAATTACCATGAAAGTATTTATAGAAAAGGCAAAGGGAAGCTACATTACAGTGGTGGGAAAGTGACTGATGCCGAGATGCCAGGTGAAGACTGTAGCAAAGAGAAAAGCTCATCAGAACAATTACCATGAATGTATTAGAAAAGATACAGAGAAGATATGTTATGGTGGTGGGAAACGGACTGAAGCCAAGATGCCAGGTGAAGACTGTACAAAAGAGGAAAGCTCATCAGAACAATTATGATGAAAGTATTTATAGAAAAGACACAGAGAAGCTAGATTACAGTGGTGGGAAAAGTCGAAATACCAGATCAGGACCAATAACATTCCGACTGCTGGCAGTAAGAAGCCTGAACTCTTTGGTAGGACTTAGAGAGGTTGCTCTGATCAAAAGTCGCATAATATCAAGGTATTTGTAGTGTCATGTCTCATATGGTTAAGTGTCCCCACATGTATTTCCAGTTGTAGGGACATAGAAAATTGTTCTGATGAGCTTTGGTATTTAGTACCTCAAATTCATGAATTTAAGCGCAGTACTAGATTAACAATTAGGTCTCATGTTTTCACTGTGGAAATTGCTAGATGTAACCATGAGTTTCTTCGCTCACATTTCTTGCCTATGAATATCTTTGCCATCTTCTTGCTTTGATCATCAAATTTAAATGCAATGTCAATCATTACATTCTGTCTTATTAATTTCTGTTCTTTTATTGTTCTTTTTCCTTAATAGTGCTTTTTTTTCTCATATTGTTTCACTCTCAGTAATCCCATGCATCTCAGTGGCTTTATTGACTTGCTTGGGGTGAAATGATTAAAAAAAATTTGTAACTGATATATGCATTCATTCACATGCACACTCACACAAATGTATATACACATGCACACAAAGACACATGTAAACCCACACACAAATGTATGTCAACATATATGTACTTTACACAAAATTCCTCCAAGAACCTTACAAATAGCATATTTTTATAACAGTTAACATGCTTTCCTATACATATTGTAAGTAATGCACATAGCATGACATACATAATGAACAATAATTTTCTATAATGAAATAACAATGTATATAGGTCTCTCATGACTGTTATTTTTTCCTTTTCTTTCATTACTTTTTCTTCTATGACAACACTAACAATATTAATAATAATAATAATAATAATAATGATGACAATAACCCACATTGGGCTGAGTGACCAGGTCAATGGAATCTAGTCATCATTATTAACAATGTTAAAAAAAATATGGAATCTTTCACCCTTAGAACCTCAAGTAGTGTTGTAGTTCCAGCAAGCTACAAAGTAAGAATGAAAAAAAAAGTCAAATAAATAAATACCAAGAAAGAAAAAATGTGGAATAAGGTGACAGTTGTACTTGTAACCATCAGAAATTCTTCATCGAATACAATGGGTTAATGACGATAATGAATACACTGGATCATTTGGAACACCCCCCCTCCCCCTCAAAAACCTTTTCCTTTTAAAGTGGCTGGAGGAATGTGAAATTTAAAAGAAGTGAAACCATTTAGAGATGATAGCATTGCTAAAATCACCTAGAAATACCGGGGAGGATGCTGGAGAGATATTTTATTTTGAGGAGACTTGCTGTTACTTGAGCTCTAGCAATACTCTCCACCCCCACCAAACTGCTGTAAAAATTAAATTAAAGAAATAAAAATAATTTTTTGCACGTTCCTAAAATATTCAGCGTACCTATTATTACGTTCCCATTTCAATTTCATACTATTCTGTATATGTACTAAGTTACTATGATCAGCTTACCACACAAAACACTTACGAAGCACAACCAAGAAGAAAAAGTAGTTGGAAAGCCATCTTCTTGTATACAGCTGTTGTTGTTGTTGTTATTATTATTATTTGAATAAGTGTGTGGGGTTTGTATTCAGGTTTCTAACCATAGCCAAGAAAGAACGAACATCATCTTTTTCATTTTTCTATTTTAACAATAGAAATAATCATTGCTGGTGTATCAAGCAAGAAGAGTCGTGGACAAAGAAAAATTTGCCTTTATTGGTATTAGAGGACAATTTCACCCAAGTCAGCGTGCAATTAATTTAAAATTGACAATGGAAGATGACGCAAGGTTTCTTGCAATCACGGTATCTTTGTTGTTTTTTTTATTAATTATTTATATACATATATAATAATGTAATTTTTTATTTATCATAATAAATATATTAACTATATGTTCTCTAAATATTATTATTTTATATTCCTGAGGAAAATGTTTCGATCTGTAAGAATGTTTCATAATTAAACAAGCCAATAATATTCTCTATCTCTCTATTTCCCTCACTCTATCTCTCTTCTCTCTCCAAGAACCATTTCTACAGATACAACGAGCAACATACTTACTGACCATAAATGGAGAAACAGTAACTTAGTATGTAAAAATGTATGAATTAATACCTACATACTGACCAGCCAGTATTGACATGTCTATGTATGTATGCTTTATTATTATTTGTAACTATGATCGTTTTGAATGCAAAACATTTTATTATATCAAGATTTTTTTTTTAAAATGTAAATATCCCAAGATTTTAAAACCAATACATAAAGGCTGTCTGTAAGTGTAAAATATCTTGCCTTCTTTTCAAGATATTTTTTTTCATTCTCTAAAGGTTCTTTAAACAAACTTAAAAATACCCAGGTTTGAATTCTTCGAGATCGTGATTTTCAGATTTGATTTGGAATTTTAAGTTTTATTGTTAATTTCAGAAATGCTCCAACTCACTGTCACTTTAACTTTAAAATGAGTCTCCATTTTTTAAAGATATTATTGACAATGTAGGTCGTCGGAAATATTCGAAATTTAAGTAATATAAAAAAAACGTCTTTTTGTCTGATTTTTTATTTTTTTTGTTATGTGGTAAATTCTTTCACTTCTTCTCATGTTATGTTTGTTGTTGTTGCTGTTCAATGTTAAGTTGTAACGAGCACAAAACGGCGTGGTGGTCAGCTGACCTGTATAATGGTCAGCTGACCTACACCGTGGATTCGACCACGTGTTCATTGAATGAATGGTCAAAAAATGTTTCTTTACAACAATTTGCTTTCACCTGTTGTCTGAACTTTTGATGGACAAAGGTCACTTTTTTAATGTATTGACCAGATTTTCTTTTTTTTTTAAAAAATCTTGACCAAAGTCCATTGTGTTCAATTGTACTTATTGCTTTTAATAAGTAGAGAACTTATTGTTGAAAAAAAAATCCGTCTTCAATTTCTTTCTTCGTTATTTCTTAAAAAAATAATTTTCTTCTTGTCTCATGAACACATAATGTTGGTTGGAACTTTTCTGTTTAAGTAAAAAAAAAATCATCTTTTTCTTTTATTAATTAAAAAAATAAATAATTATTATTTTGATTTGAGATTATCGAATAATACTTTTCTATCCACAGAAAAAATGCAACTATGTAATAATATTTTTTCTATTTGCAAATTTACAGTAATTTACGGTTTAAAAATCGATATATATATACATTTTTTATTTTTCATACATACACCAACACCAGTCTCTACACAGTTACGCACATTCATTTGGGGTTTTACTTTTAACAAAAGGATTATATAAATGAATGAACATTGGTGAAAGCAGCAAGAAAATAAGGAATTTCAAAGCTTTCTTAAGAATATTTTTCAGTAAATAATGATGGATTTTTAAAAATAAAGATTTAATTCAGTGAAATATACGAGTCTTTTTTATTTTTGTTTGAAGGAAAATACTCAAATAATGACAGTAGTTTACTACATACTAAAATGAAAACCTTTTTATTTCCTTGTTTCGTTTCGTTGATTAAAACAGCGATTGGAATTATTATTTATTATTTCTTATTGCAATAATAAAAAAAAAAACTGCATATTCAGGCTACAGCTATCATCCAAATAATTTTTTTGAAATTTTTATTTCCGATTTAGCAATTTCGTTTATTTATTTAAAATTCCTTGTTTGATCAATTTTAAATTTGCTGCCATCGTAGAAGAGCGGAAAAATAAAAAAAAGAATCTGCATTTTTATGACTCCTTTTGGAGGAGATTGAATTGAAAACTCTCTCTACTTATGAGCTTTTCCTGTAGTTACTAATTTCTCATGGTTGAGAAACGAAGAATAAACGTACAATGAAAAATTAAGGTAAGAATATTGTTTGGTATAGAGATAAATGACTTCTTTTTTTTTAATTCTTTTAAAAACACATAGATTTCGATTTGCATCAATATTCCCAGTCCCGACAGAAAATGTTTTTCTTCATTTTTTATTTTTATTTTTTTTCTATACGTAAAAATGTAACATTAGTAAAAAAAAATTTATGACTTACACTGATGTAAAGGAAATGAAATACAATATATACCAAGTTAAGTTAGTAACTTATTGTCTTCAGTAGTTGCTTTTGCTGACAATGTTGTATAAATAAGGAAAATATATGTTACTCTCTCTTCTATTGTCAATACTCAATATTTTCTAAATTGGCAAAAAACGTAGTTTCGAGGTGCGTGCGGGCTTTGTATAATATTTTATAAAATTTATACCCATCGTTTAACATAATATATATATATGTTTTTTTTTGTGTGTGTATGTTTACACGTGTGTATAAATGTGTATTATTAAGAAGTCTGTGGTAGAGACCGGCGCCGATCAGACAAGATTGCCCAACTGCTTTGAGTCATTTCATGCGATTATGATTACTACTTATTAGGGAAAAAGGGTTCTAAAATCATTACACACACACACACAAAAGTAAAACCAAAAACAAAATTCACTATCTTCTCGCTGATTTATTTTGCAGTTTTCTACTATTTATGATGAAAAAATACGAACTATGAGTGAGTAATTAATAAATCTTCTTGTCTGTCGAAAAAGAGAACAGCTAGATAACTAAGATAAAAAAAAAAAAAAAGAAAGTCTAACGATAGATATATGAGGTGCTGAAAAATTCTCATTTTGACCCACTTCCCCAAATCTGACAAAAAAATACATGAAATAACAGATTTAAAAAAATCCCTTTACGGTTGTGCCTACCTTAAAAAAAAAAGACTTATAAGTCTTATACATACAAATTTCTGGTTAACAGATTTATTAATCAAACAGTACTTAGAAAAATGAAATACATAATAAAAAAAATTTAATAAGTAGAAAAAAATCGAACATTACGTCTATAAAAAGGAAATGGTAATTAATTTGGTTGTGATATTTTGGTGCTTAGCTTTATACCAATAATCAGGCACGTAGTGCAGGTTTTTAAATGTTTGTAAGCGTGGTTCAACTTTTGTCAGTAGATCTTTTCTTTTACTATGTAAAAATTTTTAATTTCTT
Organism: Acanthosepion esculentum; assembly: GCA_964036315.1. NCBI lineage: Eukaryota > Metazoa > Mollusca > Cephalopoda > Sepiida > Sepiidae > Acanthosepion > Acanthosepion esculentum. The sequence goes on from OZ038520.1 coordinate 1,327,119, forward strand.
TAAGGAACAAAAACCGTATTATAAACAAAAATGTCTATAATTTTAATTTATTAACTACGACTTTTTAAGCCTACGAATTTATTTATATTTACATAGACAAAAAAAACCACGGTCTGTTTTTGTGCCTAAGAATATGGCATATCGAAAACAAGGATATTTACAAGCACGTTTGCATGTATGCGCGCACATGTATGTATGTATGTATCTGTGTGTGTGTGCGGGTTTGTACCCACTATAACACAAAAATTAAATTTGATTTCTTTGCTATTGATAATTTACTGCCTTCTCTTTACCTTAACAAAAGAATTTTTTTTTTTACTATTATATAAATAAGACGATAGCCATACTGTCGATATATTGTTTTGTTTGACATTGTCAAACTGTGTTTTTTTTTTTTTTTTCTTTTCTTAAATCGCGTTTTTCTCTTAAGTATTGATTGAAAAATTATTGGGAGAGTTGCGACGTCACTCATTTTGTTTATTATTATTATTATTATTATTATTAATAATTGTTGGATTGAAAAAATAAGAAAAGAAAATACAATAACCGTGCAGCAGCAGTTGCTGGGGGTAGGGTTAATAAAGGTAGAAGAGTTGATTTGATACAGGCGTGGAAGATTTGTGACATAGGGTGAGGAATATGACAGCATTGAGTGCATTATGCATAAAAAAAGATAAGGTTGGTTGAGAAAAAGATGTATAGAAGGAAAAGCTGAAAATGTTTTAAAAAAAAAAACACATAACATTTTTAACAAATATAATCCTTGGTTTAATCTGGCATAAGGTCAACATAATTGGGGCATCTGGCAAGAGAAACTAACACAATGCCCTGCTAGAGTTAGTCATCAACAAAAAGAAAATTATAAAATTAAAAATATCTAAGAAATAGAGAAAAAAAGAGGCATTTTTTTTTTTAATTATTCTATTTATTTATTGTGGTGCGGGTGACAGTTAAGTGAAAAGTTTTTGAAAGAAAACAAAGAAGAAAATATTGGACAAAAAATGCTTAAGGTGGGGTAGGGGGCAATCATTTGAGAGAGTTTTAACATTTTTTGAGTTCTTGAATTTGTTTTCCTAAAACATCAACAAACTTTTTTTATTTCAAGAATTAGCTATCGTGAATATCATAACACTTGTACACCTCTCTACCCCTTCACCTCTTCACTTAAAAACCACCAAACAAAAGGGAAAAAAATCACACACATACACGTGTGTGTTTTATATATATATATATATATATATATATATATATATATATATATATATGTGTGTGTGTGTGTGTGTGTTTTGGTGGCTGATACTGTGGCCAAAAGTTATTTCGATTTAATTTTTCTCTATTGGTTTTTGCACAAAGTTTATTTTTACTTTATTCTATATTTTTATTTTATTTCATTGCTTCGAGTCACACTCAACTTTCTACCTACAGGCAATTAATGTTTCCAGTTCTTCATTTATCCAGGTTTGAGGTCTTTTTGGTTCCTAATTTTTATGTATCAGATTTTTACCATTATGTATTGCAACATTATTATATATTTTTTCATGACTAAGTCATTCAGATTATAAGATTACATAATCATGCATAACCATTATGATGGCTATAAGTCTTGATGAATTTTTATCCACATTGAAGTTTTGTCAATATTGTAAATTTGGGAACATACTGTTGATCTCAAGTTGTTTAAACTAAACATAATGCTTGTCAGTTTTTCGTGTTCATTTGTATATTTGATGTTTGCTTGAAAGATGTGAACAAACTAAGATTATACACATTTTGTGGTCATACATGTATAACTGAATTGACATTAACAAACTTTTGTTTAATCTGACACAAAATGACATTTTACAATTATTAATGTATTGTCACTTGTTTTTGTCACAAATAACATGAATCAGAAACACATGATTTAAAAATTGTTTATACTGTGAGAAATGTATGCAATTACAACACAAATATGCACACACATATAATACATGTGTATACATATAAACTCAGTGATTATACAAGATTAGTCAAAATTATGTTAACACTTAAATTGGTAGAAATCATTTACTCACAATATATACATCATATGTATATTATTTAACATGGTAACATAAGCTAAGGTTGCCTCTCTCTGCCTTTTTTAAAATACTTTCATGGTAATTGTTTGGATGAGCTCTATGCTATGATGCCTTGAGTTTTTGAATTTAAGTGCAGTCAAGATCTCACCAATTTACAGTTGAGCTGGCCAGATGTAACCATAGGTTCTATGCTAAGTTTCTTTTCTCGCACTTTTCACTTGTGGAACTCCCTCCTGGCTCCATGCTTTCCAGCCAATTTTAATCTACAAAACTTTAAATGCAATGTCAATCACTATCTACTGTCCTCCTGATTACTCTTTCCTCTTCCTGCTTATTATTAATGTTTCTGTTCCTAATTCTTCCACACTCAGTAACCCCTTGTGCATTAGTGGCTTTACTGGCTTGTATGGAGTGAGACTAATTAAAAAAATAAATAAATAAAAAATATATATGTATGTGTATACATAAGAAAGAAGGAAAAAGAAAGAATTATATATTTTCTTATAAACTCCAAATATCAGATATTCATTTATTTTTTCTTTTATGAATCATTGCTTCTTTCCTGTTACTGCAGGTTTAAAATCTAACATTTCTAAGTTTTTTTTTTATTTGTGACCTTTTGCTTTTCTTATTTAGAATTGTGCATTTAGCCAACAATCCATCTTTTATGCAAGTTTCATTAAAAATGACTGACAAGGGGATGTGGTTAAGGTTTTTATATAATTTTCTCATGTGTACTTAATCTTTTTTTATTTTGGGATGTAAATTCCAAGTGTTTTATATATCTGAATGCTTTTGGCCATATTTATATACTGAAAAAAAAATTATAAGAACACATGAAAAATTATATAAAAACTTAATCACAGCACCTTGTCAGTCATTTTTAATGAAACTTGCAAATATATATATATATATATATATATATATATATATATATATATATATATATACGAATACAAGGTTGGCATAGATGGAATAAAGTTCCAGTAACCAAAAATACTATTTTTTTTTAAAAAAAGTGCTCAATACAAAGTAGAGCAAATAATATTTATTTAAAAATTATAACATAAGTATGTTGTAACATCACTACAAAAATAGCCATTTTGTTTCAACACTTCTGGTGTCTTGTCAAGTGATTGTGTTGATTGTAAAAGGAAGTTTTTTAAAGACTTCAAAACCAACCACTACCCCCACTAGGTTGGATATATTTATGCATTTTATTTTACAATCAACACCATCACTTGACAAGAAACCAGAAGTGTTGAAACAAAATGACTATTTTTGTAGTGATGTTATAACATACTTATGTTATAATTTTTATATATATATATGGGCAGCAACCTTTGCAGAAGCAGAAAAATATAAGAATATTAGAAAAAGTAAATAAAAAATTCATCAAATTTTCCTTGTTTGTCATATTGAACAAAACACATTTCATTCAATGTAACAGACAAGGAAAATCTTTTGTAAGTTTTTGATTTTCTTCTTGAAAGGACTAAGGAAATGCTGAAATTGTCCATAATGATTTATTGTCACAAGTGCTTTTCGGACAATTCATTAACCATTTTCAAGGAGTTCATTGTTAATGTTTTTCAATGTTCATGTTAGGTCTATTGTGTAATCTTAGTAGTAATCTTAGGTTTTGTGAGAAGAAACAGTCATGACTATACTGGGGTGTCTTCTTAAAAGACCACAGACACATTCAAACTATTGTTAAATAAGATAAGGTTGATAGTTGGCATGTATTTTATATAAAAAGCCTCAATAATTTTAGTTGTCATTGGCAGACAGGATTCTTTAGAATAATGGTATTATCTGTCAGAATTTTTCTAATTGGGTCAGGTAGTTATTTGTGGGTGTCAAGATGCTATATATATATATATATATATATATAGAACATTGAAGACAACACTCAGAGGTGACGGACTGTTTCATGATAAACGCAATCATCAGGCCACAATTGCATTTATCCTGAAACAGCCTGCCAAGTGTTGTCTTCAATGTTCACTTTTATATTTACATACACTCTTTCTGTGATATTAAGCACTTTATCCCATAAATATAGCATACCTTAAATCTTGTGTATGTGTGGATAGTGCAACATGAGAAAAAGAAAACATTAAGGAGAGAGAACACTAAAAGTATAGGAATTAAGAAGACAGAAGATAACAATTGTCATTGAATTTAATTGTTTGAAGATCAAAGCTGACTTGAAAGCAAGACGCTAAAAGAAACTTCTGCTATTGAGAAGTGAGCAAGAAGTTGCTATCATAGAACTTGATTACAACTTGTCATTTCAGCCATATATAAATACCATCTCAAAATTCTAGACATTAGCTGAATATCTTTTTATAGATTGTATAATTATCATGTAGAACTGTTTGTAGCTTGATTTTATTAATTCTGTTTAGTAATGTTCTCAAAACAGTTTCATATGACATTACAATAATGTTAGTACAAAAGGACAAAGAATAACTGTTTTAGTTGGTACTACTTTTTTCAGCTATAGATTTTAGAACAGCCTAGAACAAATGAAACACAGTTTGGAAAAAAAAATTGGTGAGCAGGGTTTGTTACATACACTTCAGAAAGATACAAATCCATCTCCTCCTACTGTCAGCTAATGATTTAAAATAACATAAAAAACTAGGCTCTTTAGCTTTGGTTGTCAACCAGTTTAAGAGAAGGACAACTCTAAATTAAAATCTTAAGAGAGCTGTTTGGCCATTTTGTGACACACTATGCACTATTTCTCTTATTGGTTTTCTACAATCCTTCATTAAAGTAATCAAATCATCTTTTTGAAATTGAAAGTCTTTAGTTTTAAAAACTGAACTCTTACAAACTCCTTAATCAACCAGCTTTTCAATAACAAGCAAAATGACTAGAATAGTTTGTAAGTGAAATGAATGCAATCCAAAGTCAAGCTCAATATGAAAAATAACTGTTTCATGGCTAAGTCGTATTTCTCCCCATGGTGCCAGAGGAATCTTATGTAAAAGAAAAATTATTAATGTCAATTTTAAAGGCTGGCAGGTAGACAAGAAGATTCTGCCTGCTTGAAATAATAAATGCAACACAATCTTTATATTGTGATAGATGTAAAAAATATTAACAATAGAATGAAAAACAGGAACCAGTACACAAACTAAGTAGATGGTTCCAAACACATGCACAAAATAAAAATGATCTTTCTGAGATAGGTGGATATAAGTTATCCCATAGATACATCAATAGTTTTTTTATGTTCATAGATACAAATTTTAAGTAAATGCTCTGTTTATAATAAACAGTATTAACAAAATTTACTGGCCTGAATGTCTGAGAAATTTTCATAGAAAATATTTGTCCTCCAACAGGAATCAAACCTATATCCTATATGGGACCGTCATATAGCTTGACATGCCTTAACCGATTCAGCCACAGAGGAGCGTTTGGTTAGCAAGGTCGATTTTACTGTATTTAAACACAATTCTCCATGATTTTCACTCATTCATTCATATCTGCTCAATGCGTATACAAATGTAAACAAATGACATCATACATTATGAAATGGACAACGTCTGACAATTATTTAAGACATTTCTTATGTTTATATGTTCTTTTTATAGATAAACATAAAAAATGTCTTAATTAATTGTCGGACTTTGTCCATTTCATAATTTAATACCTCAATAGATAGATTCAGGGTTGTGGAGTTGGAATTGGAAGCAATCAAGGGGTCACTGGTGATGGAGTCGGTAAAACTATACCAACTCCGGTTGAATTTGCACTTTATGTAACATGTCTTACATTATAGAATCTTTATTTTTATTGTTATTTCTTCTATTGTGTATTTACTATTTCCTTTAAAGAAATTCATCTCAACTTCTTTTTTAAATCATTATTTTGATTATTATTATATTTCAACTTCTGTTATAAAGTAGTTTTATTTTTGTTCTGTACTTATTTTTTATTTGCAAATATTATACATACATACATACATACATATACATATACATATACATGCATACATACATACATATACATATATATATATATATATATATATATATATATATATATATATATATATATATATATATATATATATATATATAAATTCCCAAGAGGATAGAATCCAGGTAGAACCCAATGTCCAGGACAGAGTGTAGGTCTGATGAATTGGATCATGATTAAGATTCCAATGTAATAAATTATAACCATGGAATATTAATGTTTGAGCCTTTTATATTTTATACATATACATACATATATATACACATATATATATATACACATACATACATATATATATATATATATATATATATATATATAACAGAGCATTTTTATTTTATTTTATTGTTATTTCTTCTTTATTCTTTCAAAGATTTTGTCTCTAATTCTGTTAGAATGTATAGGTATGATATAAAAACCACAATATCTTTATTATTTGATATAAACCAGTTATAATGATACAGGCCTCCTCAAGTTAGGAATGTATGCATAGGCTTTGAGATTTCTAGGCCATAATCACTTAATTACATAAAGATAAGTCTGAGGTGCCAAAAAAAGGAGTCAGGGTCAAATGTTCTGTGTCCTGACTTCACAGCCCGAGATAGATGATATGCATATATAGAGATTTTTTTCTTTTTTAACTAATGTTCACCTAATACAAGACCCAAGAGCCACTCAAAATAGAAAGTTACTTTATGGTGTTGTATTAGCATAAGAAAGAGCAAGAAGTGAAGTTCTTGGGACTATTCTGGAAGAAACAAGGGATAACCCTCTACTCTTGTTCAAAACATGGAGGAAGAGTGTGAACTGGATGATAGGCAATCTAATCCTATTAAGGAAAAAAAAAGTAATTCAATAGTAAATAAAAGTTCAGAATTTTAGGAGATGTCAGAAGTATAGAGGTGAAATAGACTTCAGAAGGAACTGGAAACCCAATCCTAAAGAGGAAACAAAGGATAAACCTCTACTCCTATTCAGAAGACTGGAAGAGTGTGAGCCAGATGATAGAAGAACCTATCTACTAAAGAGATAGCCATATATAAACTATACCTACAGGTATATACAAAAGTGAATTAGTAAGTTTGTAGCTTGATATGTACTTATTGGTTGAATTTTTATCTAAAATGTTCATTCAATTTATGGGATTAATATTCACCACTGAATTAAGGGCATTGACAAGGAAGGAGATTATGTTGAAAAATCAATATTCATTGTGTATAATAATATACACACTGAAGCATCCATGCTATAGAATCACATTTTATTTTTGATTTGGTTTGTTTTGTTTTATGGCATATCAACACCTCAATGGGTTATATAATGCCGACAACATTTTTAGGATAGATTTGTATGAATAGAATATGTATTCTTTGGTTTAGATTAGTTTGGTTTATTTTGTTTTACGGCATATCAACCTCAATGGGTTATATAATGTCGACAACATTTTTAGGATAGATTCGTATGAATAGAATATGTATTCTTTGGTTTAGATTGGTTTGGTTTATTTTGTTTTATGACATATCAACCTCGGAGGGTTATTTAATGCCAACAAAATTTTTTATTGCTGGTAATATTTTGTTTTGTCAAAAATCTGTTTCTGGTAATATTTTCCTTCAAAATTGTATTGCTGGTAATAGTTAACTATTTTCCCATAGCTGGGACCCTTACAGGTGCTACCACCCCATGGACCTGGGAACACCAGCAATTAAGAGGTGGTTCCACGCTCCTTAAAACCTCCTGCTCAGAGGCCTTGCTGCTGACATAATTTATCGTCTTACCCATGACAGCATTTTATTTTTATTTTTAAGATTTGTTTATATATTTATTTATGAAAGGATTTTTTTATACATTATTTCTTATTGCTATAAACATTATTCTTAATAGTTTAAGTTGCTATTCATGTTTTTTTATTTTCTTAAACAGTGAAATTAATAAAAACCAACCTAAAATGAGAAGTTTGACTCAAGAAAAATGATACCTCCAACAGGAATTGAACCATTACTTGATGGAACGATGTAAAGTTGGAATTCCTGTCGAATGCACAATTTTTCTTTAGTAAGACTTCTCTAAATCTATCCTGATTATTATTAATTTCACTGTTTAAGAAAATAAAAAAACAGGAATACCAACTCAAACACGTATCGACATTAAAAATAACATTCATAGTAATAAGAAATAGTGTTGGATAAAAATAATTTCAAAAATTCCTGTTGATTTTTTTTTTTTTTTTCTTTTTTTTTTACTGTAGACAAAAGGTAGAATATCTAATCAGTGTGTGTGTGTGTGTGTGTGTGTTACTATAAGCAAAAGGTTTATCTAATCATTGTGTATTCATATATTTATAGTAAATTTTGAAAGGATTTTTTATCTGCCATTATTTCCTATTACTATAGACATTATTTTTAATGATTACATTTGCTTGAGTGGCTATCCAGATTTTTATTCTCTTAAATAGTGAAATGAATGACATCCAGCCTAACTTGAGAAGGCTTTAGGTAGGCAATTCTAACCCCTGACGTATCAGACAGACTTTGTGACCACACTGGTAGAGGTATACTTTAACCTGAGAAAGTGGTTTCTTTGATGAAAGTGAAATGAATAACATCCATCGTAAATTGAGAAGGCTTTAGGTATTTTCTTTGATGAAAAAAGGATGCAGGTTTGATTCCTGTTGGAGGCTAAATTTTTATTTAGTAGGACTTCTCTAAATTTAGGCTGATTATTCTTAGTTTCACTGTTTAAGAAAGTAGATAACAGGATTAACAACACAAAACATGTGTCCTCATTAAAAATAACATTCATAGTAATGCTTCAGTGTGCATATTATTTTACACAAAGAATTTTATAGTAATAAGAAATATTTCTGTATATATTTGTCATTTTTCCAATCAACATGGTCTCCATTGACCAGAAAAATAAAAATATATTGATACCATTGATAGTGATTAACTAGAAATCAATAAACAATAAAAAGTAAGTACATTGTTTAATTTGTCCTACTAGATTTGTAATCAGGGTATTTTTACTCGCATTTTCTATAATATGTATATTTTTTTTTTCTATATTATCTTCTTTTTTCATTAAAAAAAATAAGTTTTTCTTTATACTCATAGTCAAGTATACATTTTTCACTAAAACAATAGTTTACATGGTATATTGCAGTTGTTAGCCAGACAGCCACTTTCATGTATATGATAATGAAAATTTCCTGTATGCATCAAATTTAAATCAAATTCTGAGCTTCAAGGTTAGTTCCATATTTGATGTCATATAAAACCCATTTTTTTCTGCAAATATTGGAATTTTATTAATTTGTAATTACTGCACAAAAAAAAATTGTTAAATTATGAAAAACAGTAAATATGGATAAAGTTCACGTAACATCAGATGTACAGTCTGGTGATGTTTTTCTGTGTATGTTAGAAGCTTAACAGCTATCAAATACATTAATATTTTGGTATTTAAGTATACAATCTGAAATTGCTAAAAGGAGTCACATGAAACTTTGATTGGAAAAATTCTGACCAGAGAATATTTTCTGGTAGTTTCACTTTGTAGACCATAACTGTTAACTTTACACATGTGCAAGAGAAATTTGAAAATCAGAACAAAAAAAGATAATAAGTTTTAGATTATATCAAATTTTGCTTATATTTATTGAAAAATTGATTTGTACTCTTCAGACTTTCTTTACTTCTCTAAAATTTAAAAATCAAAATTCAAAACAGTTGTTGAAAGAGGATACTTATACTCCTGAAAGGGAAGAAAAAAAAAAAAGATCATATTAATTAGTAAATATGATAGATAATAATTTTTCTATTTGATGTAATGGCATAACCTGTCACCCCCATGAGTGACTACACTATAGGTAGTAACTTCGTATAAGTATCTGTAAGTCAACGGACTACAGAGTCCAGCTGAAATCTTTTTCAGCTGTGCTGGTCGAACTCTCTGCCTTTGGGCAGAGAGGACCCCAGACGAGGCTATACCGAAGGGCAGAGTCTTGTTCGGGGAGGTAGACCAACCTGATCCCGTTTATTCAGGGTCTATGGGGATTTTTTGGCCGAGCCTACAGGCTTGGGAACCCCACATTAAATTCAGCCTTGTGCCACATGTGACTGTGTGGGGCAGTTGCTAGATACTGTCTGTTGAGTACAACTCAGACTTACGCGAGAACTACCGACCTTCCAATAGTAGCACTCACTACTGGATTGACTTGCGATGACCTTGTGCATAACTGTTACCTTTATTCTTATTGTACTGGTTTTTACAATAAACCTCTACTTATTTTAACCACCATGTTTGTCAAGTATATATTCCTATTAGCATGGAATATAACACTATTAATAAATAAAAATAGAAATGGATTACTTATAAATATATGGTAGATTATTAGTTATATAACAAAATCATTTTTCATTAGAAACCAGCTTTGCCTAGAAAAAAATGAAGAATTACCAGCTAAAATGTTGCAAGAATAACAGCAAAAATGAAGATATTAAAAAATAAAAATATTGTTTAATGACTGAACTAATGAATAATTTTTTATTTGACTTTTCTTTTTAGATATATAGAAATGATTTGTTAAAAAAGATAGTTTTTTTTGTTTGATTTTGGTTAGTTTATTTGTTTACAATGTTTCAACTGATGAAAGTTTTTCTAACCCCTAAGAAAGCTCACTATGTATGAATTGGGTGCTGAAAAGGTTTTAGTCTGACCCAGAAGCTAACACCTAAAAATTTTAATGTTTGTTCATTTAGTCAAATTTTTGAGCCAATAACTTTTCATACCTCTTTATACAGAAACTGAAATAGTGTAATAAAATAAATAATTATTGGATCAGAGCACGTTTGCAGCACTTTTTAAATAAGTTTCAAAGACAATATTTAGATATTTTTACACATTTATTCTGCCACATATCTGCCATTTTGTTTCATTACCTTTTGCCATCTTTGAGACAGCTTCATGATTCTATTCTACCAAAACTTTACAAGTTTCTGGTTGATTAACTGGTTTAAGTGAATATTTACAGGCATCCAGAAGACTGAAGTTTGTCTCATTAAGAGAATTTTGTAGGGGTCAAAATTTGTGGCAATACGAAGGTGCAAGGTCAGGAGAGTAGAACAAATGTAGTAGAACATCCTGTTCAAGTTGGACCAATTTTCTGCTGGGTCTGCAAATAGGCATGAGGTCTAGTGTTGTCTAGATAGTAAAAACAACCTCTTCTGATTGGCCAATTCTTGATGCTATTCATCAATTACTACTTTTAATTGGTCCAATTGGGAACAGTAGTTGTCTGAATTTGTGTTCCAATCCCACCAGATATTCAGCATTACTTTTTTTTTTATGCGCGTACCAGCTTTTTGCTTTCCCTCTGAAAGTTTTATACTCACTGTTTTTATCACCTGTGGTCATTGTTTTAAAAAAAAAAAAATTTTTTTTTATTGTATTTGAACAGAGCATCACAGATGGAAATGCTGTAATTCATGTCATGCATCCAAGTGTTTTCAAATGCCTTACAAAATTTATATGTTTATATGTAGAGTATCTCTGCAATGTCCAGTATTGTATGACCTGGATTATTTTTCATTGATGCTTCAATTTACTCATCATCAATGACTGCAGGACTGCCAGAACCATCTGATTATAATTTATTTTTTAAAAATATATCTTTGGTTATTCAATATGAAACCTTCTGATTTTCAAATCAAAATTTCCATTTCTGAACCTAGCAATCCACTTAAGAATATTACTCTCAGCTATGGCACCATCTTCATAAATGGCACACATCAGATAGCAAAAGTTTCTCTCATTCTCTTCCACTTTTTTACACTTAATATAAAAAAATTCACAATCAACACACAAAAAGGTGTGTTAAAATGTCACCTTTCAGAATATTTATATATGTCATAAATTTTAGTCATATTTGAAAAACACCACCAATTGAAAAATGCTACAATTTCTTTTTCCAACTCAATCCAATGAATACAATTAACTCCTCTCAGAATTGAAAATGAAACAAAAAATATTGGGGAATTCCTGGGTTTCTTCAGAGAAAAATAAGTAACTTTATATATTTTATTGTAGTTGAGTAATCTAAATTCAATAAAGTTTCTACAAGTGCATTAGTTGAAAGGGGAAAAGTTAGGCAAGACATGCTACAATGTGTTTGGCAGGAGCTGGACTACCAACTTGATCTGTAACACGTTATAGGTGGTGCACATATTGAACATTTGTGAAATCAATTATAAAATCTACATTTGAATATCTTGTTTGAATTTAAAAAATATATCTTTGGTTATTCAATATGAAGCCTCTTTAATTTTGTTTGCCTAGAACAACTAGTTACTCAGATATTCACCTATTAAATAATTTTTTGGGACCTCCTTATATATATATATATGTGTGTGTGTGTGTGTGTATATATATATATATATATATATATATATATATATATATATATATAGTATCTGCACACTTTGCCTGGAATCAAAGTGTTGCTCCTAAGCCTTTTGCCTAGGATCAGTATAGATCTGTGCACTTGTGTAATTTAGTATTTGAAAATTAATTTTACAATGCTGTCATAGTGGATATGTCAATTGCTTGCTTTTCTCAAGGTCAGCAGGGCTAGATTCACTTGTTGATTTTAGATATCTGCTTGCATTTAGTATAACAGAGAAAGAGAAACATTCAAAAAGGTTAAATGATGATTATGAGAAAAATAAATCTTTTTAAACAATTGTACTTTCGAGGTGCTATATCACATAAATGAAGCTCGAGTTAATTTATTAATTTTTATAGCAAATGTGGATCTAAAATTTCGCCTGAATTCATTTATTTGTTATTGATGTCAAATAGAAGTGATTGATCTTTCCTTTCTTTATTCTATTAGAAAAAAAAGTGTAAAGATTACTCTCATTATAATGGGAAATTGTGTTTTATAATTTTCACTCTCTGTAGTGTAGAAGAAATACCCTGTTTTTTATTATGAAGATCAAAGACTTAAACTGGAAACATGAAAACTTATATTAAAATGATAATAGTCTGAACATTCATCTCATAAAATGTTTAATTTTTCTGCTTTAACTGATACCAGAAACACTTGTATTTATATAATAATCTATTTTTGATATTATTAGCTATTTTTAATTTTTATTCTTTTCCAGGTATTTTGACATCAGGAACATTGAAAATTCTCAATGGCTACACTGTCTGAAGACTACCAAAACTATTTTACGATTGATATTGATAAAACTGGATTGGTTCCAGCATATTACATTCCACCATCTATACAGCAGACATCAGGTATTACAGCAATGCCAATGAGTCCTGAGAAGACGATGGGTCTGGTTGGAAAGTCTCCCCACTTCTCACCGGTTCCATTACCCACTACATTTTGGCAGGAACCAAATACCGAAACTCGACTTCAATGTCTTGATCATTTGGCTGCAGCAGCAGCTGGGATCAAAATCTCTCCAAATGTTTACCCTTCCCATAATCCAATGACTTCATCTTCACCGGGACTTTCCTCAATGCAGCCTGCTGCTGCATCTTATAACCAGAATGTTTTAGAGAAAATGTACTTTCAGCATCAACAAGATAAAATGCAGCTGCAATATCAACAGCGGCAGTTGGCTGCACAAGAAGAGCAGAAAGTTTCCCTCCTGAATTCAGGACACCCTGCTGCCGCTACTGCTCAAATTGGTCTATTTTCAACCCCAGCAAGACCCTCACCACGCCTACCAATCACTCAGTATCTTTATAATATGTATGGATCCAAATATCGTTATGCTAACCCAGTTGTATTACAGCAGTATCAGGGTGTGCCAACCACTCAAGAGCAATGGAATCAACCAATGAATGGAATCCAAAAGAATATGGAAGGAGGGACTTTTGATAAGACAATCAGAGATAGAAGCAATCCAACAAATGTTGGCCTCCAAAATCCTTATAAGTCTCCAAGTGAGATAGTTATACCAGTAAACCCTACACCAAAGCACCCATCTACATTACTGACTCAAGCACAGTCACATGTAACATCATCAGATACTATTGATGCTATCAATATTGACAAACTTTCATCTATTGGTTTGTCTCCTACAAATACAACTGCTGTCTGTGGAAGTCCACAAAATCCTTGCTTGCATCCTGAAACATGTCTTCCTTGTACTGAGACAAACAGATTACTATACAACTTCTGCAAGACACCAACTTCTCAAAGTTCACAGAAATCTAAAGACACTTGCAGCAATACCTTTAATAATAACAATAACAACAGCAACAACAACAACAATAACAACAACAACAATAATAATAATAATAATACTGCCAATAGTAACAGAAGTTCTGTTAAAAGTAGTAATAGTACAGAATCATCAAATTGTTGTAACAGTAATACAGATGGAAGTGGCAACAATAAAAATAATTCTTTGTCAATGTCAAGGTCAGGTTTATCTGGGGATTATCCCAGTTCTTATCCTTCTATGCACACTAATCCGTGGCCTTCTTCATCATCGACTTCCTCTTCTCCTCCTCTTTATACTACCCAGCTCCCGACCCAAACTTCTTTCCCCTTGCCTGCCTCTTCACCCACAGCTACTTACTACCCCTATGCTAACATAAGGAATGAAGTTGGGGATCCCCGAAATACAATTTACAGCTATGGCATAGAAGACCCAATGACACGCATGTCACGACCCCGAGGAATATTTTCCACCAGATACCACCCATTTGACAGAGAAAGAAGGATTTAACTTTTTTCTTTTTTTTTTTAATCTGTGATTTTCTTCAAAGGAATCCAATTTAAAAAAATATTTTTAGCACTTTGCTAAATAAATCTCTATCCTGTATAATATTTGATTATGTGAAGGAAAAAAAGAAAGACAAAGTTACTCTTATGTTCAAATCTATTCTTGTTTAGTATAATTAATATTCAGTCAATTAATTTCTCCCCCCCTTCCGATTTGAGCCTGTTGTAGAATACAACTTCTGTTATATACTAGTATATGTTTACTAGTATATATATATTGATACCTATAAATCAGTTCTTATTCAATAATGTATCTTAAACATCATCTAAAATAGAGTCAAGTTTATCAATAAACTTTTTCTTTCATTCTTGTTCCTCTGCTACTGTTATTACCATTGCTTCCTAGTCAGTGGCCCTCTTCCCATTTAGTAACACATTTAAGCACTTATGTTCTATCATCTTCATAGCCTTGAGGCATATTTCTCAATGCTTTTACTCAAATCTTCCTTCCAAGAAAGTAAACTTCCATAGGTACAAATTAAAATATGTGCCTATTAAGTTCTTGGAGATCTTTTCCTATTTCTGTGTAACTGATTGAATTCCAAGTTATAATGTATTCTTGGATATTTTCACAATGTTTATGTAAGGAAGATTCTGATTGTTTCATGTTTATGTAAGGAAGATTCTGATTGGCCAAAAATAAAAATCCTTAAGTCATTAGCTTTTATTAAACTTTTTTCATGCAGATCACATGCTTACAAATAGATGTATATGTTTAAAGAAACACACATTGAAACAGAACTTATTTTACATGAGTGAAATGTGTTTTGTGTTAAACAGTGTCTGACTTAAATAAATATTAAAAATTTCTCAAAGTTTACATTGAAGTCTGGAATCTGTAAGCAGAGGATCTATTAAAAAACATTGAATATATCCTTATGTGAATAACAGTCAGCTATACCAATTGGTTCAGTGTGACTAATAATGTTAGGCATTTTTTTTTGGTTGGAATATTTTTCTTTCTTGTGTTCAGTTATCATATTTTATTTCCATGTGTTTATACTCACATATATTTTGGTGAGAGAAATAACAAGTCCTTTTTTTTTTTTACACTTACAGGTAGGATGAAATTGCATCAGTAATAGTCAAGTAATAAGCATCTTTTGAGGAAGTTATAAAACAACGTATATAATATCTGCCAGATAAATTTTTAAAAAATCTTAAAACCTGTAAAGATAAATTTAACAGCACAAAGGACTCTTTAAAAGAAAGTAAAGGAATATATGGAATGTTGAAAAGGATTATCTTTTGTAGACTCTTACAAAAAGGATAAAAATGTAAATTTTTTTAAACTTTCAAAACGCTATTAAAATGATTGACCTTTTAAATATTTTAAGAGGTCACTGATTTTGCTAAATAAACCAGTGACTACAGAATATCATTGACGAGTATATGTATGGCCACTGCTGAACACAAATTCTGTATTTCTCTGTTCATTTAATGCGTGTACAGTTGAAACAATCAGATTGTTACAAAATAATTGTTCCAATCTTTCAGAAAATCACTTGATAAAAATTCAGTACATGCACCAAGTGTTCATAAAAAATAATGCCTCAAAATTGAGGATTTTTCACTATTTTTTTTTATTCCTCATTTATGAATCAAAAACAAAAACACAATGGAACTAATTTGATTCCAATTGACATCAAGATTGGAAATTATATCCATGACTTTTGTTATGTCATTTTCCTTTTTTTTCTTTTTTTTTTTAAGATTTAAGACTCTAATAAAAAATTCTGATAATATTTTCTGTTTTTCTCTTTTTATTTTTTAAAATAATTTTTCAGTGTTGATATACGACATCAGTATTTCTGTCTTTCAGGTTCACACATTATTTTAACCATATTTAGTCTGTTTTCAAATTGTAGCCAAGTTTTTAAACAAACCCAAATAATTTTACAGAAGTAAACATGAGTTCACACAATAATGGAATAAAAGAAAAATGATTTTCTAATCATTATATAAAACCGTAACATTATTATTCATTTTATTATTAGTTTTCACTAATATTTCCATTTGCTTTTTATTCCAACATTTTAGCTGATCTCTTCTTCTTCTTCAGCTGTTAAATTCCTAGTCATACTCTTTAAGTTGTTTAGAGATTATGGCATGAAGTATTTTCATTCTTCCACATATTTCATTCTTATTAGTTTTCTGTAGTTATTTTTTTTTATCTTTCTCTTGCTTTTTATTCCTAGGTGATCTACTTTTACAATTAATATAATGAACTTCATGATTTTGAAACAATTTTGTAATATTCCAGTTGAACTGTCATCTAATATGACAAGAGATCATCAACTAGACCCTTTTCAAAAATCAAGTCCCCTACCCCTTTCAGTTAAATTCTTTTGAATTTGTTCCATTATTATTGACAAGCTAGTAGTATTAGTAGTACTTATATTTTTAATAGCATTATTCTAAACACATTTTAAAATTCTAAGAAGTGATATTCTTTATTACTACATTTCATTTTTGACTCATTTGTATTTCTTTTGTTCTTTGTTTTTTGGCTGTTAAAATAAAACTGAGTAAATTTCAAATAAATCAGTAACACTTCATGTAAGTTTTGAACCTGCATCCTTTACATTAGGAGTTTGTTTCATGTTATAATATTTTGCCTACTAAAGTATATTTATATAATGGTAAAAAGATTAGGGATGAGAACCTTGCCAAAATTCATAGTAAAATAATAATTATTGTAAGTTATACATACTATATTAATAACAAAAACCTTTTTAGAGAAAAATATTTGCAGTTAAGTAACTTTAGATTAATACATGTGAATCACATCATTCAAACTGTTTCTTCATTTTAGATAGAATAAGGGGTTTTAATTTATGACTGCTAATGACTACATAATTGCAAAAATCAAAATTCATTAATGAAATAAAAACACAACAATTCAACATGTTATATAAATTGTTATCTTTATATTTTATTTATTGCCTGAAAAAAAAAATGAT
Organism: Acanthosepion esculentum; assembly: GCA_964036315.1. Lineage (NCBI taxonomy): Eukaryota > Metazoa > Mollusca > Cephalopoda > Sepiida > Sepiidae > Acanthosepion > Acanthosepion esculentum. The sequence goes on from OZ038520.1 coordinate 1,344,950, forward strand.
TCTAAAAAAGGTCATGAAAAGTTCTTTGAATTTTGGCTGCAAACAATGAAATAACTGATAGAAAATGAAAATTTATGAAAGGAATGAAGAAAGCAGCATAAAGATGGAGAGAAAAAAAATTGTTTCAAAATCAACACATTTGTTGAAATATTTTCTGTTATTTATTTGCTTATAGGATTTATTTTCACAAGGAAATTCAGCACTCTAAGACAATGCATGCAAAAAAACTGTCAAAAAGACGGTTTTCCCCTTGCCACCACTATTATTATTATTTTAACTACCTTCACTCCTCGGCAATGTTTATTATTTTAAAAAGCCATGATTAGAATTTTAACAAAACCTAAATATATCAAAGTGAATTTATACATTTTCTTTGTTCTTGAGAAAGAAAAAATATTAAACACTATTGGATTGTTTATTGGAATGGTTAGCAAAACATCAGTTAACTACCAATCAATTCAAACTTAATAATATAGTAAATAAGGATTTCATTATAGTTGGTTGACTTATTTTTATAATTTAGTAAATGTTTATAAATTTATGAAGAAAAGATTGTTTTCATAATTATTTCTTTCATCATCATCATCATCATCATCTCCTTGACTTTTGTAATCATAGGAGGTATCTGAATTCAGAATTCACACTGAATCTCTTCCACAACGGTCTATCAATGGCAGCCATCAGTAATTCTGGTATAGTCATACTTGTCCATTGTTTGACATTGTCCAACCAGTTTTTACATTGGCATCCTTTCCTACATTCACCTTCGACAGTGCATTGCATGATGGTCTTGCAATTATTTCTTTATAAATTGGTAAATGATAAATATTGCATCGCGTTAGATTTTAATAAAATTGTATTCATTTTTAGAATGTTGTAAATATAAAATTATTCTTAAAAATAAATAATGTAATAAATAAATAATGTTTAATATATTTTTTGTAAATTCTCAAGAACAAAAATCATGTTTAAGTTTTATTCCAATTTTAATCATTGCTTTTTAAGTCAGTAAACATTGCCAAAGAGTGAAGGTAGTTAAAATAATAGCAGTGTCAAGGGAAAAATCATCCTTTTGACACTACGTCTTATTGGGGACACCTTTGTCCATGTTTGCCAAAAAATGTATAAATTCACTTTCATATGTTTGTTTTGTTCCAATTCTAATCCTCGTTTAAAGGATTGAAGGTAGTTAAAATAATAGCAGTGTCAAGGGAAAAACCCGTCTCTGTATTTTGCAGGCACAAAGGACCAAGTTTACCAGAAATTCTCACACTTGATAATCCTGATAATTTCATAATCAGACACAAATTTCTGCAACTGGTGCATTAAAAACAAAATTAATATTTGAATATTTTTTCTGAAGAAAAGTGTGTTTGTGTATTACAAATATTATTGGGTTAGAACAAATTTTTTGTAGCATTTTTAAGTGAATTTCAAAGACTACTTGGATATTTGTACAGTCTGACCTCTTTAATATAGCATCTTTAGGACCAAGCCACTGCTGGATCACAAGAAATGGTAGATGACAGAAATCACCCCTAAAAAAAATCTATATAAACATAATCTTGCCAGCTCATTCCATATATATTGCTGTATTATCAAGCGTAGAACACAATGTTTAAAACAAGAAAAAAAAGCAATCATTAATGCTTCCAAACAATTTTTTTATTGTTTCATGCAAAACAAAAGCTAAAAAAAGCCTAAAACCAAAAAAATAATATATATTTACTATCCTGAATAGGTAAATATTTAGTTGTATATAAGAAATAAGAAAGACCAAACTACTCTGTTGCTGTGAAAAGTTGTAAATATCATGTGGTGTTACCCCCATAATGACTCAATGAATTAATGGTAGCTGATAAAAAAAAAAGGGACCAGACCATCAGTGTTGCTGGACTATGGTATGCTAGATTAAAGGTTGAATTGTATATAGATTTATTCAACCACATATGTGACATTTTGTTTCACTACTTTTCTGCATCTTTGAAATGATTTCATGATGCCATCTTCCTAGAACTTGGATGATGAGCTGATATAAATGGTTTTACAAGCTTGCAGAGAATTAAAGTTTTCATTAAAAGAATTTTGTAAGGATAGAAATAATCAGTAATCTGAAAGTCAGGTGGGTATAGTAGGACCTCCCAGCCAAGGTGTGCTAATATTTGCCAGCTGTGTAAAGAGACATGAGATCTGGTATTGTCCTGATGGAATGCCCTTCCAATTGGCAAATTCCAGACACTTTTTTTTTAATCTGTTCAATTGAGAACAGTACTTATTTGAATTCAGTGTTTGATTTTGTGGAAGGAGCTCTTAATACACAATGCCCTTTCAATCTCGCCAGATACCCAGTATAACCTTTCTTGGATACTGGTAGATTTTTGGAATGGTTCATGGTGACTAATTTCATTTTTGCTCCACGTTATTGTAAACAATCAATTTTTTCATTACTTGTGTTCATTCTTTTAAAAAAAGGGCTGCTTTTGTTGCATTTTTTACAGAAAATTGCAGATGAAAATGTTCATTAAATTTTAAATTTTTTTCATTAATTTATGAGGAAATACTTTGATACATAGATTATTTCAATAAATAATTTATATATCAAAGTATTTTCAATTGCCTTACAATCATATGAGATATGTGGAGTATCTCTGCAATGTTCCATGTTGTGTATATGGTGGACTCTCCTATCGTGAACAATACATGAGGGTCAGCAGTGGATGGTGCCTTTCATTTTACACTTATGCATACCAGCAGGGGCTATTGTGGAGAAAACCAGGAAAGGGAAAGACATATCATTTGTACTTTCTTAAGTGTGATAGTAGCCCAGCCTTGCCATGGGTAACAAAGCCACACTGATAGATGAAATTTGTTAAAGCAGGATTTTGATAGCATCTCTGCTTGAGAGCTTGACAAAGCGGATCGGTGCTTCAGTCTACTGTCTTCAAAACCCTTTAACTTAAGGAAACATGTCTTACACCACTCCTTTCAGTTTGATGTTTGGGCTTCCCAGGTTTTCAGATCAAAGTTGAGATATTTCAGGTTGTCTTTCAATTTGTCTTCGTAGCGTAAGAGTGGATGTCCAACTGAACACTTGGAGTTTGGTAGTTGTCCATACATCATCTTCTTTGGAAACCTATGCTCATCCATTCTAACAACATGACCAGTCCAAAGTTGTATCTTTGCTAGAATGGTTTCAATGCTGTGATGTTGTTACATTTCTTCAGTATTGCACTATATATATATATATATATATATATATATAACCTCCTTGAATATAATACATAAGGAAAATTTAATTTTTTATTTAATTTTTCCAGCATTCTTACATGTTTTCATTTGGTGGGTGTAAAGGTGTGCAAAAATTATCTGTATTGTCCATTGCCCCAAGTGCTTTAAGCCAATTTAGCCATTTTCAAGGGGCTTTTTTTTTTTTAGGTGTTCTTAATTTCTCTTCAGGTTTGACTGTTTAAGATGTGTTTTTGCATTGTTTTGAATACTACTAGGAGTGTTTATTCTGAGCTTTCATATGTTGAGCACAGCTGGAATTCAATTGAGCACCTTTTTATTTCTTTAAAAGACTTTCAACCAATAAGTTGAGGTTGATAAGTCGGAGTGAGATATTTTATATATGTTTTCTCTTAAACACTCAAATATGAAGAGAAATTAACAACATCTAAAAACAAACCCCCTTTAAAATGGCTAAGTGTCTGAAAGTGCTTGGAACATAGGACAATATGAACAATTTTTGTACTCCCTTACCTCCCAACAAACAAAAGAAATGTAAGAATGTTGGAAAAATTAGATAAAAAATTAAGTTTTCTTTGTCGTATTCAATTAAAAAGGAAGATTGCTTCCCAAATATACATAAATATATACTCTAATTAAGAGAGAAATCAATTCACTAAGATGAAAATGTCTGAGAAATGCTTCAATTGCTAATTCAGCCACAGTAAATTTATATCCAGGGTTATCAAAATGTGGGTTATTTAGTAATAATGATGGAAAGAAAAAGAATATAGACAAATTCGACTAGATTGCAAAAATTTCTTTCAAAAAATCTTTGAAACTACCAGCATCTCTCATTCTTGTGCATGTGTAGTCACAACAATGTCAACAAACCCAGTCAGATGAAGTCCTAATGGATGAAACATGTCACAAATAAACCTTTTCCATTTTGTCTTACAATTTTCTCAATACATATATATATATATATTTATAAAAATATAGTTTTCATATATGCAACATTTATGTGTAAAAGTACTCAATATAAGAGAGAGAATGTATGTAAATATAAAAGTGGACACTGGGATCAATACCAAGTGTCTACAGTCTGTTTTATACTTCAACATAATCTTCAGACCATGGATGGTCATGGTGATATTTACAAGGAAAACATTTAAAAAAATAAAATGCTTTTATTTTATGCCATTTAAGTGAAGCAGAACTTTGACAACTTAAGCAAAGGATTACCAATAATCTACTTTTCTTTAAATTCTGACCAAGAACTGTTATATATTGACAGCCTGAAGACTGCAGTGAAGCATGAAACTGACTGTTGCTACTTGGTATTGACCTTGATGTGCACATATTATACAAGTTATATACAGGGTGTAACAGCAAAATTGTTCAAATAGTGTTACAGCAAAAAATGTTTAATATCTAAAAAAACCATTAAACTAATTGAGTTTCTTTTTTTCCAGATTTCCAGATAAGATGTTAAACCATCTTGACACCGTTTGTCGTAAGAATCACTGAAAAATCCTTTGAGTTATTCAGCTAAAAAGAGAGCAGGTTGAAATTGTTTCGTGTCAGACCCACCATGTCTTTCCAACTGAGCAATGGTGAGAGAAAAAAGATCACTCAGGCCTTCAGTAATGGTACCAACATTCATGCTTTAGCTTCCATCTTCGAAGACCATTCAAGAACCATCAAGAGAACAGTAAATAAGCTTTAAAAAGAGGGAACAGTAAAGGGGAAAACTGGATCAGGAGGTCACAACAGCAAGAGGGATCATCATTTCAACTTAGAGCTAAATACATTCTTATTGTTCAAAGTATACTCCAATGGTGTTATAAAAACCTCAGAGAATTTCCGTAAAATATCATTAATCATTTCTAAGATACAACAGTTCAAAGCTTAATCTAACAATTGGACAATTTTGCTGTTACACCTAGTATATATATATATATATATATATATATATATATATATATATATATATGCATGCAAGTGAGAGAGAGAGAGAGAGGGCATTATCTTAATTTTGCATATAGAGATATCTTTGTCATTTTGGAGAGAAAAAACACAAGTAGTATATGCCTTCAAATGTGATAAGCTTACGAAAAGGAATTAGTAGAATGCATTGGAAGTTTTAATTCATAGATATTTAGCAAGCCACCTGTTACATTTTTTTTAAATATCTCAAATGTATAATATGTGTCAGTGAACAAAAAATTCCCACCTCACCCAACTAGTCTGAAATTAAGGAAGGCTTGTAAATAGATTTTTGAAGAGTTGACAATGCTAGTTTGAAAGAACCATTGAATAAAAAAAAACAGTTTTCTTCTATCACCAAGAGGAAAAAAATCAAGAAAATGAGAAAAACATTGTAAAAATGACTTTTTGCAATGAGGTAATATTTGTTAAGAAAAAATTATGACATATTAAATCAATTCAGAAGACATTTTTATATGAGACTTTCATTTGAAAGTGTTGTTAGTATATTATAAATTAGTATACTATAAATATACTTCAACTTTTGTCTCTGTATTTCAGTCATTTTATTTTCTAATTATCTTTAGTTGAAACTTTTTGTTCAATATTAAATCTCTTAATAATACCAAATAAAAAAAATCCAAAGTAACATAGCTGGAGAAATATGTGTAGAAAAAATCAAACAATATAAAACTTGATTTCAAAGGGAAACAATAAGGAAGTTCAACTTTGGAGAAAATCCAAAGAAAAATATAAATATTTTAAAAATCCAAAGAAAAAATATAAATATTTTGGAGAAAATCCAAAGAAAAATATAAATATTTTAAAAATCCAAAGAAAAATATAAATATAAATAAAATAAATCTAAAATAAACTAAATAAAATAAAATAAAAGTAAATATATGTGTGTGTGTGTGTGTGCAGATATATACATATAAATATATATACACACATACACAAACAACTCCAAATGAACAAATCTAATTTTCCTTATTTAATACCTTAATATATAAGCTAAGGCCAAGGCAAAAACAAATAAACTAACAGCTACTAAATAAAAATGAAACATTAGATAGATGATAACATATAAGCAAATATTTAAATTACTACTTATGCCCTACATGTGTGTATATGTATATATGTGTGCATAAGCATATGCATACAAATTCAAACTAATAAATGAAAATTATAAACATAACCTCCTACAATTAACACGTTAAATTGTACTTAAGATACCATCAAATCAGATAAGAAAATGAAATAATGTCCATATGAAGATATATATATAAATATGTACTTTATTATTTAAGCATTAAAATTAATTATTTATGTAAAAAAAAAAATGAAATACAATTTTTCTAACTCAAGAAAGGATTAGAACACTCAAAAATTTACAATGACAACATGTCTAAAAAAACAGAATTCAAATAGTAACAATTGAAACAAAAGAGGGAAAAGAGGTAAAAAATTAAGGAGTGATTGTAAAATGAAAAAAAAATGTGAAAGGATGATGACGTTCTACACAGATGCACAAAAAGGATATTTTACAAAACAATACATCAAACACATAAGTTGCTTTCTATAACAAAACTGATCACAATTTTGACATAAAAAAATGTAACTCTAATTAAAAGAGAAAATAATTCACTAAGATGAAAATGTCTAGAAAGTGTTTTAATCCCTAGTTCAGCCACAGTAAATTTATGTCCAGGTTCCTACAGAAGCTGGACATAAATTCACTGTGGCTGAACTTCCCTCCCCAAAAGGCAGTACCTGCTCCTATTTATAGCTAAAAATGAAAAAGAACCTAAATGAAATTGGCTAGATTATATAAAATAAAGTGCTCAAGAGAAGTACAAAGAAAATAAAAATTTAATATGATGAGCTTTTAATTTTTTTTAAATTAGTTGATCAACCAATCATGATAGCTGAAGATTCGGAAAGGTAGTGTGAATGGCTGATCTAATTTTTAAAAATTTATATTTTAAAGAGAAAAGAGAAACTGCAAATATTTTAGGTTATAATATGAATTTATTTCTTCAATTCTTTTCTAAAATATATATTATACTTTATGTTGTGGCCTTGTTAGGGCCAGAAATAAAGACACAAACAGAGGAATTGAGTTAAACAAATATATTAACAGAAACAGTAATAGAAACATATGCAAATGAGAGTGTTACAGCAAGAATGTTTTATCTGACTGATGGAAACTTCCCTCCACAAAAGGTAGTACCTGCTCCTATTTATAGCTAGGAGAGTCCATGCATGCATGGGTAAATTACCATAACACTTTATTTTCATATTTTTTGCTACATGTGTTTCAGGTCTTGTGACCATCATCAGGTGAAGAATGGTTATTTCCACATATTATTTAAAGGAATTCATTTTTTTCTTTATGTTTTCCTATGTTTAACCATTGTCTTTTGTGTGTGGTAGTAATCCAAATTTTTCTTGGATTGGTGGAGAAAATGTTCCTCTGTTTAAAGGGTAATAAAACAATTAGGATTGGTCAGAGAAAGGTGAGAGAAAGGAAGTTTTTGTTCTTATTTTTTAATGACCTCTGAATCTTTTTAAACCTCTCTATGCTTTTGTGTAATGTGCATGTGTTTTTGCTAGTATGCATATTTATAAAAACATGATAAATTGGAAAATTTTTCTAGTGACATGTTTTATCTGTTAGGATTTCATCAGACTGGGCTTTTTTAATGTTACCATGTCTACACATGCGCAAATGGTTTTGTGTCTTTGAAATTTTTCAACCCCCATCCCAAGATGTCTACTAAGAGGAAATTGTCTTTGTCTATTCCTCAGCCTGCCAAGAAGGAAAGAAAGAAAGAAAGAAAGGCTATTGATTGTGACACAAAAATGTTGGATGATCACATTTACTTTCATTTCCTGTTCATACTATTTAGTACGAAGGGGGAATGATAATGAATGTAATCACATGTGATCTGAAGCTATCACACTCTACTTTGTCAACAACTTTGAAGGACAGTGAAAGTATTTGTAAAACTGTAAAAGGTTCTGCACCTTCATGATTGACAGTTATAACAAAGCAACAGACTGGTCCTATCCACAAAATGAACAAATTGCTGCATATGTGAATGGAAGATCAGATTCCCCAAAACAGGTTCCATTTAGCATTTCCACTCTGCAGATGAAGATTAGAATTCTATTTCAGTCCTTGAAGAAGTGTAATGGAGAAAACTACAGTCAAGAACTTGTAGCAAGTACTGGGTGTTTCAAGATTCCAAATTCATAATGTTCAACTGACAGGAGCAGTGAGTGCAGATGAGAAAGCTGTGTGAAGAGAAAAAGAAACAAATATTTCAGGCAAAGCTCACCATATTTGTGAAAAAAAAAACAATTCTATCAACCAAGCACCAGATATTTTATATTTGTATGTATTTTGGTATGTTTTGCAATTAAAATGTTTTCTGATTTTTACACCTGTATTTTGTTTCTTTGCATGTCCAGCAAATATTAAGCCACAACTGTGTGTTGCAGTATACAGTGTTTGGTGAACATAAAATAAGAAAGAAAACATTGTGTCGAGAGATGTGATACGAATACATATGAAACATAAAGAAACCATAACAATTATAAAAAATACAGTAATGCCCAAAGAAAGATAAAAAGATTGCAAAATTAGTTACTGACTTCCATCAGAACCAGCTCTTAGTTGTGAAAGATCAAATTAAATGAAGTTGAAGAGTATGATGAAAATTATTCTCATCTGCTACCTGTAATCAATAAAGCCTTTGTAAATTTTGTGGAAGTCCAGAATCAAAAATTTATCACTGCAGGAAAACAACATTACAGAATAACACAGGCTGCAATTACAACCAACAAGGGTCAGTTGTTATCTATTATCCATATCTACATAACCCTCACTTCCTACTCTTGCATTCATTTAGCAAACTTAAGTGGTTCTTGAGCCTTGTACTGGGTGAACATTAATAAAAATAAAAAAGGTTCAGGATCAAAGACTCATCACTGCAGAACAACACCACAGAACAAGACAGGCTCCAATTACAACCACGAACTCTACAACAAGTATCAGTTGTTATTTATCATCCATATTTATATAATTCTCACTTCCTAATCTTACATTCATATAACACACATAATTTACTAACCCTCTACCTTGAGTAGCTCTTGAGTCTCTTATTTTGTTAGCCATATGTGTCCAGATTCTTTTCTTTACTGCTAAAGTAGTAGTTGCATAATCATCTGAGAATTCAGATGAATACATAGGTCATTTTTCAGATTTGTGAAACAGCATCTCCCCACCACACACACACACAATCAAACATTTATATCAGGAATCACCAATTCACAAAACCTCCTTCCAGTACCAGCATGCTGATTGAGATTCATTTTGTAACCTTCTTTGAGACTCCCCTTGGATTAATATTCTTAATCTTTCTATTGAGAATTTTTCCAGTTATGTTTCTTTTTGAGTTAAAGCTGGCATCAATGTTTTTGTATCTTCTTGGAAATACCAGGTGAAATAAAAATGATCTCCATGGTTCACACTGGCCTGTTTAGCTGCTATAGCCCACAGAGTTCACTTTTTCCGGCAATACCAGTATGACAGTTCCAATCACAACAGGGACCTATTTGTGGCTGCACATAATAAATATAAATGTATCCATGTGGTATCTAAGACTTTGTTTGCTGATCGAATGAGACACATATAGCCACTAACAAATTTAGCTCTCATGACTAACAGTGTCTCTGTAATAGTGTATTAAATAAGAGTAAACTTTCTATACCCCCTCTATTCACTCAATTTAAGGTGTTAACATCTGCTGATGAAGCAAAATGTTTCACTTGCAAATACTCTTCAAATTCTATTCCTGACTTTACTGAAGTATTTTTGCCTGACTTTTCACTTAGAACTGAGTCTCTATTGAGTGATATGCATATAACTTCATCTAAGGTTTCTGCTATCATCTTTAAACTGGATTCTCACAAAGCATGTGAGTTTAATGGTATCCCTGCAAGTGGCCATAAGAAATATGCTCCTGTTCTGTTATTTTACAATAAATGCCTCGCTGCTCCTTGCTTTCCTGCCTGTTGGAAATCCTCTTTTATAGCTCCAGTCTTTAAAAACACAGGTGAACCATCCGATGCTTCTATTTGCCTATTAACTGTAGAATTTGGTGATAGCAAAAGACAGTACTCAGCGCTCAGCGTCGTTGCAAAATCTGCTGCCGGCAAATATTAGGTGCCAGCCTTATGGACAACAGATCGGAGCTTCCTTGATTGTGTATGGGCAAGGTTTTTGTAGGAGCAGTAAACCCATTCCTTCTTTACTCCAGTTGGGGGCAAGGAATGTTATTCGATTTTTGTCAAATGTCATGACGCCCTTCCGAACTAGGTCGACTATGACCTGTTTGGAATGCGCGAATGTGTCTTCGAGGCTCTGGTTCCATGTAAAATGGAGTTTTGCTTTACAAGATCATGAAAAGGTAGCATAATTGGACCTAATGAGTATGCCCAGGCTACTTGATTGACTAGTCCAAATCACGATCTTGCATCAGTTATCGTTTTTGGAACTGGGAAGTTCAATAGTGCTTGTAGCATGGAATCAAAGGGGGTTACTCCAGAGGGCAGGGTTTGGAGGCCCCCAAACTGTACTACATCCTGACAAAATTGGAATTTGTCAATGTTGAAAACGATTCCGTTCTTAGCACAGTGAAGCAAAAAATCAAAGGTATGATAGAATGCTTCGGTGATGTTAGAGTCATATAAAAGTGTGTCGTCCACGATTTTGATTTTCCTTTATTATCTCGTCCAATCTGCATGTGTACACGTCCCTAGATTCAAGATAGTCTTGAGGAATCCTGAGGTACATAAATCTTCCCCATTCTGTGATGAAAGTGGTAAGTGGCTGGGACTCTTTGTCTAATCGTATTTTGGAAAAGCACTAGAGGCTCTCATTAACTGAATTGGTGATTTTGCTTCACCTTGCAGGATCATCTTTCAAATATGCAGTATGGCCTTCGCTTCTCTAAGTCAACTGCTGATGTATTAATGATTATTGCTGAAAGAGTCTATCAAGAATGGTGACGTTCAGGTTGTTGCTTTGGATATCTCAAAGATATTTGGCATACTGGTCTTCTTCACAAGTTGAAAGGTTATAGTATTTCTGGATGAATTTTTGAACAGATTCAGTCTTTAGTATCAAATCATGACATGGATGTTATCCTGAATGGCCACTCTTCTATATCTTTCTGTACTAATGTAGGTGTCCCCCAGGACTCTATCCTTATACCTACATTGTTTCTAATTTTCATCAGTGACCTTTCTCATGTCATCAATTCTCAGCTCAATACCTATGCTAATGACACAATTATTTACTCGTATCTTAATAATAAGGCTGATTTGTTCTATAAAGTCAAATAGGCAGCTGATCTCAAAAATTACCTACAGTCTGTTGTCAAATGAGGAAGGAATGGCATGTTAATTTTAATGCCTAAAAAATGAAACTACTCTCTTTTAATTGTCTGAGAGAACTCTTTTTATCTTCCGTCATCATGGCTGATACTAATCACCAGGAGAGGAACTCCTTGCACCTTCTTGGACTAATGTTTTCAGCTGACATGAAGTAGAAAGAGTATATTGAATCAATTGCTAGGTTTGCAGCTAGAAAACTTGCTTGTGCTAGGCAATTTTTCTTGCCATAATCTATCTTACATATTTATAAGTCTATCATTTTTCCAGGCTTAGAATGTTGCTGACACATATGGTTCAATGTTCCTGCTATATATTTAAATATTCTTGATAAAATTCAAAGAAATATCAGCAATATTATTGATTTTGACCTGGCATCTCAGCTTCAGTTACTTTCCCATCACTGTAAAGTTGCCCACCTGTGTCTTTTCTATAGATTCTTTCATGGTAATTGTTCAGAAGAGTTCTTTGCTGTGATGTCTAGACTTTATAAATTTAAGTGCAGTACTAGATTGGCAGCATGGTCTCATCAATTCACACTTGAATTGGCAAAATGTAACTGAAGTTCTACGCTAACAGCTTCTTTTCTCACACTTCTCCCTTTTGACATTCCCTTCTGGCTCTGTGCTTTCCAACCAACCTTGATCTTCAAGACTTTAAATGCAATGTCAATTGTTATCTACTGCCTTCTTGATTACTCTTCTATTGTTCTTGCTCCCTAATAATGTTTCTCTTTTTTCTTATTCTTCTGCACTCAGTAACCCCTCATGTCTTAGTGGCTATACTGCCTTGCATGGGGTGAAATAATTAAAAATAAATGTTTACTAGACCTCACCATATGTTGTTAAATGGTTCCAGAGGTCACAACTTACGTTGAAAAACGACTTAAGTTGAAATAACCATGCTATAAACTGGAAATAAGCACTCTCCATTGCCTATTACAGTATTTATGATAAAATAATTAATTTCCACCTTATCTTCCAGTGATATAGCCTTACATTTAGCATTAGCACTTGCACTGGGACTTTTCTTCGGAATCATGGGCAAAAATATATCCTAAATCACAATTGAAATGTAATTGAAAGAATGTCAATGGCAGAGCATTGTAACAGAGAGGGTTTAGGAACTACACACAAACACATAATCTTTTTTTTGTATTGAAATTGGAGTAGATTTGAACAGCAAAATTAGATCAGAACAATTTTGTTTACTGATGGGAATTTGATCTAGCCCATTTGGAATTGGGTCATTAGGAAGACAATGAAAGATGATCGAGATAATTTTTATTGGTTAAAATTTGAAATAGAGCTTACTAAGGCTATGAGGAACTTTGAAATTCACATGATTTTGGGTTGAAGGCAGCACTTGTGATAATCGGGTGGGGGCCAAGGGTCGATTTATGATCAGTCAGGTTTATCTATATAAACATGCACAGAAATCTGTTGACAGAGTAGTTGGCTCATCTGCTGTTGAGTGCAGTCGAGCTGGGTAGAGAGAGGTCGGAGACTGGAAGTGACGTCAGAGATTGGAACCAAACGCCTGCTAACATATTTTGTTGATATAAGTATGAAGAAGCGAATTACTCCTCCAACAATCTAAGACTGCTACTGCTACTGTTATTACTAGCACTGGAAACGGAAACGTCGAACAAGCTACAATAATCAAAAGGTTGTTTTTGGGCTTGTCTGTTGTCGAGTGCAGTCAAGCTGGGTGGAGAGATATTGGAGACTGGAAGTGACATCAGGGATTGGAACAAAACCCCCGCTAACATGTACTGTTAATATAAGTACCGATGCTTCTGGTACCACGAAGATTATTACTACTGTTACTACTGCTGAGGAGGAATGCAATATAAACTTTAAGCTGCACACAGAAATCTTTATCTCTTCATCACAAGAGTTGTATATCGTTCTGAGACGATTTCAAATGACCTAAGGTGGGTTTTATTTTGCCATATAATATTTAAGAAAATGACTTAAGCCGAGGTATCACTGTATAATGTTAAACACAGATCTTACAAAAAGTCAATTATAATATAATGGGAATAAAAGTTATTTGAAGCTAAAAGGAAAGTCATTTTATTGACAGAAAATTTAAGTCTAAGCAAAGTTAAAATTATTTTGTCATCTGAATATAATTGTCATTACCTTTTTTGGTAGCTTGAAAGGGAATATTATATACAAAATGATTTGCTTTAGTTTCTCTTTATATACATTAGCACAGATTAATGTATTAATCCAAAGCATTTTTAGACTAATAAAAATTTACATCTATCTTTGAAAAGGAAGAGTAGTGTAGATTTCAACAGATGACATTTCTGGGACGTATAAGGAAAAACTGCATAAAAAATCTAACACTCACAGAACTTATTGAAGCAGAGAGAAACATTGATTAACCTTAACGAGTTTCTATAAATGGATATCAGAACAAGAGATGGTAATGGTCAAAGATTACTTACAGAAATAAAAAAACAGGAAGTTGTGGAAAGCCATGATTGCTTGTTCTGGGAGGATATCTATACATATATGAAGGGCTGTTGTCTGTGTGTGTATAGCTAAAACTAATGAACTACATGAATTAATGACAAAATATATGTATACTATTTACATTATTTGGACTATTGTCCTCATCTTTGTTGCCATATTTATCACAATGTTTTGACCATTGTACACTCTGGCCTTCTTCAGGGGGTTGGAATGTCGAACTGAACCCTTTATTTTGCTTGACGGGGTAGACTGTTCTAGTTCCATTAAGACAAAGAATTTGATTGTTTTAATTTTTATTTTGGAAAATGTGATACTCTTAAGGCATATTGAAGGTAAGAGGAACAAATTAAAACATCAAATAACCTACCTAACAAATGTGTATAAATGGTTGGTAAAACAGGGATTAAGAGTGGTAGCAAAAAGACAAGGCTTACTAAGAGCTACAAAGGACATTTGTGGAGAGCCATGATCACCCATATCCTTAAAGACTAGGAAGATAATATCTTGAATTTTGTTTCAAATTTTCTTTTATGTGTTCTGAAATTTTCAGATTACACGCTGCTTCACTAGCATTAAAATTGTTCTTGATACACGTTTTTTCATTTTTCTGATATTCTCAAAATCCCAGACAATTGTGGTTGATAGCATATTGGGGAAATGTTCTCATACCATATGATTTGCAGTGTAGTTCGTAATTAGAAGCAGTGTAGTATTAGCATAAATAATATTTTGTTCCCAATGTACCAAAAATGGTGGCAGGTAGACTTTTACTGTATTTCTTTAATATTGACAAAGTAAAGTTAAAACACAACTCAAATGACATATTTTTATATTCTGAATATAGATGTATAAAAAACAAAAACATCTGAAACCTTGTACTTTGGAAATTTCTTTATTTGTCAAAAAATATTACAATTTCACAAATATACAATAAAATTCTGTACACAGAAAAAAAAAGAAAAAAATAAGAAAGGTTCAATACTTGGATTTATACCATATTGTGTAAACACCTTTTTAAAAAACTGACAGTACAAATAATCTTTTCGAGGTCATAGAAAGACAAATGTTTAATTAAACCTGTGATGAAATTACAAAATAATAGTGAAAAATGCTTATAAATATTCTATGGATAAAGGTGAAAATGTGGCAGAATGTGTGTGTGTGTGTGTGTGTGTATATATAAAATTTACACATACACACAATATTTATCTAATTCTCTAAGCAATAGATGGGTTTGAATAGATGTGAGAGATGTTAAAATGCACATTTATGAAACCTGCCTAAGTTTTACAATTGTTGAAAATTAATTTTTAGTTCTTGTTTTCTATGATCTTGAAAAAAAAATTTTTTTTATAACAGCTGTCAAAAATTTGAAAAATGCATTTCTTTGATGTGAAATAATCAAAGCATTGACCAAAGGAAATCATGTACAGATCCTTAAGAAAGTTGTAATTATTAATGAGGACCCTAAAGCACAGTGGAATTATCTATTATAACATTTTCTCTTTCACGCACATTCTCTCTAACACATGAAGAGGCAAATAGAACAATTGGCCATATTTATATTACTTATTCAACCTCTTCTTTCTCTCAACAATTTTTATGAACATAAAAATAAGCTAAAGTTAACCACTGCTATGCTTTTGTCCCACAAAACTGCCAACAACCTTTTTCTTTCATTTTTTAATTGATTTAAAAAATAAAAAAATTAAATCAATTTTTGCTCAAAAATTCCAAATAAAAAATATTTAATTTCCACTTTAACATTTATTTTTTTTTTTTTAGTTTTTTTTGCCAACTATATTATCAACTTTTGATTTAAAAAAATTTTTTTTTTAAAGAAAAAGAATAAACAAGTGAAACAGGTCTTTTTTTCTTTATTTTTATAATGGGAGGGAAAGTACGAAAGGCTTAAAATTTTAGCCAATCAAATTCTTTGTTTTAATTTTTTTTAAATTTTTTAGCCAATCAAATTTTTTGTTTTAATTATTTTTTTTTTTGTAAATGTTCATCTCTTATGAGCAACATTCAAGAAATACACCCACACAGAGATCATAATATGAGATTAAGATTTTTGTATTAATAACTTGTTATTTTGTAACATGTTTAAAGTTTATGTGTGAACATGGGTGTTTTTTTTTCTTTTTGGACTGATTGAGTATTGCATCCTTTATAAGTTATGAATGGACTGACTAAAGTCGATACGGTGGCACTAAAAGAGAAAAAAAAGCCCAAGACTAAAATGGCCATTAACAGATTTGAAACTGTCAACTGTTTAAGAAAAAAAAATTGTAGGAGGAAAAAAAAAAAAAAAAAAAAATTCCATCATTACCAAACGAGCCACACTTGTACTTTTTGTAAATCTATTTGTAATTCTAAAATTAATGACAAAATAAAAAACAAATCAACTGAAAGAACAAAAGCTTTTTTTGTGAACAGGTGGATTAAAAAAGAAAAAAGAAAAAAAAGAAGCGGGAGTTTATTGTTCACTTTTCCCCTAAAATCCCAATTTTGTACATTTTAGAAATAGCATGGGTATGATTTAATTCACATTCAACTGTCATATTTATACTTGATGTTTAAAAAAAGAAAAAGACGGGCCACAAAAAAACAATGTCTATTCACATGATAATTTTTACAACATTCAACAAATGGTACACAATGATTGAAACTAAAAAGTGGAATAATCTATTTTGAAATATTCTAAAAATTATTAAACACACCATAACTTTTTAAGTCTAATTTTAAATTTCATGTTTTTTGATCAATTATCTTCATTTGTTATCACAATATTTCCATAAGACAGTGTTTGGTTTTGAATTTAAAGCAACGTGAAAACTAGAAATGAGTGAAAGTATTACGACAATAAAACAAAATAAATAAAAAAAATTACATCAACAAAATATTTAATGTAAAAATTTAAAGTGAAATTGTTTAAAATAGTTAGCAGAATTTGTTCAGTTAAATCTATAGTGAAGATCTTTAAACAATTGTTCTTTTTTTTACCAATTATTATTTAGTTTTATACAATGACCGATAATCCCTTAAAAATCGTAATCGTAGTATCATGAAGAATATTACAGCTTTTGATATCACTTGACTAAGTAACATTTCAAAATAAGTAGATTTAGGAGTTAAATATTAATTCTATTTTTTGTTTAATATATAAACCTGTTAAGATAAACAGAAAAAAATGTTGACAGATCATCAACTCATCTAAATAAAAAAACAAAAACAAACCATAACAGCTTTAATCACTGGATAACATAAATCTTTCCCTGAACATTTGAAAGTTTATAGAGACTAATAATAAGATACAAGTAATTGACTTTTTAAGAGTAAAAAACTGTAATACTTGACCAATTGTGTTTCTCTTGTAAGGAGAAATGGATATTTAAGAAAAGAATATTAGGAATTTGAAATTTAAATGAATAAAATAATATAAATATTTATCCTAAAACCAACATAGCAAGAAATACCACTTCAAAGACTAACAAGTTTTATTGAAGAATATTCTATATCGAAGAAAGTTTTATAGCTAGAATAATGTTATAAGCATGCTTAGATTGTAAAGTGATCTTTTAATCATTAATAGCAAGAAAAAGAATCATTAAAAAAATATAGAAAAATATTAAAAATCATACTAAAAATACTATAAAAATAAAATAAAAATATAAAAAGTATACCAAAATATTTTCAACTTAAATTGTTAATAATTATGATACAAGAAATTTTAATTAATGTGACATGATTTCAAATTTATTTCAACAAAGTTCAACTCCAATTTTGGTTTTTAAATTTTTTTTCAAGCAAGATACAATTTTTGGTTCTTGCAGTTTGTTCTGAAAATGATCATTAAATAAATAAAACTAATAATTCAAAAGAGAGTTCCAAATAATTTTGCTGCTACAAAAATGTTTATAATTTTTTGTTCTACACTTTTCTAAAATGTCTTATGAAATAAAGGAAAAATAAATTGAATGAAGTAGGGTGAAAGCTTTAATACAAAATTTGTCAAATTTTGGTAAACATCTAAAATAGAAAGATTTCTAGTGTTAATGCTAACATTAGAGTTAAAATATTAATATGAATGTTAAAATACTTTAAGTGTATTTCTTATGTATGTGCATAGAATAGTACACGTTAAAATATTTTTATAAAATTCCATATGTAGCCTAGTTTGTTTTTTTTTACAAATGCATTATATATTATTATAAAACGTTTTAATAATACATTGACTTTTTTTAAATTTGGGTTTTTAAGAATTTCAAATCTTTTGAAAACAATTAAAATTTAAGACTGAGTAAGAAAAAAATCTTTTCTTGTTAAGCATTTGAATATAACATGAAAATGGATTTATGCTGTATTCTTTCAATAATAAACAATTCTCTTTTTTTAAATTATTTTATTCTACAACTAATAATCTAATCTAGCAAAAGGTAATGGGAATCTATTTTTTCTTATCTGGGTGATTTTAAGTAATTTAAAAATTTAATTTAGTACAGAGAGATTAAAATATAACAATAAGCCTGAATTTAATGACTAAAGAAAAAAATTACACTAGAAGTATTTTCACTTAGATGTTTTCTGTTGTCAGCCTCTTGTAAAAAATTAAATGACAATAAAAAACAAAACTTAAAAATAGTATATAATAGTGAGCTGAAGGTTAAGGACTGTTATCTATACATTCAAATATTATATATATATATACATACATATATACATACATACATACATATATATATATATATATATATATATATAATGAAATGGACAAAGTCCGACAATTATTTTAAGACATTTTTTTATGTTTATACGTTCTTTTTATAGATACAAATATTTAAGTAATTGCTCTGTTTATAATAAAAGAAGCATTTACTTAAATATTTATCCTAAAATATTTATATTTTATATATTTATTTAAATATTTATTTAGGAGCATTTACTTAAATAAATGTCTTGAAATATATAATATATTAGTTAGTTTGTACAGACAAACAACATGTTCGAACTTATCAATTGGAATATGAGATTCTGTCAGTGGCTTTTTCAGAAAAAACAAAACAAACAAAAAAAACTGTTGCTATATGAAGAATCTGAAAGAGTCATCCAGTTTTATCTGGTAGACATAATTGTGAAACAAGATAGGTGAAAAGCAGAAAAAGATAACAAACAAAGAGAAAACAAAAAGAGTAAAAATGTGCAGTGGACCTGTCAAGAGAATGTGCAATGATATTTGATATTCATACCTTTCAGCAGATTATTCTATTACCATTTAAAATTATGTTAGAAAATTTTATTTATCAAATAATTATTAAAATAAAATTATAGAAGCATACTTTTTAAGGCAGAAAGTTTGGTGATGTTAATAATTTGACATGCGTTACTGTCAGAGAATTTTTTTTTATGTGTATGTATTTATGTATGTAAATAGGGCAATTTAGAATGGTGTAAACAAATGTTCTATTACTTTATATAACCAGTTTATCAGATTACATAAATGCAAATCTATCCACTAAAATAAAGAAAAAAGAATTTTTTGTAATTTTTATCCTCATTGTAAATCTTTCTAATACAAAATTTAAGATAAAAATCAGATTTCAACATTTAGTCATAAACAACATTTATCATTATTACAATTATTATTTATAAGATACAGGACTGCATAAATGTTGAACTTTATATATACAATATAAGGTAAATTAAACGGAATTTGAAAAGGAGTAATTATGTTTTCAAACTAATTTCTTGGCTTAAAAATAAAATTCCCCCCCCACAATGAACCTATTAGAATTCTCCATTTTCCTTTTGTATGCTTCCCAGCATTATATACAAATGATGATGATCACCACCCAAGTTTGTTGTTGTCCCAGGTAGAGCCAGATTACCTTGCTAATTTAATATTAATGCAATTCAAATTTAGTAACTAAGTGAAATAATCATACCTGATTTCTAGTTTCATTACATTAGAAACTTAATATTACAAACATAATTAGTTTATATAGTAATAATTAATTACTAAGAAATTACTAAGTTTATAATGTCTTGATTAGCAACCTCCATGATAAAGAAGAATATTACAATGTGCAATATCAAGCAAGTATATAACACCCACTATATTTTATTATTTATTCTATATAACATAGTAGTAGTAAAATCTTATTATCTAAAATAATAGCTATAATTAACTTCATGAAGAAAAAAACCCACAAATTTTACGCAAATCGGTTGACATTAAGAAATCAATAAGAATGCTTAACCATAGAAAAGTGACTGCCCTAAATAACTAAATTTATATTGTTATTGTTGCAAGTAAGAATTCAAGTTATTCATAATAGAAAAACATAAAAGGTCAATGGTACATGTATTTTATGTCCTCCAAGCAACCATTTTAATAGAGGTCTTTATATATTTAAACTATAGATCATTAATCACCACTCTAATAATAATAACAATGAAAGAGACCTATTCATTTTATTGTAACTTGTCTACCTGACAAAATAGTTTATAAAAAAATAATTGAGATTTCTTATTTTAATAATTTTTATAAGATTTTGACCGAAATATTTTTGGCACATATTATATCCAGTTATGTTAGGTTTCTTTATAGAAAGAATAAATTACTTCTGATGACTACAAGATAAACCATACATTTGAAGTTGATGTAGAGCAAACACTGTATAATAGAAAAACAAAAGTAAAAGATGGAAATATACACACATACAAAAAAAAAAACAAAAAAAAACTGAAAATAACTGTTTTCAAATGATAATTTATCAACTTAACTTTTTAACCTGTTTTTCAGATAAATTCATGAGAATTAAGAAAACATTATTATTATTTCAATATGGAGGCCAATATAAAACACACATTAATGCAGTCAAAACAAAAGTTGAAAGTGTTCTGTTTGGTCACAGTTGTAGACATTAATAAACAAATTAATAAATTAATTCAGATATAAAAAACTAAAGTAAATAAACTTAAATCTTTCTAAATAAGCATATAGTGAATGTGTTCAGACATGCTAATATCTTTTGGTGATATACAACAGTTGATATGCAATTTATCAATAACTGTGGTATTTATAACAGTTTCAATGACAAAATTAAGCTAACACTTTAAGGTGAAAATACAACAAGGAACTTGAATCAGTCTTAGGATAAATTCCTTCAAATAATGTTTAATAAAGAAAAAAAAAATCTCTTATACAAGTTTTATCACTGAGTAATATAAAATAAAATGATTTCTTCTGGAGTCAACATGTACTTAAGGTGAATCATAAAGATGTCTTCATTCAAAATCAATACAGGTTTAATTATATAGAATTATATATAAAAAAATATTGAACGTTCACATTAGTAATTCTTTGCCCTTCAGAAGCCAGATAAAAAGAGCAAAGCATTGTGAAACTCAAAATTGATCTTTGATAAGTATCATGAACTTTCAATATTTTTCATACAATAATTATTGTTCTAGATAGCTGCTGAGTACTTTATTGTCAAAACTTCTGTTCATCTTGACATAATGATATACATTAAATTACATAATTTTACATTTATCAAAAAGTGTTATTACACAATTATATATAAGACTATCTTAGGAAAGTCAGGAATAAGAGAGGATCCATAATATTTAACAGATAAAAAATAGTGGCTTTAGTACATTTTCAAAGAGATGGAAATCAAATACCCACATTATTAGTACAGAAAAGGTTACAAAAAATTATGGTATCACCTATTTCAAACATTTAGTCACAATCGTAATTATTTATGACTCAATAAATATCTTAGCTTAGACATCAATGTTTTCTTGCAAAATCAAATGTAAATAGTTACAAAATAACCAAGTCTAATCATAAAGTTGAATAAAGAATATTATTTTGTCTTTGGTATTCATTAAAATCAGATTTATCATTTATAAAGACATTCATCCTTTGCTTTAAAGACATTTTTATTTGGAGAAAGAGCTTTTTGAGTGAAATAAAGGATCTTTTTAGCATTATTATCAAGATATAAATTTGTGATTATAGTATTTTTTTTCTAATTGATTATATTTCGTCTTATTACTTCTATTGTAACAGTAAAGTTATTTTACATTCTACAACCATTGAGCAAACAGCAGAGATTGAAAATTAGAGACATAACTTCTGATAAGATTTCAACTTATATCCTATCAGTTTGTCTCACATGGATAATACTACCAATTTAGCTACATAGACCAAATAGCAATTAAAGGAGAAATTCATTTTTCTCTATGTCATATTGTTTCCCAGGATTTGAGTTTAGAGTTCAAATCCCACTGAAGAATATCTTGTCTATCCTGCTTAACAGTATAGAATATGAAAATAAACTGAATGTTGTGCTAAAAAGATGAAACTATTCAATATTAATGTTAGGGTTTGTATTTCAGACAAATTAGAAAATTTGTGAAATATTTATTCTACAACATTTTAAGTGACATTCATTTGTATAATGATGAGACATATGGAAAAAGTTCCCATTTTACTTATGTGTCAGTTTCTATAAAATAATTTATATATTCCTTTTCTTATCTATATAAGAGTGCCCTATTTTAAAAACTTAAGAGCTTTTTAATACATAACATTTTTTTTTTTTTATTATTTACCTATTAAGAAACTGTTTCATGCAGTGTGATTTTCAAAATGGGTATGTGTTTGTTTTATTTTTTCAAAAGGAATGAGTTGATGTATTGATATTTTGAAATAATTTAATTCTTTTGGCTTATTAACCCATTCACATTTTTGAATTCTATGATTTTTAGTTTTGCCACCTTTTAAGATTATTATAGTCTTAAATACAGAATCCTCACCAAGTGTAACAGTATTTATAAAAATGAAAAACCAACCTAAATAATTGCCCATCCATGATATCTACCCCACCAATCACAAGAGTTAGCTGTTTGGGGTGATAGTAACTGGTAGGTTTTTTATGAAATATCATTCCTAACAGTTTAGTGTGGGTACATATCACATTAACAATGACTACCCCTCCCTCAATAAGAAAATCATTTAAGTTAAACATCTCAATGTATTTTCTTTGTTGGTAGGAATTTTATTATGAATAGAACATTTCTCACTAAACATACATTTTATTTCTGAGATACGAAACAGTTTTTATTCTTCTATATTACTTTATAAAAAAAAGAAAGAAGCCTTATTACACTACACAGTATATGAATTTTTGTTTTTTTAGAGGAAGGAATGAATAAAAAATACTAAATTTAACAATCATACAAAAGAAATAATTTTATGCATCTGCCATGAGTAGCAAGCGAGTATTGATAGTGAGCTTGAACATCACAAAGTATCCAACTATTTTGGATGTGTAACAGGTTAACACATCGCGACATCTATCAGAGAGATGAAATCTACATTTGCATTATTGCATTATTCCAAAATCTGAACACCTCAGCAGATGGCTATTAATGTCAACAGGTAAGCACAAATAGTTATTAATTAAAAAAATTAGTAATTAATATATAATTTTAAATTTATTAATTAATAGAAAATAAAAGTAATTCATATTACTAAAATCGTAGAAACAAATTAAAAATCAAGAGTCAAAATTGCTAGTAGCAGAGACGAGATCTGAATCAGATATCTTCAGATTCATCTTTGTTTTTTATGTCTTCATAATATAAATTAACCTTTATAGCTTTTTTGTATACAAGCCATGGCAAACACTCAGCCTCCCATGTCTGACAGACCCCCCCCCACAGGTAATTTCACTTATTTTTCCACAATATAGCTATTTGTGCTATGTTATAATGCTTATTACCTAAACAACAATAAAACTGAATAATTTTTTTTAAACATTAAAGTATATTTAATCACATCTCCCTAATTTTCTGTCATGATCTGTAAATTTAACTAAAGCCTGTCTGCCAATTTCTACAGAGCTCAAACTTCATATAATTTCTGAGATATAAATTCTGAAGAACTTTTTAGAAATCTAAAATCAAATTTAGTGCAATTAGTATATAATTTGGTTTAAAGTAAAAATTTCTTAAATAAAAGCTTAGTGATAATTAAGATACAACAATGAAAGCAACAGAGCTGAATTTATTATATATATATATATATATATATAAAGTTTCATTAAAGATGACTGATTGGGTACTGTGAATAAGCATTTAAAAAAATTTTTCATGTGTTCATACAAATGTTTTTTTTCTGGACACAAAGTATGTAAAAACTGTCTAAAAATTTATATGTTCACATGCCCCTTAAGGAGGAGGGTGTTCCTGATCAAACCAAACTCATAAATAATTATATTGGTAATACAACTACATGCCTATCTAGACAACTCATGTTATACCTATGTGATCATAGCTCAATTAGGACTTAACATACATGGAAACCTACCAAACTCCATCTAAAACATACTAGTAAAAAGTACAAGTATAATAACCTCATCCACATGTAAAAAAAAGACTAAAAATAATGGAAGCACTAATAATAAAAAGAGAAAATCCAACACTCAATATCAACTATGAACATGGCCACAACATGCTGACTGTGTTTAGAAAATAAGCCATTCTTATAACTTCAGAGACATACATAAAAAAACCCACATTCAGTTAAAAATAAAAATTGTTCTTGGTAATAGGCAAAAGAATAGCCGAAAGCAATCGGATATGCATAACTTTTGGATATTTTTATACACTTTGAGTCCAGAAAAGAAAACACGTGTATGAACACAAGAAAAATTAAATAAAAGGGCTAATCGCAGCACTTTGTCAGTCATTGTTTATGAAATTTGTATATAATTCAGAAGGCAGTAAATATCAAAAGCATGTCTGGTCAAGAAGATACTCAATCTATTACTAAGACTAACATGTATTTCCATTCAAAAGTGAAAATAAAAAAAAAATAAAATAAAAAGGATGACTCATTGCGGGGTGGGGATAATGGTTATGAAGCAAGTTGTAACAGGTCATTACTTGTATATAGCAAATTTCATCACCCTTTTTCCCCAACACACAAAAAGGCTTATAGTCAAATCATGATGAAAGCATTAGTCTTCATGTGATCACTGAAGTTAAACAGTATCAATCCTTATCAAGTGCCTAGGTAGATGACTTATTAGTAACACTTGGTATCAAACTAAGAAAAACTTAGTAAACATAAAAAAGAGAGGCAAATAAGGAAGAGAAATGAAATGCCAAACAAGTGCAAAAGGTGAAAAAGTAAGATTAGCTACTTCTAACTACAATGGAATACCTGTGATTATATTATGAGCTACTCTCTTAAAATTTCAAACCTATTCATATATTTTAAAGTTCTACAATTGGAATAATAGTTATAAGATTTATATACCAGATGAGACAGGTTTTACTTATAAAAGAAAAGTTTAATTGAAGTGGAGATATTCTTAGCATAAATCTACATCTAGAACAGTTATAAACATAATTGGCAGTTTTCCTATCAGTTTGGAGGATAAAAAAAAAAAATAATAATAAAAGAATGTATTTTCTGGTTTCTAAGGCAACCCCCACAGAAAATGTAAAGATTTTAACCTGTATTCTACAGGCAGATGGTGACATTTTTAAATTTTTTTTACTATTTATTAATTTTTTTAAAAAAAAAGAAAAGTCAAAATTGGGGAACACCAACATTAAGAAATGTATTAATCAATAATGGTGTCAAATAATCTGAAAGTAAGATACAAAAATTAAACTTAATGTGTGCTAAAGAACAATCTAGCAGCACGAATTATAAAAAGTAACATTTAAAAAAAATATTACCTCGACATAACCATTATAAACTGGACACTTCGATGTGATGTAATGGTTAGCAAGCTTGTCTTGTTAGATCAATTATGAGTTTGATCCTCAATGAGTGCTGCATACTTTTGGTCTTGTGCCATATCTAAGCGCTATGCTTAGAAAATTACCATAACCATTATAATCAAAATTAATTTGCTTCTAAAAACTGAAATTAAATGTTAAACTGATAAATCCAGCAGCAGAGCAAATGAAGACATTGACTTACATATAAAGACAACCCCCCTGAAAAATAAAACAAACTATTTAACGGTCAGAAAATTTGAAATAGAAGTCTGTAAACAAACACCCCCACTACCAAAAAAAAAAGAAAAGGCACTATATTCCATAGAATGATTTTATCAGTTTACATCAAATTAAGATTATTGTACCCAAAAGTAACTTTACTCAATTTAGCTCTAACGAAACAGAACAGATCACAAATTTAAGGAAAGAAAAAAAAAACAATTAAATTAAAAAATATACATATATATATATATATATATATATATATATATATATATATATATACTAAAACTATTTTTAAAGAGAGATTGAAGAACATATAAAAAAGTTTAAGCGATGTTTATCATACTGAGTCATTTCTTTAGATCTTTTAAATTTTAACATTTTTAATAAATTTATATTGTGAAATACATTTACAAATGACTAAATATTTCAAATCAATTACTCTGAGAATAAAAATGTTTAAAAGATTTTTGCCATTTTTACAAAAAAAAAAAAAAGTAGACCTGAAATGTCCTTTACAATTAAGGTAAAAATGATCTTGTATTATGTAATAGTAATATTGGGTTGGAGGAAACAGATGTTTTTATTAGCAGAAGCATTGAATTTAAGCCATAGTTTTGTTGCTTGAACAGATTTTAAGGTCACCTAAATTCAATATTTCTTTGAACGTATGTTGTCAATAGTAATAAATATTTAATTATTACTAGAATTATATATTTTTTTTATAATGATAATCTCCAATACAATCATATAGGAATTTTTTTATATGAATGAAACTAAAAAGAAAAAAAAAGTGTCTAAAGAAATTTAATTTTGAAGAACCATGAAATATTTATAACAGTTGAAAAAAGTTAATCCCTTAATAATGAAAGCTATTTTTTTTTACCATTTCTATTAAAAATGTTGGTAGAAATCATCAGGGAATATAATATTTTAGCTATATATATATATATATATATATATATATATATATATATTTTAAATCAGTTTCACCTCAAGCAATGCAATAAAGCTACTAAGACACAAGGGGGTTACTGAGTGTAGAAGAATTAAGAACCGAAACATTAAAAGTAAGTGGGAAGAAAAAAAAGAGTAATCAGGAGGACAGTAAGTAGATAGCAATTGACATTGCATTTAAACTTTTGCAGATCAAAGTTGGCTGGAAAGCATGGAGCTGGAAGGGAGTTCCACTATTGCTTTTAAGCTTACAAAATATACAATATTTCCATGTTAGGGAATGTGTGCGTGTGTGTGGAGAGAAGCGGGTGTTCAAAGAATTTACATTACACTGGGTGTAGTAATAGGTAGATATATCCTAGATTCTATGTTTGATTTGTGTTTATAGTTGGTAAAATATTTATCAGAACTCCCTCTTATTTCCTGCATAAGGAATTGTTCTCTTTTAATTAGGGCGACAATTATAAAAATCATGGTTATAGCCTGATTGTGTTTCTGTGTATTATGAGGCTGTTTAAAGGGTTATCTCAAAATAGTTCTCTCTTATGTTCATGTGAGCTTTTAGATTCCTAGATGTTTTGCAACTCTAACTCTTCCTACATTGCTATCATTTTATGTCATGAATCCCAGCATCTAATGTGGTGTTGGATCTATTTTTCCTGCTAACTATATCTCTAATTGGCTTGGAGGTAGTGGTAAAGATTCTAATGTTGAGGATAATTAATTTATTTTCAAATTTTGTTAATTGATTGTTGGAAAGTAAGATTATGAATTGAATTTTGTGCTGCCTACTACTACATTATATATATATTTAAAAAAAAAAAAAAAAAAAAAACAGACCACTTTAAGGTTCCATATAATAAATTATTTCACCACAGCCCTTTTAAAGGACCGCGGATCATCAGATTTTATTTCCAAAGGTTATAACAAAAAATGAAAAGAAATTTACACATTTATGACGGGCAGTAATAAGTAAATTAACGAAGTGAGAGAGTGAAGGGGGTAGAGAGACATGATTGAGTTAGATGTAACATTTCTATTCTTTCAAATTTAAATTTTTAGAGGAAATTGAAAGAATAGAAATGCTACATCTAACTCAATCATGTCTCTCTACCCCCTTCACTTCGTTAATTTAATTATTACTGCCCGTCATAAATGTGTAAATTTCTTTTCCTTTTTTGTTTCAACCTTTGGAAATAAAATCTGATGATCCGCGGTCCTTTAAAAGGGCTGTGGTGAAATAATTTATTATATGGAACCTTAAAGTGGACTGTTTTTATTTAAATTATTAGCTCTGATTTACATTGAGCTCTCTGGATTTTATCCTCCTTGGGTCTACCCATACAGATTACCTAGGTTTTGTAAACTAAATATATATATATAAAAGCATTGGGATCAAATATGTTAAAATCCAACAAAATGATAAAAGGAAAAAATAGAAAAACGTTTATAAATTTAATGTTTCACTTTTTTATTTAAGCTTCATCAAAAAAATGAAATATGAAGGAGAAAAGAAAATTATGGTATTTTTATTGTTTTTCATAGATTAAGCAGACCTCAGATGTATATGTCCTGTCAAGCAGCTTTTGTTTATATAATTCATATATGTTTCTGTAGCACTATTCGAGTTGGTCTATGCAGGATTCAATTGGTATATGTGCATTTGAGTGATTAGAGGGTATTTTTTATCTATGTCTGCTAATTGTCTCTCTCATTATATATATATATATATATATATATATATATATATATATAACTTTTTAAAAGTAATCCATATTAAGTCAAAATATATCTTTAAATGATTTTTTTACTAGATGTACAGTTCATAACGGCAGAATATTTTGTTTTAACAACGAAACTGCATCCAATTTTTTCAGAATATTCTAGCCCCTCACATAAAACCAATAATGATATGTCTAATGTGAGGAATATAACGATTGTGAGAAATGCCTGCCATTTTAAAGGTTGAAAGTGAAAGTGTGACCAATGTATTATTGCATTTAAGGTAACGCTTCTTATTGAGATGTAGAGATAGTTCACTAGTGTATTGGAAAGAGTATTGATATAAAAAATTTGAGATGTTTTATTTATGATATCAACTAACCAACCATTATGATAGAAATGTAGATCTTTTAAAATTTAACATATTTCCAAGATTGTAATTTAAAAAATAGTTTTAAGAAATTCTAACCACTTTTCAAAAATAGGTTAATAGGATAAATTATAAAATATTTATCTTTATTCCTAAAGAGCTAAAAAATACTGATCAATTACAAAATATGTACTTAGATGACATGTTGACATTTGATTAAACAAGTGTTAGTCGACATTTAAACTTTCTTTCTATAAACATCAGTCACAAATTTTCTTTATAATTACAATTTTTTTATAAGTACATCCTGAGTTCATAGTACTAAAGAATGAAGCTAAATTCACTAAAATTGTACTTTAAGAAAAATTTAAGATTTATTTATTATTTATTGTTTTATTGCTAAAATGATTTTTTCATGTTTTCATTAATTCAACTCAAGTAGAAATTAATTAACTTGCTGGAAAGAGTAATAACCAAAATAATTAAAAGGAAAATTATACATTTAAAAAAATAAAATAAAAAATCATTGAATTTGTCACCAGTTATTAATCTTTGTCATCTTAAACTTGGTTGCTTTTCATTAAATACTAAAAATATCAGTAACTCTTATAAATTGGAAATAAATATTATGGATTTACACTGTTTCCTGGTGGCAGAAATAATGAAAACCAACTAAAATTAAGATGAAAAAGTAATAAAGATTAATAACGGTTACCAATGTTTCATCTAATGATCAGGGAATTATGGTATCATCATCATCATCACTGGATTTGTGTTAATTAAGAGGTTTATGAATTCAGATGAGGAACTATATTTTCAAAAGAAAAACAGAAAAGATAAAAAATGAGTTCAAAAAGACAAACAGAGAACGAAACAGAAAGAATTCTAGTTTGAAATTAAATTGGAAACCTTAGAAATATACAAAAGAAACATTCAAGTGAACACAAATTTTATTTTATTCATTAAAAAATAAAAAAAATTTCCTTCTCCCTAGTTTTACTAACTTAGAGGAATGTCAATGAATGGATCAAAAAGAAAAAAAAATATCAAGTAAATATGAGCAGTTAAAAATGCTTTATATTAAAAAAAAAAAAATAAATAAATAAATGGACCCATTAACAAAAATTGTTAAAGTTTATTTTGGGGGTTGGGGTGGGGGGAATTCAACTTTGAAAGGAGAAATATATCAAGTGGAATTTTAAAACAAAAAAATTATAGAAAAATAGGGGAAATAATCAAGGAGGAAATGAAGAATGAAATAAAAAATATTGAAATAGCTGTAGTACATTTTTAAAATTTTTTTGAAGCATTTTTACATTATCTCTGAATAATTTCACTTCATGGGCAAATCCTATCATGATATTTAACTGGACATATCATCTTCCTTTGTTTCTGATATATCGTGTATCAGAAACAACCTGAAATAATGTCTAAATATCTCGGCCAATGCTTTTTCTTCATTTGGCGTTTTCTTTAAAAAAATAAAAATAAAACAAAAACAAGACAAAAACACTAATCTGAGAATTTTAAGATTGCCATGAGAAGAAAATTGTACAAATTGTCCTGCTGAGAGATGATAGGTTTCTGGAATAACAAAGCAAAAATAAATAATTAAAAAATAAAGTAAAGCAATGTACAATCAGAAAAATGCCATGTTTATCAAAAAACAGATTCAATATTTTTATTTTTCATATTTATAACTCCCGATCCCCACAAACAAATACTGTTTCTTAAATTCATTTTAATATTTCAACAACAGTTTTTGATTAAAAATAGATTTAAAAAATTCAACTTTTTAAAAGTATTTTTAAGTTTTTTTTTTTAAACTTTGCATTTTTTTTTTTTTACTTCAGTGATTTAAAAAAAAAAAAAAAATTGTGTCATATTGCACATTTTGATGAATGAACAGAAATACTCCGAACACAGCAATGGTTGGCCATTTCAATAAAGAAACATTCAAAATGGGGTGGGGGGGATGTGGTAGACAAGGCAGTAGCATAAACATTCTTTAAAGATAGAATCTAAGTAATTATTTTTATTTTTTGCAGTAATTTAAATCTTCCTTACCCAGCATCCAAACTTAAAGTTGACATATCTCAACTGTTTCAGACAAGCATACTCAGATGCACACAAATTTAATCAATTTGCAGCAGACCTGGAATATTCATACATACCTAAAACCTTTTATTTTTGCTATCTAGTTTACACAAGTATTATCATATATATATATATATATATATATATATATATAAGCTTAAAATAGTTATTGGAATGGGGCAGGATTTTTTTTTCACTCATTCAACAAAAGGCAAGAAAAGGTGAGCCCAAAATCAGACCCAGTCAGTCAGTCAGTCTCCCTCTCATACATACACACATGCACACAGCTAGCTAGACAGCCAGCCAGCCAGCCACACCCAATGCAATAGCTTTACAACATTCAAACAACTGAACAATATGAGTGAAACAGATACACGTGGTCTTTGGAATTTAAGCTTAACAAGTGTACTTATGAAATTTCAGGTAGAGATATGTGGACGCAGAGCAATTATAAGTTCACTGAGCAGAAAAGAGAAAAACACTTAACTGCTTACAGAGATCACTAGTGAACTTTGTTGTTTTGTCCCCACCCCCCAAGTTATTGCCCAAGTATACATGACACTAAATGCAAACTGCACAACTTGAGCAGAAAACAAATCAGACTATTCATAAAAATGGTTTTATGTATACGATAATAAAGAATACAAATATCTTACAGTATTTACATTAGTCGGACTATTGTCCTCATCTTTGTCGCCATATTTATTACAACGTTTTGGCCGTTGTACGCTCCTGCCTTCTTCAGGTGGTTGGAATTTCGAACCGAACCCTTTATTTCGATCACTGGGGTAGACTGTTCTAGTTCCACATGCCAGGATGGATGTCAGTTATCAGTTATCTCCTGGTAATTTTCCCTCTGAAAGTTCTCCACTGCCTGAACCGGGTCTGTCACTGGATCTAACCAACGCCTTTATCCACTGTACCATGTGTCCTCAAGGACACATGGTACACATAAAGGCGTTGGTTAGATCCAGTGACAGACCCAAAGAGTGTGAGTTCAATACCCGGTTCAGGCAGTGGAGAACTTTCAGAGGGAAAATTACCAGGAGATAACTGATAACTGACATCCATCAAACATGGCTCGTGGAACTAGAACAGTCTACCCCAGTGATCGAAATAAAGGGTTCGGTTCGAAATTCCAACCACCTGAAGAAGGCCGGAGCGTACAACGGCCGAAACGTTGTGACAAATATGGCGACAAAGATGAGGACAATAGTTCGACTAATGTAAATACTGTACATAATACCTCATCTCACAAATATAGACAGACAAATATCTTAAACGATAATCTTTGCATATTCTGTAAATGGTTTGTGAAAAATACAACTTAAGTAAATGTTAGCAATAAGTAAGATATTCTGAAAGGCTATTCAAGATAATATAATCCCAATTGTTTAAAAAATAAAAAAATAAATAAATCAAGATATGTCACTGACATTAAATATTGATTTGTTAAAAAAAAAAAAAACAATTATTTAAACAAAGAACATACAAACTTGTTCTTAATGAAAAAAAATTAGTACAAATTACAATTTGATATGTCAAATACAACCAATTTTTTTAACAGAAGAATGTCTTGAAAAAATTCACTCTTTAAAGACAGTGATATCTTCAAAAGCCTTTTCAGGTATTAAAATATTTTAATACATGTTAAATAATTGAGGGAATATTTTCTTGAGAAACTAACAAATAGAGTAAAAATCTAGTTCTTAGTTTTGAAAAATAACTATATATGCCTGCAAAGTTGTGTGATCATATGCACACAGTGTTTTTCTATATTAGCTCAAGGGTATCCAGGTGTGTATTTTTCATGTCATGTGAGCATTTTTATACACATTTATGTAAGAGAAAATGTGTAAAATATCTGTATCCATATAGAAAAAATGTTTCTCTAGAAAGTTAAGAAAAAAGTCATCTTGTTAAACTTGCCCAAATAAGGTAATGAAAATTTTGCTCCTTTTCTTAAAAAGAAATAAGAAAAAATTGAAGTAAACTAAAACTATTATACTTGCCACTTTGTAGCTTCATTTGAATATTGCTTTATAATTATTTCAGGGCTTTTCTTTCCCCCCCCTCTCACCACCTTTCTCCCTTTCAACAGTTCCTGTGGGTTAAAACTCTTGCATAAACCCTGCTCATTTCATTTTATATTAAAATCAACTACCCCCAGACCCCAAGGGGAAGTATTTTAAAAAAAAAAAAAGAGAAAAACTTACAAGATTAAAAAAAAAAAAAAAAAAAAAAAATTTCTGTATTTTTTCTTTAAAATTTTATTTTCCTGTTTTTTTCCCTTCTCTTTCCTACATCATCCAATCTTAAAAAGGATGAGCACTTTATTATATATATATATATATATATATATATATATATATATATATATATATATATATATATCAGGTTTCTTTATATATTTTCTTGCCATCTTTTTTATTTTGTTAGAAAATTTTGCTGCCTGTTTTCCTCGTGTTTTCAATGATATTTTTTTATTTTTATTAATTTCATTTTTTTAAAATTTAAGCTTTATTTCTTTTTTTTCTGTAATGCTTAATGAAGTGACAGCATTTCCTCTGAAAGGAGGACAAATGAAACTGCTTAAGCAGAGAAGTAAGAGCAGTTTTATTGTTCCAAGAGTGGTGGTGGTGGTGGTGGTGGTGGTAGTGGTGGTGGTGGCAGTAGTGGTGGTGAAGTACTGGGTCATAAAAGGCTGTTACTAACAACCCCTGACCCTGAAGACCACTTGTCACCCTGTTTCTTAGGTGAAATTCTTGATTTGATGGTTGATGGTTGATGTCAATTTTCATTCTTTCTTTAACCTTAGGCAAAATTGTTGTGGTGTTGTGTAGCCGAAAGCAACTCCGAGAAAGCGCTCTCAAAACTTTGTTTTAATTCTGCATAAGAGACAACTAACATTGTCTGCTCATCTCGTGACATTAGAGTTACTTTGTCCATCACACCAGCATCCAACTAAAAAAATGAACAGGTAAGAAAAAATTGTTAGAATAGTTTCCAAAAATGTTTAGAAAGAAAGCATAATAGAAGCAAAATTGTTTGTACGCATCCTTGAGAGTAAGTACCTCCACAGATTTGTTAAAAAAATAAGCATACCATGATGAAAAAAGTGCCCCAAACTTAATAAAAACAAAGTTTTATTGTCAAAATATTTGTTATTAAGAGGAAAGGCCAAAGAATTTTTTGATTATTAAATCATATTTATTGATCTCTTTTTGGTTAATTTTTTTTTTTGCAGTCAAAAACACTGATTTGGAAATTCTTGCAAAAATTATCAGATTTTAATGAATCTTCCAAATGAATGAAAAAATATTTTAGAAATCTTCTTTTACAAAATCTTGGTAAATTTTTTTTAAAACATCTGTAACACCCACCCATTTTATGAAATTTCAAGAAATTTATTCTTGCACTACTTAATGTTTATATTAGTTATTTGCAGGACACCTTGGAGAAATTAAATCTTTTTTTTCTTTTGTAAAACAGGACCACCAGTTTCTGAAAATATGCTCTGAATCAGGAAATAAAAATGCAATAAAACTAAGAAATTATTTAATTAGAAAACCTTTTAATTTCTTTTATGAAAAAAAAAAATATTATTATGGATACTATTGTCTTAAGAAAAACATTTATTCCAATGAATAATGAATTTTTACAAGAATTCTTTTCATTTTTTGAAAAGTTTAATTAGAATAATGTATAAAGTTTTAGAATCTTTTAAAATTCTGTATTCATTTGTACTGTTTAGGTGATATTGTTAGTAATTAAAAGCTATATTTACTAATCATAAATGGAAAAGCTTACAATTCAGCGACCACCAGTATTTTAAAAAGAATTTAGAATTTTTTTTGTGTGTATAAACGTGACAGTTTTTGTAAATATGGATGTCCATACATGACATCAGAAAATAAGAGCAGTAAAACCAAAGTACCTAAAATTCAATAAAACACTAGATTACAAATTATATTTTCTTAAATTTTTGAAGATTCCTGAGTAGTTAAAATATATATAAAAATGACACTCATGTTATATAATGAATCATATATTTAATCTAGAAATTTGATGCTAATGAAGTGAAAGTTTTGATTTTATCATATTTTCTCTAAAATATCTGGTGACAAAATGTTCAATAGTTACAGAAAGCTTTTACACATTGTTCCTAACAAATTATGGGAAATGTTTGAAAAGTATCACTTAATCTGTATTTTTATCATGTGTAAATTTTAAACAATAGTTACTTTTACCTATTATAATAAAAAGCAATTTTTATTACCCATACAGGAAGTATTATAATAAAAGTTTCCTTAAATTTTTTTGAGAACAATGTTGCAAATCAGATTGTTGATTTATTTTTTCTTAAATGAAGAATTTTTATTAATAAAATTAACTTAAAAATTAATGATAATAATACATCTAAGAAATAAAGACTAAATTTCAAATTTAAAGTACAATTCTATAATGTATTGTATCAGAATAAATATTTATTCAACTCTTAAAAACTGAAATAACAGTAAATTTTAAATAATTTTCAAGTAAATGATTTTTAATCATCAATACTTACTTTGTTCAATGAATCTACCATATGAGCCATATCAATCCATGGACCACCATGTTCATCAACTTGATGGAAGATATAATCTCTGAATAACTTTAAAATGTACCTATCTCCAGTTTCAGACCATGATGTGTCTATGGAAAATCTACAAAACAAAAGGATGAAACCACAATACAAGAATAGAAAGAAGAATTTTAAAAAGAGGTTTACTTTGAACAGAAAATCAGATAGAAAAAACCCCACAAAATAACTGATATTTTCTTTTAGTCATAGGAATGAAATTTACTATTTTCTAACTATTGA
The DNA here is from genome assembly GCA_964036315.1 of Acanthosepion esculentum. Lineage (NCBI taxonomy): Eukaryota > Metazoa > Mollusca > Cephalopoda > Sepiida > Sepiidae > Acanthosepion > Acanthosepion esculentum. The sequence goes on from OZ038520.1 coordinate 1,381,155, forward strand.
AGTTTATACAAGAAAACAGATTCAAAGTAATAATCAATACTAATTTTCCAATAGAAAACAATTTTTTTTCAGAAAAACAAACTATAAACAGATTTATTAGAAATTTATATTTTTCATTTTGAAATTAAAATTATAACAGTTAAGGTTTATGAAAAAAAATATTAAAAGATTTTTAAATGTTAAGACTTTTTTGACTAATAATGCATTCTATATACTTAAACTTATTGTGATACCAATGGCTGATTAGTAAAAGAAAAATAAATAAAAATAGACAGATTTGGGAATTAATTCCACTATTTTCTATAGGAAAAAAAAAACTGACAGCCATTGAAAGAAACAGAGTAAAGTTTCCATAAAAAAATAACTATCTTTACTGAAACTCATCTTGATTACTTAAATCTCTTTATGCTATAAAGCCATTAATATAAGGTCTGTGTGAAAATATTCAACCATTTTTAATATCTTGAGAGCTGGTTATGCAGCCATGGTAACCAATTAGAGAGAATCTTACTGGCACATGCAGGAATAGATATTTTCCCATGGGGTTAATCAAGATGCCATTGAGTGAAATTGTTTACAGTGTGACAATCACATTTACAATAACAGAGTGTGCATCAATAAATGATTTATTTAAATGATTAAGAATAAGAGTTAAACCAGAAGACATTGGTGCTGATGATTCAAATTTTGTTGAAAGCAATCCATATTCTGGAAGCAGAACATATGAAAATGTTGAAGATATAAAGTGTCTGCAGTTAAAAGAAATTGATAATGCAAGATTTAGATCTACAATTCCAAGAACTATTAACCATCTTGAATATTTCATTGTAAAAGTAACACATCACACAGATTTTTTTAACAATAATTACTTGCAATTCATATAATTTATAAAACGCTTAAAATTGAGGACATTACAAAGGAAAGATATTTTAGATAATGGATGAGATTAAAGAGAATGAACAACAAGGCAGTTTGTAAAGTAGAAGGAATAAGCATGAAATGTCCTAAAGAGAATACTTAGAATGAAAGAGATTGCAGAACTAAGATGTCATTGTGCAAATTTGGATATTATTTTGTTCTTATTAAATAACTGGGTCATTTATGGACAGACCTCCTATATATATATATATATATAGGAGGTCTGTCCATAAATGACCCAGTTATTTAATAAGAACAAAATAATATCCAAATTTGCACAATGACATCCTATATATATATATTATATATATATTATAATTTAATATGCCAAATTATTTGTGAAAGGCCACGCAAGTCAACCAGTGGAAGAACACTAATGAGTGACTAGATTGGTTTAAAAATATTAAAGACAAAGAAAGTTTAGTCTTTATAAAATATGACATATGTGACTTCTACCTGTCAATTACTGAAAAAGGATTAGCCAATACACTGGAATATGCCAAATTCGTGGAAATAAAACCTGAACATTGGAAATTACCTTCCACTGTAGGAAGTCTGTATTATTTTGCAGTGATGATCCCTGGATAAAAAAATCCTGGAATAATGGATTTGATGTCTCCCAAGGGTCTTTTGATGGAGTAGAGGTATCCGAATTAATAGGTAATTATATACTAAGCAAAATGAACAAGCTAGTCCATATGGATAACCATGGATTATATAGAGACGATGGTCTAATGTGTGTGCCTGCCAATACAAGAGCTAACAATATCAACAGAAAGAAGCTCTTTGAAGTATTAAAAAATTTGGGCTTTAAAATCACTGTCAAAATAAATATGAAAATAGTCAAATTTTTGGATGTAGAACTTAACCTTGATGCTGGCACTGTTTCACCGTACTTAAAGCTGAATACTAACATCATATATGTAAACACCAAATCAAACCACCCAGCAAATGTTATGAAGCAAATGCCTAAAGGGGTGGAAAGTAGAATTTCCCACAATTCATTTGTTGAGGAGATTTTCAACCTTAAAAAAAAAAAAAAGGTGTATGAGAAAGCATTGAGAAGGGAAGGCCATAATACTGGTTTGTCCTTTTCACCACCTGTCCGTCCTAAGCACAGAACCAGGAGAAGGGACGTGATTTGGTTTAAATTCAACGTGCAATTGAAAACCAAAATAGGAAAAGTATTCTTTAAGCTTTTAGATAAGCATTTCCTTAGAAATTTTGTCCTAGTTAAGGTGCTTAGCTACAGTTGCACAAATAACTTATTAAACATTATAAAAAGACACAACACCAGACTATTACAAGCAGAAAGAGTTGGGGAAGTAAAAATGAAACTATGCAGAGACAGTAATTTACTGCGGTTTACTCAGTGGTAGTCAGTGACAGCAAAATTTTTAAAACATACATTCAAGAGGAGATATTACAACCATACTACCTCTTTTAGGCTCGAGAGCCATAGAAATTATACAAAATTGGCAAATTGTGTTTGGAGGTTAAAAGAAGTTAATGGTAGAGTCCCACAGAAAGTGGAAAATCATTAAGAAAATAAGCCGGGCAGAGTCCGAGGAAAGCTATGCGAAGAGGAAAAATTAATGATCGCTACATACCCAAACAAGGACAAACTGCTAAATGAAAGATCGGAGTTGTTATCTAAGTGCAGACACCTTGGCAAATATTTGTTGTGTATGTATGAACCTGGATGAAGTCCCCCCCCCCCCGCCCGTACAATATATTATTTTATATTGTATTCTAAATTGTGATTATATATATAGGCAGGCATAATATCCATTTCACCTATGGTAAATACTAGACCCGGCTTCTTTAACATTTCCCCGTTCCTGGCAAGATTAATGCTTGACAAACGTACTTATAAGCTTTAGATTCAAATAGAATTCCTCTTTTTCATTTAAGATAAAGTCTCTATCTTGGGAGTGTGTTTTTCGCAGCATCGCCCACGTGACGCCAACCTGACCGAATCCAAAAAAAAAAGGTACGCTGACTTTAGATTTTCAGTTGTTCTGTTTCTGACTAGTCTTGTGTCTATCGTCTTTTCATGTTGACTTAAATATCGTCTAATCCTAAGTATGTTTCTAATAACCATGTCCTGAAGATGGTCTACTAGACCGAAACGTCTGACGTCAACAGTAAAACAACATTAAAACAGTAAACTTGCATATTCGGATTTTGTTTTGTCTTTTCCATATTTTTCATCATACTGTCGGATCTACATCCACATATTTGCTTATATATATATATATATATATATATATTTCACTATATAAATATTTAAGTTTTTGTAATAGTAATTTTTGATAAATCATGAAAATTTTAAATGTGTGATATGATGGAGTCAATCAACGAGATAAGTCACTTGAATTTTTCTCCTACCAAATTATCCAGCAGTGAAAAGAAGCACTTCATGATGTTTGCATATGAGTTAATGTGACATTGACTTTTCCTGTCTCTCTATTCAACTTATAAGTGTCAATTCAAAGATTGAAACAAACCTGGACCTCAACATCATACAACTCACAATGG
>OZ038520.1:1394613-1444613 GCA_964036315.1 Acanthosepion esculentum
TTATTTTTTTTCTCAAAAGAATAATAAAAAAAAAAACTATATCACTTACTCTGGTCTCTCTAAAATAGTGGCTAACTTGCACATGATTCTGAAAAGTCTACCATTCTCCACTTCCTGGAAAAAGAAGAAATAGTTTACGGAACAATCTCAAATTCTCGAAGAAAAGAGAGAAAAGAGAGAAGAGATCAAAGTTCTCTAAGAAAAGAGAATAAAAGAAAAGGGAAAAGAATGAAGAGGGAGAAAAAAAGAGAAAGAAAAAAAGAGAGAAAATAGAGAAAGGAAAATAGAAAAAAGAGAGAAAATAGAGAAAGGAAAAATAGAGAAAGGAAAAATAGAGAAAGGAAAAATAGAGAAAGGAAAAATAGAGAAAGAAAAAAAGAGAAAGAAAAAAAGAGAAAAAAAAAAGAGAAAGAAAAAAGAGAAAGAAAAAAAAGAGAAAGAAAAAAAGAGAAAGAAAAAAGAGAAAGAAAAAAAGAGAAAGAAAAAAAGAGAAAGAAAAAAAGAGAAAGAAAAAAAAGAGAAAGATAAAAAAGAGAAAATAAAAGAGAAAATAAAAGAGAAAGAAAAAAAGAGAAAGAAAAAAAGAGAAAGAAAAAAAGAGAAAGAAAAAAAGAGAAAGAAAAAAAGAGAAAGAAAAAAAGAGAAAGAAAAAAAAGAGAAAGAAAAAAAGAGAAAGAAAAAAAAGAGAAAGAAAAAAAGAGAAAGAAAAAAAGAGAAAGAAAAAAAGAGAAAGAAAAAAGCGAAAGAAAAAAGAAAGAGAAAGAGGAAAAAGAGAGAGAAAGAGGAAAAAGAAAGAGAAAGAGGAAAAAGAAAAAAGACAGAAAAAGAGAAAGAAAGAGAAAAAAGAGAAAGAGAAAAAGAGAAAGAGGAGAAGGAGAAAGAGGAGAAGGAGAAAGAGAAGAAGGAGAAAGAGGAGAAGGAGAAAGAGGAGAAGGAGAAAGAGGAGAAGGAGAAAGAGGAGAAGGAGAAAGAGGAGAAGGAGAAAGAGAAGAAGGAGAAAGAGGAGAAGGAGAAAGAGGAGAAAGAGAAAGAGGAAAGTGAGAAAGAGAAAGTGAGAAAGAGAAAGAGAAAGAGAAAAAGAGAAAGAGAGAAAGAGAAAAAGAGAAAGAGAAAAAGGAGAAAGAGGAGAAGGAGAAAGAGGAGAAAGAGAAAAGTGAGAAAGAGAAAGAGAGAAAGAAAAAGAGAAAGAGAAAAAGAGAAAGAAAAAGAGAAAGAGAAAAAGAAAAATAGAAAAAGGAGAAAAGAAAAAGGAGACAAGAAAAAGGAGACAAGAAAAAGGAGACAAGAAAAAGGAGAAAAGAAAAAGGAGAAAAGAAAAAGGAGAAAAGAAAAAGGAGAAAAGAAAAAGGAAAAAGAAAAAGGAAAAAGAAAAAGGAAAAAGAAAGAAAAAGGAAAAAGAGAAAGAAAAAATGAAAAAGAAAATAGAGAATTTCTGTTCTTGGAATTCTTTACTGTTAACATATAAGGAAGTTGACAATATTTTTTAATGATCATTATGGATTTGTAAAAGAGAAATGTTTGATATTAAATTAATCATAGTAGAAAAGTAAACTTTTAAAGTTGGTTAATAAAGGGTAATTAGTAGATTTATGAAGTAATACTTTAAAAATAAAAACTCACTTTTGCCAATTCATTCTCAACAACATCGCTTCTAAGTTGTGCTGCATCCAACTGAGTATAAAATCTTGCTCCAATCATTGGCATAATGTCATTGATACTTCGCTGTCTACGTTGAGAGCCCATTAAATATCTGAAGTAAATAAAATATAAAAGAAAAGATAGGAAGGGGAAACTTGTGAATGATTAAACAGTATGTGAAGGTAGCTAAGTGGCAAAAATGTACTTCTGAGTTGGAATCTCTATGTAGGAAAAACAAAATCAATGTTTAAGATTTATTTGTGGAGGGAAATGTATTGAAGGCTAAAATATCCATCTAATCTAAATTACTTGTTGATTATAAAACTACTGATAGCATTTTCCAATTTGTTTGATTGTGTGGTCTCAAAATGAAAGGGTTCCATGAGAGGCCATATAACTTGACAGAGCACAAGGACAAAGATTTTAAAATGTTTTCCCTTATGATGAAAGACTGTTTAGTATGAGTTGTTTCTTTTGTTAAAGAATAGATTCAAATATTGGCTTAGAACATAAGTGGCATTTTTACATGTGATTTTGCTAAACATGTGGTATCCACACACCATTTTGCTAAACATGTGACATTCATACACATGATTTAGCTAAACATGTGACATTCATACACACATTCTGAAAGATGACATTTCTATACAATTTGTTTGTGAATGGCAAATTTTAAATGCTTTTACATTAAAAGTTAAAATGAAGGAAAAAGGTGATGTAGTTCACCATTTGTTGCTCTTAAAGAAAAAAATACTGTATAAACAACAAAAAAGATTTGAGTCATTTATAGATATGATACCATACCTGAAATTACAGTTAGTAAGTGGCTCTCTAGGTTTGGAAGTGAATTTTGAACAAGATGTCTAACTTCTAGGCCTGTAGTCATCGATGATAACCGAATTGAAATTGATTAGGTCACACAAGATAGGAAATCAGAGAGATATTCTATATATCTTATATGAGCATTGTGAGGCACATGAGAATCAATATGTTGCTTAGGTGTGTCATGATTTAACACAAAAAAAAAAATTTAATGGACTACATTATTTATCTGTGATTCTCTGCTCAAACACAACAAAAACTACCCATTTTTGAAAAGAATGATCACAGGTAATGAAAAATGGATTGTTTACAACAATGTGGAACAAAAAAGTACATGTGGAAACATAAATCACCGTTAACTACATTAAAAACCAATCTTTGATACTGTGTATATGGTGGGATTAGAAGAACATTGTCTATTACAAGCTCCTTCTTCAAAATCAGATGCTGAATTCAGATAAGCATTGTTCCTAATTAAAAGGCAACAATCAATGAAAAGTATGTGAAATTGGCCAATCAAAAGAAAAGGTGTCTTCCATCAGGATAATACCAGATCTCACATCTCTTTACAGAAATGGTAAAAATTGGTAAAACTTGCCTGAGATGTCCTACTACACCCACCTGTACTCATTTGATCTTTGCACCTTAAGATTGCCATTTATTTCAATCCCTACAAAATATTCTTAATGAGAAGAATTTCATTTTTCTGGAACCTGTAAAAACCACTTAGACCGCATCATCACCCAAAAACGTACCAAGTTCTGAGAGTATGGAATCACAAAGCTGCCTCAAAAATGGTAAAAAAGTAATGGAACAAAATGGCACGTATATGGTTGAATAAATTTATATACAAATATTTAAATATTGTCTTTGAAATTCAATTAAAAAAATGTTACAAATTTTTGTTTCAACCCGATAGCTAGTGTCTTATTACAATTAATATTATAGGGTATCTTAGTATCATCAGTTAGTGCTTGCCTAATATTATATCTGCTAGATGTGTATCCAAATGTAAACAAATGACGTCACACATTATGAAATGGACAAAGTCCGACAATTTGTCATTTGTTTACATTTGGACATCCATTGAGCAGATATGAATGTATGAGAAAAAATATGGAGAATTATAGTTTAAAAACAGTAAAATTGACCAAGCTAACTGAAACGCTCCTCTGTGGCTCAATTGGTAAAAGCACGTCAGGCTATATGATGGTTCCGTATAGGATACAGGTTCGATTCCTGTCGGAGGACGCATATTTTCTATGAAAATTTCTCGGACATTCGGGCCAGTAAATGTTGTTAATACTGTTTATTATAAACAGTGCATTTACTTAAATATTTGTATCTATAAAAAGAATGTAAACATAAAAAATGTCTCAAAACTTTATTTAATGTACAGGGCAAAATTTTTCCTGTTCTGCTGCCCATGTCTAGTGATACCTTGTCTTATTTAGTACTGCTGACTGTTTCTACCAAGTCTCCCAGGGATTGAACTCACAATTATTATTATGTCACCAAATTCACAAACCAACACTTTAATCCACTAGTCTATTGCACCATGGGACAATCATGATTCTAGAATCTGGAACCTTAAACTTCAAATTGCCTGCTGCTGAATCTTTGCAGTTATTTCTCATTATTTATTAATGACTCTAGGAAAAGCACCACTAAAGCTGTACAGGACATAAATAGATAACACTTTCATATTTTGGCCTCACCCCAAAGCTGTACAAATATTTCTGAACCATGTGAACTCGGTAAAAACTTCTATACAGTCCACAATGGTTTTTCTTCGATGTATTATTAATGCAAACAGAGAATTGGTTCAAGACATCCGTATATCACAAGCCAGCCTTCACTGGACAATACATTTCCAATTCCCACTATCCATACTGCATAAAGAAAGAGATTGTTTGATGCTTACTACACATGGAAAAATCTTGTGATGAACCAGACATATACCAAGAGATGATCAGCATCAAATGTACCCTTCAGAATAACAACTACCCTGCAAATATAACCAGCTTTTTCAGGTAGAAATAGAAAGACTGATGAGTAGAACTAGAAGCCTGCCATGGTCTGTCTCCCTTATGTCAAGAGCTTACTAGAAATGATTCAGAGTATCTGTAGTTCATACATCAGGACAATATTCATAAGCAACTTGTCGAATGAAGCCTAACACAAAGGAGAATATGACCATGAACTGTGTGTATTCCATCCTTTTCAGCTGTGCCAAAGAATACAAAAGTGAAAGAGATTGCCACCTAAAAATAAGACTGGAGGAACATTGAAAAGCTGTAATTAGAAGCAAAACAATAAAATCAGGCATAGCTAATCATATATGGAAATATATTGTCACCAACATCAGTGGAATGAAGTAAAAATACTAATCAGAGAAAAACATTATCAACCAAGCCAAACTAATCACATATTTTTTAAAGAATTAAATATCATAAAACAAATGCTTATTATTTAATACATTTGAAGGAATCAATGCTATAAGGGTTTTTTCTCAATAGGGCTAGTATAGAAAAATAAATATTGGAGGCATTAAGAAATAAATAGAAATTGCTGCAAGACTTCAGTGGCAGCAGCAGCAATGAGGATTCTCAGTAAATGCAGTCAACCACGACAAATATCATCAACAGGCAGATTCAGTTTAAGGCTCCAAGTTTTAGAATCTGGATTGACCCAAGGGACACTAATAGCATAGTGGATTGAAGTGTTGATTTATGAATTTGGTGACACAGTAATTTAGGTAGATCCACTAATTTAAGATACATGCTATTATTGATAGCTGTCACAATGTTATATATATATATATATATATATATATATACACACACACGATGATGGCCAAGGTTGGCCTAAACTAATCAAGGAACCTAATTGAAATAATAAAACAAAAAAATATTCATATACAAGCCTGTGTGTCTGAAAATTTTAAGTTTTTAATATTTATATATATTATGTATTTAGGCGAAACATATTCTTTAAGGCAAATATTATTAAAGACAATGGATATTGTGTGTTGATTAATTTTAATGATTGGCTTTTACAAATTACAAATAATCCTCCTCAGACAAGGAGGAAATTCTATCAGAAATCGTTTGAAGTTCATTTTGGAAAAAAAGTACAAGAAACATGGTCCAAGATGATGACTTTCTAAAGTCATCATCAGAGTAGGTATGTTATATACCATACCTATGAACACTAAAGGGTATGTCCCAATCCTCATAAATATGTTGGACACTATTGTATGGGGGGTAATATGCTATCTAAGTAGTCCACCACTAGCAGTGGTTTACCTACTTTATGCCACTGGCAAGTATTGTATTTTGTTGATGTTATAAAGATTACAATTCCATTTCCAACCTTCGTTTTGGTTATTCTAATTTTTAAAATGATCAAAACTGGCTTGCCTTTGTTTCTAATATTGAAGATGGGAGAACACACACACACACACACACACACACAAAAACATATGAATATTAGCATTATATATTAAAATATATAGAATATGAGTTATAAAAGTAGTTATCAAAATATTTTTGTTATGAGTTCAATCTGAAGAAATAAAAAGAATTCATCAATCCAATGGGAACAGGTTGAAATGTATCTATCTTTGTTAGTAATGTTAAAATAGAGTTGACAAATACAGCACCACCGTTATAGAAGTTCCCAACAAAATTTAGTTAAAATTATAACAAATATTGGAGACTGCATTATTTGGATTATAAGTCAAACAAGAATGTACCAGATACAGTAACTTGATAATAACAGATCAAGAGAATATGCATTTATGCGTGTAAGCAAAAACCAAAAAGCCATTGGATAGAGCAAGTATCTTTATTTACAATAGGTTGGTTTAATTATTGTCACATTCTGTTTAAATCATTCACCTATCTACCCACTTAATGCAACAGAGGTAACTGGAAACATTCTTTGAAGGGTCCCAAATCCACAGTCAAGGTTATAGTTAAAGTTATTACATGCAGGGCTGGATTATCCTTTAGGCTACTGTCAGCTGTAGCCTAGAGACACTCAAACTTTTATAAAGCAATGATTTTAATTTTCTAGATGTAATAACTTCTAAATAGTTTCAAACATTGAAATGGAGATCAATATGACAAAGTCGACTTTGCAGGAAGCAAAGAAAAGAATGTTTTAGTTTGTGTCACTGTGTTTCAAGTTGATAATGTCTTTGATTTTAGTTCAGAAGGTTAAATCTTAGAAATTTTTATAAAGCAGTGATTTTAATTTTCTAGATGTAATAGCTTCTAAATAGTTTCATAAACTGAAATGATATCAAAACTACAAACTCATCTAATTGTAAGGCTGAAGAATATTAGGTCTGCCCAGAAAGTATTCAGCCATTTTGGATCTCTCAACAACTGGTTGTGTGGTCTTGATATAACTTGATAATCATAGTGGACCTTATAGCATGTATGTGAACAAACTTCTGTGGTGTCACTTAACATTGAGATGAGGATATCAAGTGAGAGTGTGCATTTTCTGACCATCATAATCACAGAAAATATGCAACAAGTTTTGCTTGTAATTCAGACATTTTAAAAATAATTCAAATGATTATGGCAGCTTTTGGAGATAATTCAATGAGCAAAACCTAGATAATGTTTTGACACTGGTGCTTCAAACTTTGCTGGGAATTTGCTGAAAGAGATCCATATTCAGGAAGGCTTTTAACAAGCAGAATACAACTTAAATATATTGAATATGTTCAGCTAAAGATAATCTGTGATATTTTGAGAATTAAAAGATGATTGTCTAGTTGAAATATTACAGTTATTTTGAATAGCTCAAATGGCAAGTCCTTCACATATTATGCAGTTTAAAATATTGCCTCTTTTCAATCTACAATTCAGATTTGATTCCCTGTGATAGTTAGCTTTCCTACAAAAACATTGCAGAGGTTGTTTCAGACTCTGGACAAAATTAAGGAGAATGCAATAAGGTATCTGCTGGTGATATGGAAAAAAAAAAAAAAGATTCCACAGAGTATTTTCAAAAGGAAAAGGGATGCTGGGATAAGTCTGTCAACTCCAAAGGAGATTACTTTGAAAAGTACTAAAGTACCATTGTCTTGGCTAAAGTACATTTTTTTAACAGTTGGATCATTTCTGAATAGATCTCATATACTAGGCAAAACAAAAAAATAAAGTTAAGAACATTTGTTCAATTAATTCATGGGATAATAAAATTGGTTTATTCTAAAATTTTAAGCAATAAAAAAAAATACCTATGAAAATATTTGAGTAATGTTTGTAGATGAATAAAAAAAAAATTATGATGCTATCTCAGAAAAAGAAAAAGTTATCTAAAGTGTACAAGACAAAATTAAAAACACTAATCTTAACTGCACATTTTACAATTTTAAGTTTTCAGCTAATATTTCCTAAGAATGGATTATGTCCAGTCTAGAACAAGAATTATTACCAAGAAGAATTGTACATTCATTGTTTTAAAGAAAAAAAAATGTATATAAATAAATACTCACAAAATCAAATTCTTTAAATCTGCGGAGTAATTTCTAGCAACCAGCTCTAAAGAATTGGACACATGATCTCTCTGTATTGCCATAACAGAATTACAAGCCAATGCCAGGACTACTTTACCCAAAGCAACCAAATCTTCTTGCTGTAACAAGATTAAAAAAAAAAAAAAAAGAGAGAGAAAAGAAAAAAAATTGTAGAAAATGATTTGTTCAATGACAAAAAATAAAATTGAATCTACCAGAGATTAAAAAAATTGGGGTGGGGAGCAAAAATAAATTAGATTTGTTTTAGAATTTAAATAACACTAATAAAGATAGGCTTATTGTTAGGTTATAAAAATTTACAAACTTTATATTTTGTCATACCTTAATATAAATAAGACATTTGATAAATTACATGAAAACCATTTGCATTTAGTAGAAAACTATTTTACAAGTATACAAATGAAATGACTATAAAAGATGTGAAAATTTGGATATATATATATATATATATATATATATATATGCACACACACAAAGTTTTTATAGATAACAATTTGTCATTAAATTTTCTCAAAACTTAATAAATTAGAAGTAAATTTAAAGACTTAAAAGCTAATGCTGTCAGAAATTAGCATTAAAAATGAATTGGCAATTTGAAATTACAATTTATTTAAAATTAACTTAATAGTTTTGTATTTTGAATAATAGGTCACAGTAACCTATAAAATTTATTAGAACACTAGATGTAACTTGCAATAAGTTAAAAAATGTTTTATTAGGATCAGGAAAAATATTTACATTTTAAACTGACAGAAAATAAGTTAAAAAATAAATTCCTACTGCATAAACCTTTTGGCTTAAATAGAAAGAAATGTTGAATTCTTAATGAAAGTAATATACAGCTATGACTTAAAACCTGTCAGGATAAAAATAAAATAGGTTTCATTATCTGGGAATAAATCAGGCATGTAACAAAATACTCAAGAAAAAATTTAACTCATAACTTATTTAATAACTCATAACTTAATTTTCTTATTTGTAGTTTATTAATTCTACAAGGTGTAAAATCTATTCATTAACCTTTTGTGATTTGTCTTTTTCACAAATAATTTTTTTGATTTTTTTATGGGAACTTCAATATAAACTATTCTTTAGATCTAATGTATTTTTTTTAGTTTTTAAAAAAAAGATAATAATGTTTCAATAGCATTATTACCTTAAAGTATTGGAATTATTTACAAAATTTAACTAGTATTAAGATATCTCAGTTTTTATTTCTGTATAAAATCAAAATATTTTGTGGATTTTCATTTGTTTTTTCTACCAACACAGGTTTCAATAAAAAAAAAAAATGAAATGAAATTTGAAAAAGAATATTAGAATATTCACACATCTTTCAGGGAATATTCAGAAAACAAAAAATTTAATATTTCAGTTTCAAAAATAGCTTGAAAGTTTAAAAAAAATTCTGATATTATTCTTAATTGTTGAATATATAGAAATAAAATGATTTTTTAATTTGTGAATGTCTAAAAATGTTAAGCTTTTAAAATTAATTTAGGAATATTTGGTAATGGAAAATTCGGTAATTTTGACAAGGTTGGAAAATTCGATAAAAAAAGTTTTCTTTTAATTTAAAACATTAATAATCTGTATAGAAATAAGCAGGACTGGAGAGTCACATATAATCAGGTCAGTATGACCCATTTATTAATATCAAATATAAAAATGATGCCAATACAATTTGACATCATTTTGTAACACACCTGTGAATTGAAGTTACCAGTTTTGTGTGCAAAAAAGAGGCCCCAGAGACACAGAAATTTGAATTGTTACATTTCTATTTATTTTTACACAATGAGAATCCCTTTACAAAAAAACTGTCATTTGCAAATGATCTTTATAGAAATTACATTATTAGAACACTGTATACTAATACCATTTCCATATAAAATTATTGAATAAAAAAAATTAAAGAAAATATATTTTAATAAATGATAATTTTAGGTCTAGTTTTGAGTTTTATTTTCTATACATTTTCATAACCAATCTTAAGTTGTTCAGTCTTCAGCAAATTTCTTTTGTACATTTCATATTACAATTATTATATTTTACTTTTTCATTCTTAAAATGACTACAACTTGTATTATTGCCAGTCAAATTTAGCTTTTGTTGCTACTACTGTTGATACATCTACATATATATGCTTTCAACAGTGCCTGGAAAATTTGGTAGTGGAAGATTCGAGAAATTTTGATAAAGTAGGAAAATTTGGTAACTATGAAATAAAAGTCAACTGAAAATTGATTTTAGTTCCGGAATGGGGATGGGCGGGGGGGAAGCCTCCTCTCCTAAATTTTTTAAATAGAAATGAGGCTATATATTTTTTCTTAAAAAAAAAAAATAAAAAAATAATTTACAGCTTTTTTATTAAAATAATAATTTGAAAAGAAGATACAAGAACTTAACTTTAACTTAGATAAATTTTATTTCCTTGAAAACAATAGAGTATAGTAATTAAGTAAATACTTATTTAAAAATATGGGGGTGGGTAGCCTCCTAAAGCCCCATCCAGAAAGTACGGCCCTGATATTGTTTCAGTAGGTTTTATCTGGACTGGAACCCATGATTTTTTTTGTCAATACTTATTTAAACTGGGGAGTGGTGGTGCTAGCCCCTCCAGAAAATAATGGGGTTTTATCTAGACTACCATAGTTAATAATACTTTAAAAAAATATTGGGGAAGGAGGGCTAATCCCCACTTCTGCAAGTACAGCCCTGGTATTGTTATAGTGGGGTTTTATCTAGACCCCATGATTTTCAGTTCTGAGGTGGGGATTAGGGTGTGTGTGTGTGTGTGTGTGTGTGTGGAGGGGGTTGATCCCCACTCCAGAACGCAGCCCTAAAATCAATTTTCAATTGACTTTTATTTCATAGTTACTGAATTTTCCTACCTTATCAAAATTACCAAATTATCAGTTACCAAATTTCAAAAATTTACTTTCAACATCATAATCTTGCTTATTAAAAATTCACATTTTTTAAAGAAATAATTTTTGAAATAATTTCAAGCATCAAGCAAGGCAATACAACCATTAAAGGGGGTTACTGAGAGTAAAAGAATTTGAGAGAAATCATAATTAAGGAGAGTGGGCAATAAAAGAATAGGATTCAAGGAGAAAGAAGATAACAATTGACATTCTGTTTAGATTTTTGAAGATCAAAGTTGACTGGAAAGCAAGAAGCTGGAAGAGAATTCCACAAGTGAGAAGTGTAAGAGAAAAAAACTGTTAGCATAGAACTTACGGTTACATCTAGATATTTCAACTGTGAAATGATGAGGTCTAACTGTCAATCTAGTACTGCACTTAAAGTACTAAAAAGGAAAGCTCATCAGAACAGTTATCATAAAAATATTTATAGAAAATGCACAGAGAAGCTACATTACAAACACAAATAGAAGGAACCTTTAACCACACACACACACACAAATGAAAAACTATTTGACATTTGAATTGTCAAAAGATTGACAATATTTCATGTCTTATTTTGATGTCTGTATTTTGATGCAAAGAAGGGAGAGATGATATGCATGATAATGATGATGATGCAAAGAAGGGAGAGATGATATGCATGATGATGATGATGATTCAAAGAAGGAAGAGATATGCATGATGATGATGCAAGGAAGGGAGAGATGATATGCATGATGATGATGATGATGCAAGGAAGGGAGAGATGATATGCATGATGATGATGATGCAAGGAAGGGAGAGATGATATGCATGATGATGATGATGATGATGCAAGGAAGGGAGATGATATGCATGATGATGATGATGATGATGCAAGGAAGGGAGATGATATGCATGATGATGATGATGATGATGCAAGGAAGGGAGATGATATGCATGATGATGATGATGATGATGCAAGGAAGGGAGATGATATGCATGATGATGATGATGCAAGGAAGGGAGAGATGATATGCATGATGATGATGCGAGGAAGGGAGATGACATGCATGATGATGATGATGCAAGAAAGGGAGAAAGGGGGGGTGATATGCATGTTGATGCAAGAAAGGGGGGTGATATGCATGTTGATGCAAGAAAGGGGGTGATATGCATGTTGATGCAAGAAAGGGGGTGATATGCATGTTGATGCAAGAAAGGGGGGTGATATGCATGTTGATGCAAGAAACCGGGAGGTGATATGCACGTTGATGCAAGAAAAGGGGAGGTGATATGCACGTTGATGCAAGAAAAGGGGAGGTGATATGCACGTTGGTGCAAGAAACGGGGAGGTGATATGCACGTTGGTGCAAGAAATGGGGAGGTGATATGCATGATGATGATGATGATGCAAGGAAGGGAGAGATAATATGCACGATGACGATGCAAGGAAAGGAGATGATGTTCATGATGATGATGCAAGGAAGGGAGAGATGATGCGCATGATGATGCAAAGAAGGGAGAGATGATATACATGATGATGATGTTTATGATGATGCAAGAAAAGGAGAGATGATATGCATGATGATGATGATGCAAGGAAGAGAGAGATGATGCGCACAATGATGCATGGAGTGATGATGTGCATGATGATGATGAGACAAGAAGTGGGCAGCCAAAAATACAAGCAAATGCAATTATAGACAGAGTACAAACATTCATGTACTAAGATTGACAATTAAATGGACAACTGAAAAAAAGAACTGTATATCAATAGGCAAACAAAATGGTAGATTCTAACAAAGTATTTGGGAATGAGAAAAAAATTCCTCAAAATATGGTGTCTTGTATTTTCAGTGATGAACAGAAACAATACTGGCTTCACATTTCATCTATCTTTTAAATAATACAGAAAATTTTGACAGAGTCATTACTGGAGACAAAACATGGTGTTTTTAATATAATCTGAAACAAAATCCTAAAGCATAAAGAATTCACCTTGGTCACAAAAAAGCATGTTTCACTTGTAGTTCAAGAAAATGTTTCTATTATTCTTTGATCATAAAATAGTTTACCACAAATTCTTAGCAGACAAAGACAAATTGTAAATCAACATGTTTATTTGGAAGTGTTGAAAGTGTTACAAGAATCTATTTGGAGGAATAGATCTGAAATAAGATAAATGGATTTTCCTTTATGACAATGTTCTTGTGTCTGGTCTGTTAGAAGTTTGTAAATTCCTGACTAATAAATGGGGAATCTACCTTTTTCATCACAAAACTCACCCTTCTGTGATTTTTGGCTATTTCCAAAATTGAAAAATGCTCTGAAATAACAGATTTGTTGACATGCCCAATATTTTACAAGGTGACAGCAGCTAATAGTGTATATAAACTTAAATTGTCATAACTCATATATTTATTTATTTGAGGATTGATGAATAGATCCTTGTTCAAAGATTATTAACTGAATTTTGATCTGAAATTTTCACCGTATAATATTTGTGGTCTATATGGGTAATAGAGAAGTATTGGGTTAAGTGCATTGTTGAAAAATAAATATTTGCTGTCAAAAATAAATGCTTCCTCCCAATTTAAGCTATAATTGAGAAATAATATTTAAAGTTATATTAAAATCATATCATAAGCAATAACATTAAATTAATAAAATATTTTTTGAAAAAAATTCTTTATGGTTTATCATAAAAAAAAAAGAAAAAAAAAGGGAGAGGTGAGGTTAAAAACTAAATGTACATAAAATGTGAACACACTGAAAACAATATAGAAAAATTTAACATAATTAAAAAGATTCATTTTACCTGATAATGGGGTACCAAATTAACCAGATTACCCTGGGTACTATCAAAGTTAACAATGTCAAATATCCCAATACAATTTATCCGCAATCTGTAAATAGAACAAATAAAAATATTAAACTCATTAGTTTTATGCATTAAGAGTAAATATAAGTGTATTCCACAACATTATATTTATTTAACTTGAGCATAGATTCTGTTCAAAATGAGAATCATTTTTCAAGAACTTGAATTTTGTCAGCCATCTTTTTTTCTAACTAATCAGAGACTAAAATAAGTTCTAACTAATCAGTAAAAAGAAACAGCAGTTCAATCAACAGTCTTCAGAATGCTTTCTAGAGCCTACCTGTTTTCATAAATAAGAATTCAGATTTACTTTCATTAGGATGTTAGAGCTGTGTTTTGGTATACTAGGGGGTGGTAACCCCCAAAAGTTTGGGTAACACTGTTCTAATTTAATTTTGAAGAATTTTTCTAATTAAAATTTGAAGAGAGGTGCTATCATCAGCTTTTAATAAACAATTATTTCACAATGCTTTAAGTTATCACATTGGCTGTGACTTTCTTTTGAGCAAAAATTTCCAATTTATAAGTATTGTTTGTTTTCTTTCCTCTGCTTACAATCTAGTCTGTTGGTTATTCCTCATTGTCATGTTATATTTTTCTGACTCAGTATTTTTATTGATAATAAATTAATCTTTAAACATTTAAAGTTTTAATGCCAAAACCATTTAATCAGGTTTAATCCTAGCCATATTTTGTATGTAAAAAGAATATTTTATTTTAATGCATTATATATCCTATACTTTAAAATGCATGGAAGATACAAAACAATTAGTTTTCAGATGATTCTAGGAGCCAGGGTAAACTCTTGACACAAGCATCTTTGTCTATTTAAAAGGTAGTAAAAATAAGAGATGAGTTTTTCTAGCCAAGAAAAAAGTATAAATTTGGTTGCTTATGAAGCATCATTTTAAAATAAAACTACTGTGTAGAAGGGCTACTTCATTGAAAAAGAAAAATTAAAAAACATATAGTGCAGATCAACATTTCTTACATTGCATATATGAAAGAGAAAAAAACCCAATAAAAGTAGTAAACAAATATATTTTACCTTGATTTACTGGAGATCAAGATTTTGGTTGGATCTAATACTCCACATGCTAACCCTGCAGCATGAATTGCTCGCAATGCCGAACTCAATTGAACTATATATGCCCAGATGAGACTTTCAGGAAGTAAACCAGCATGTTGACGTGGTCCATTGGCACCACCAGCTGAAGAAAAATAAATGAAAAAGGAAAAAAAATAAATAAATAAAAAAACAAAACAAAAAAGAAATATCTTAACCACTTGGAAGGAGCTGATGTAACAAGAACTGTCTTTCCTCTCAAGCAGATCACATGATATGACATTACACATTGGAATATCAGAGATTTACATTTGTTTTCTGGAAATGGTCTAAGTGACTAAGCTTATACAAGTAAGGAGTAACCTTGTAAACATTGAATTTCTACATTTCTAATTCCTTGAATTTCTGTTTATTCTTGACTATTAAACAAAACCAAGAACACAATATTTCTTTTGAATATTCTTTACTATGAAAGTGGGACTAAAAGTTTTCTTGGTTTGACTAAGATGTTATTAAAAAGATATCTGATGTTTAATAAGATTTTGAGAAATGGGCTGGACTGAGAACTTTTCAACAACCTGCACCAGTAATGTCATTTAACCTCTGTAACTTGGCTCTTTACAGAGCTTTATGCAGCTTCTTTTTGCCATTAAGAATTTGAACTAGTAAAACACATTTAAATTATCAGTACTAACTCACTAGTTAATATTATAGTAGCAGTAGTCACTTAAGTGTTGCAGAGGTGAAGTGAGAGGAGCTTAGCTGACGTAGGTGTTTGTTTGAAACAGACAATCACCATTTAGGCACTAAGTATGGACAAGGATGTAGATGAAAAGGAAAACTGCCATACTGAATGCTATAAAAATTTACCTAAGTTCATTACCAAAGTTTTATATTTCATTTTTTAAATGTAATTTCTCCAAGTATTTCACTTGCATTCTTTAATAGCTCTTAATTTTTTAGCTCTTTATCTTCTTGCCAATGTTTAAATTCTCCTTTGTTGGATTGGCTTTAAATTTCATTAGGACTGCACAACAAACTGTCCTTTTGCATTTGCCATCAAACAATGGCTTATTGGTTTTGGTGGAAGAGGAAGGATTTTTGTATACTTTAGCATTAAATACAAGAGTTTTATTGAAATAACATGATTATTGTTAGATTCTGGTACTAGTTTAGATTCACATAACTTTTAGAATTTTCCCCAATGAAACTTCTGGAGGTTCCAATGAAGAGTTTTAGAATCAACTTTGGAATCAGACATTTCTAGAATTATGAGGATGGGGTTGCTTCTGCATGTGTCATCATGGACACTCCAGTAGTAATTCAAGTATATGACGGAGGTCCCATAATATTACATTTTGTACCATCACTTGATGAAGACATGTTTTGTCATTGTAGAGGTACAATCATCTTTGTTCTATTACAAATTCAATCTTTCTGCCCCTTTTCATTGGTTGCTCTACTACTCTGTATTTCATTGTATCTGTTGAGGTTCTCTATCAAAATGAAAGACCTTGGGAGTTGTTGTACAAGGTGATCATTTGAGAGTATATAAAAGGAGCATATAATAATTTTTTATGTAGGGTTGCTCATAAAGCAATTTCCTGTAAATTTTATTTGATTATATAGCACTTTGCTTTATTATTATAGAAGTTGTATCATTTCGGTTGTATGAAATGTAATTCTTCAATTTATTGCATTATTTTACTTTGAGAAAACTTTTTTGTAGACAGAAACTGATAATGAAGAGTATCAATTTGTTAGCCTTCAGTTCTATGTTAGCCATATTTTAGGTTGTATTATGCAAAGGTGATTTTTTTTTTATAGTGGTGGTTATTTAAGGGAAAGGATTTTCCATTGCCCCCAATTTGTATTTTCCCTGTTGTATTTCTTCTTGTTTCAGAGTGTATCCTGGCTTAGCTTCTTTGTGGCTTGTGACTCATGATGTCTGTTTCACTCACTGAATAATGTACTTAGTTGGATTTTTGTTCTTTTTTATTAGTTTCTCTTTGAGTTTTTATAGAATAGGTATTTTTGATTGAGATGCTGTTACAGGAGTATGTCGTTTTATTGTCTTGATGATTTTCATTTATTGGAATTAATTTAGTGCAAATCCTTTGAATTTTGTTCTTGATTCATAAATTCTGGTTAAACACTTGGTATTCATAGCTGGGGTTATTAACTTTTTAGTATTCAACATGTCCTGTAATATCGGCTCTCAACATTCAGTTTAGCATAGCCCACCTCTTGTATACTCTGCCATAATATATGATGACATTGCAAATAGCACAGGAAGTCAAACAAGCAATGAGATTTTGAAAGTGGGTTGAATTCTAAAGTGTTTAAGAATGATGCTTTGATTGTATTTCAGTTTTATTTTTTACCATTTTTCAGGTGTTTGTAAATGGTATGTGTTGTTTGAATGAATTAGCAGAGAAAAAAAAGTTTTATTTACCCTGCAGAGAAACTTAGTGAAAGAGGAGAATGTTTTTTATGGACATTTTTAAAGTCATTGTGGGGAGAAAAAATTGTTTATATAAATCCCCCCCAGGTAATGGGAATGGATTCTTTTTCTTGGAGTACCAAATAGAAGCAGATTGCTATAGGAATTGAATTTGGTTGGATGATCAAAGAGGACAGTACAATCTGTCTCTTACTTGGCATTCATAGCTGAGGTTTTTGGAGTACCAAGTGGAAGCCGATTGCTATAGGAGGAAGCAGAAGCAGTGGAAATTGTAAGAGGAAAAACAGACAGAAATTTTATTTGGTTGGATTGGTCAAAGCGGTCAGTGCAATCTGTCTCATCTTACTGCTGGTAAATTGGAAAGAAAGTAACTAAGGCTTAAGTCTACAAGTATCAATTTCCTTCCAGCACTCTTCTCTAGCAGGAATTGGTAAGTAGATATTCTTCACTGATTCAATTTGTTTAAATCCCATTTCTTTGGATATATTTTAAACTTGACATTTTCAAGACTTCACCTTCCTTTGAGTCAACTGAGTGGTTTCCTTGTCAGTTAATATATTTTAACTGCCTGTCACAGGTGTTTTCTCACTAGTCTCTATGCTACTCTCTCCACCAGGTCTTGATTATATGTCTATTTGGTTTCCTTTCTTCATTAAATTTCTCTTTGAATCGAAGACTCTGTATTTTCAAGATTTCATTATTATTTCATCCAAGCTACATAGTGAAAGTTCAGGGCCTCTTGCTAGTTCATTGGATGAATTTATATACCTGTGTGGATAAAATTATTTTAATACCAAAGAAATGGATCATTTTAAAAGTTTTTTCAATGTCTTTTTTGCTACTTCTATCAAGATTTTATTTATTTATTTAATTATGGTGACCCCTGCAATGACAATAGCACTTTCTCCATCAGAAAGGATGACCGTTTAGTTAGTTGGAGAGTCTCTTCAGGTGAATCGATCAAAAATCTGAGGAGGAGATATTTGTTTCTTCTTTCTCACACTCAAAGCTCTTGGAAGTTCTTTTTTGTTTTCAGGTGTCATAAAATTTTTTTTCTTTTGTTCATCAACTGTGCTCCCCACCCACCATGGAGTCCAACAGAAGAAAATACCAAAGTGTTGTGGACCCAGAATAGGTCTGAAAGAAAACTCGAACTCAGCAATTTAGTGAAAACATATTATTAAACAAAAGAACGAATACAAAAGTGTTGCATGTCCGACTAACGGCAAAGTACTGTAGACAGCTCTCCTGAGAGGCATAATCTCCATGTATATATAGTAATAGGACGAGTCCATTTAGTCCATAAAGGTAGGTCCCATAACACAAAGAAGGAAACCTTTAGCATAACAGAGCTACACAATTTTTGATGTACTATTTATCCATACATAGAATACTATTGCCATATATGGTTTGTTGCATCCACTGTTCATCTTGAGGTTCTTGATGAAATCCAAAGATGGATATGCAATGTGATTGGTCCTATCTTGGGGTCTCACCAATATAATGTGGCTTTTAATTGCATCCATGAGCTATTTTCATTAGTGCCCGACTGCATGAATTTAAGCACGCTACTAGGTTGGCATCTTGGTCCCATTCTTTTACTGTCGAAACAGTTGAATGTAACCACCTCTTCCACTCCAGCAGCTTCTTCTCTTGTACCTCCCAACAGTGGAACTCCCTTCCTCTTATTTGCTTCCCTGATAACTATAATCTTCAAAAATTTAAATGTAATGTCAATTAACATCTTCTAATACCTTGATCTCCGTTCTTTTTATCCTTTCCTCACCCCCCTCCTTACCAAGGATTTTCCCTTACTTTCACTCTCTGTAGCTCCTTGTGTACTAGTGCTTGCTTGGGGTGAAATGCTTGAAGAAAGAAAAAAAAAAAAAAGAAAAGAAAGAAATTAAAAGAGGAATCCTAGTATCTGTAGTCTATAAATGTAGTATCCAATGCACTAGTCACTTAGAGGGAGATACAGTGATACATTATGAAATGGACAAAGTCTGACAATTACTTAAAGATATTTTTATGTTTAACATTCTTAAATACTTGTATCTATAAAAAAGAATGTTAAACATAAAAATGTCTTTAGATACAGTGATGTTGAAATACTTTGGATATCTGTATGGTTGACCCACCAGCTATCCCCTAATTCAGATTTTGGAAAACTCAAGTTTTTTTTAATTTTTTTGTTCTAGTATGACCATAAAAGCTATAGTGTAGGTGTGATCTATGACCAGCTGGTTGATCAGATTAGGACTCTTCAATTGCCCATCTAATCAAAGTATGGAGTACTGCAGTTCACTCAACCATTTATAGTACTGAGTTAAGGACACCTCAGCCACTAAGTTCCTATCCTTAGGCATCATGGGTAAATAGATGACCCCCACCCACCCTTTGTGTGTGTGGTCAACTCTCTGCATGAGAGTTGACCACAGACACACATAGACAGAGATAAAAGCAATAGAAGTAGATAGGTTTGCCTATAGTACAGTTCACACTCCTCCGCAATCTTTTCAACAAGATTACACGTTTATCCCTTGTTTCCTGTTTAAGGTTGGGTTTCCAGTCCCTTCTAAAGTTTTTCTCATTCTCTTTCACATCCAGTAGCACCTTGCATCTTCATGACATTATCACCTTGCTTGGGGTGAATTGATTTAAAAAAAGAAAAGAGAAGTGGATTTGTTTATTGTTAAAGTTAACAAAGAACAGAGAGATGAAAACAGAAGCTGAGTCTGGAGCTACTTAGTGAAACAAAAAACAAAACAAAAACTGAATGACATTGATTTACAAGATGCATACATTGTCATGAGAACCTATTCAGGTAAGAGGAAGTGAGAGGCATGGTAGAAGTAATAAGAGCAGATGGTGATATCAGGTTGTTTCTCCATATTGTTAGTCAGAAATTGGAAGAATGAGTTCAATACGGTCAATTTGTTAAAAGTGGATTGTATATTGGAAAAGAAAAGTGAAGAGTTTTTTGAAAAGGTTTGGGAGTGTATTTGAGAACACTATGGTGATATACAAGACCTTGAAGGTGCACATGAAATTAGAAAATAAATTGATATGTTATAAGATTTAGCCATTCCCACATGTATTAAAACATGGTGAAGTATTCAGATTGGGCAAAGCCAATTCTTTCTGTCTAAAAAGAACATGGCATCATCAAAGTATGAGAAAGTAGATGTTATACTTATCATGTACTCCTTTCTAACTGAATTGATTTGTTTTTTTTTTACAGCTTATCAACCTTTTTGCAACTTATTTAAGACCAGAAAACATTTTTAGCATGTAAGAATTTTTTTTGAGGTAATAATGATTTACTAATACAAGTTCTACTATTTGACCCATAGTTGTGGGGACAAGAGATAAATTCAAAAGTTTCTCAAGAGTATTTGCATGTAAGTGAATATAACAAACCTGCACATTCAAGCTTACAGCACCTGGTATTTCCAAGCTGTCACCTATGTAGGTATTGACCCGGCTCAACATTGCTTAACTTCTGCAATCATACTTGATGAGTCTGAATCAGTTTAAACTATCTGCACATACAAGCTTACAGCATCTGGTATTTCCAAGCAGTCACCCATGTAGGTACTGACCCAGCTCAACATTGCTTAACTTCTGCAATCGTACTTGATGAGCCTGAATCCCTTTAAACTACCTGCACATACAAGCTTACAGCATCAGGTATTTCCAAGCAGTCACCCATGTAGGTACTGACCCAGCTCAACATTGCTTAACTTCTGCAATCGTACTTGATGAGCCTGAATCCCTACAAGCTTACAGCATCTGGTATTTCCAAGCAGTCACTGTTTTCAACTGATTTCCAGATTTATCTTAAAAATTAATCCTTTTATATTAATGCTCCTTGAATAAACTACAGAAATTTCTCAGTCTATGAAGAATGAAGAATTTTAACTAGTCTAAGTGGACGTGTGGGTAATGTGATGAATATTGGTGTGGTAAGTAAACTCAGTAAGCTATGTTCAAATTTCGAGTTAGTCTGTTGCATTCACTTTCACACAAATGCCTGAGGAAGGCATGAATCAGTCTCTTCTCTCCCCAGTACCGAGTCAAATAGCAGGGTAGAAGGAGCTCTCTAGCTTTGGGTGGTAACCAGTTTCAGAGAAGGAAAACTAAATTCAAAACCATGGAAAAGTCAATAGGAAATCACTATCTTTTCCAGGAAGGGATCACAGTTCTCAGAAATAAAGAAAAGGTAAAAAAATCTGGAGAGCCATGAGTGCTTAGATACTGAATGGAAGATATTTAAGAAGTTTAAAATTATTAAAAATATGTCTTTATAACAAAATGAGGATTATTTACCAATTTGTAAAAATTAGCAGACTTTACCTTTATTTGCACTGTATGATCTTTGTGTTTCAGCATTTAAGGAACCAGAGTAACCATTCAATGTTGATGGTGCTGTGAAATGCCGTAACATTAATGTTTCAGCAACAGGATGGAAATCATAAACAAATATCAAAGCTGAAAAGAAAATGTTGAAAATTAATTATTTGAAATTTTGTTAATTACATTTTATATTAATTTATTAGCAGAAAAAAAGCAAAAATTAAAAGAGGGAGAAAAGGTGAGTACTATCAGTAAAATTGAGGTAATTAGTAATTTGGGATGTGTAATATTTGAACATAAAATGATTTTTCATTTATATAAAAGTTATTATTGTGTGAAATATATTGAAAGCTCAAAATACTTATTAAAGATTGATTAAGAGTTTCACAATGCTTAATCTTCAAGAATCAAGCAAGAATATTCTTATCTGGATCCTGAAAAGTGAAGCATCATGAAAACCTGAGTTGATCTTCAATATTTTTTATACAATAATTATTCCTCTAGATAGCTATTGAATACTTTTGTCAATAATTGTTCACTTTGACATACATTATATTATACAGTGGAACCTCAACTTACAAATTAATTTCAACTTAAGAAATTAAGTATGGGCTTCCCGCCACTGCATTTTAAACTAGATATCTGATAAAAATGTACCATAAATTCTTTTTAATCTTATCTAAATATACTGTATTTCATATTTTTATGTTTTATATATAATAATATAATACTGTAGTATTATACAATATTACAATACTTTTTATACTGTACTGTACTAAATATTTGCAGATATATTTTATTCTTACATTTTTATGTTTTACATATAGTGTACATTATTATATTTTATATACAGTACTGTATTATATTATTATACAGTAGATATTTCTATACAGTTCCATCAAAGTAAATATAGTGTGATGCTACGAGCATTGAATCATCCTGCTCAGTCCTCTTTGTTATCTCAAAGAACAAAAATTTGTAGTGTACAAATATTTGTGATTATATTAGTGTGTGTAAAAAAAAATTGATAATGTGCAAAAGATTTATGTATAGTAATGAATACAGTACATGAACATTACTGTACAGTATAGTAAGATGTAAATTTTTATTAAAATTTATTGAATTAAAAGTAGGTAAAATGTGACAATGCAGAGTTCATTTCATTTAATCTCTATGTAATGTAGTGTGTTTTATTCTAATATACAGAGTATAATCATTGAATTTTAAACTGATATCAATACAGTACAGTAGAAAAATGTAAAAAATTTATAACGTTTAATTAGTGTAAAATAAAATGTATAAACTGCAGGTACAGCATGCAGTAAAATAAACTACGCATCCAGTTCAGGTTGATTTGTATAGTACATTTCATCACTGCACTTTGTTCCTTTACATTTTTCCATACAGTTATTGTACTATACAGTTTAATGTGTTACTATAAATATTACTGTATATGTACAATAAATTTTAAGTTTTAGTGAGTAATTTTTTTTGATAATTTTTGTAGCCCATGATGTCACCCAAGAAGCTGGTTACTACTAAGAAGAAAAATATCTGTGCAAATGAAGGAGGAGATTATTCAGAAGCATGAAGATGGTACCCGTGTTTCTGACCTTGCCAATCTATATGGACATTCAGTATCAACAATTTGCACTATCCTAAAGAACAAGATAGAAATAAAAAATAGCTTAATGTAGCCAAGAGAGTATAATTATAAATCATAGTCCAAAAGCCCAAGAAGATGTTGAGAAGCTGTTGTTGGTGTGGATGAATGAGAGGCAACTATGAGGTAATTCTGTGTCTGAAGATATTACATGTGCAAAGGCAAGGGCACTGTACGTGGATCTTATCAGAAAAATACCAGGCATGTCTTCTGAAGATGAAAATGTATTTAAGGCAAGTGGAGGATGGTTTGAAATATTTTAAAAGAGAACCAGCATCTACAGTGTAGTGAGACATGGAGAGGCTGTGAGCTCTGATAAAGCTGCCTTGTTTTTGAGGTGTTTTGAAATGACCAAAAATACAAACTTGACCCTAAGATAATTTTGGAAGGATCACTTCAATATCTTAAATTGCTTAAATCTCATTGATAAAGCCTGGGAAGGAGTCACAGTGATATATTTATTTACATTAAATGTGTATAATCTTTTAAAAGGTACTTTAATTTTGCATAAAATGATTTTGTGTCAGTATTTTGGGGGCTTGGAATGAATTAATTTCTATTATTCTAAATGTGAAAAATTTTTTGGACATACAAAATTTCCAGTTATGAATCTACTCATGGAAGAGATCAAATTTGTAGTTTGAGGTTCCACTGTATATAATTTTACATATATTAATAGGTGTTATTGTTGTAAAAGTTAATATAGACTTGTTTTAAAAATCTATGATGCTAAAAATATTAATACAGCAATGAAAAGTTAATTAAATTTGAAGTTAAATTTAAATTATTTCTATAATTTAAGAATAATAGAAAAACATTTTAAACAGAAGTACTTATTACATTTTAAATTTGAGTTTTTGTTTTGAATTTTAATTTTCAAGCAAAATATAAAAAAAATTTGATAATCTATAAGAAAAAGCTGAATATTGAAATAGCATCACTATTTAGAACAAAGAGAAAACACTAAAGACAAATTCTTGAATATGAAGAGAAAATATCTATTGAAAACAACTTGATCTTGCCTTTGACTCAGGATACTGATATTTGTGAAGCTAAAATAATTGACAGAAAGTGAAAGCAAAATGAAACTTACAATTATCTCCAAAGGCTGTAGTTGTGAAGACTTCTTTCAGCTGGACCACATTTGGATGATAGAGTTTCTTCCACTGGTCTATTGTGGCCATACATTTTGTGTTTGCTAGTCTAAAACCTAAAAACAAAAGTTATAAATCAGTTTTTACAGTTTTCATTGCATAGATATTAGAACAGGATTCATGTGTATGGGACACAAAGTTTATCAAACTGCAATGGCTGTCATAAGATCTCAAAAAGTTAGGTTCTGTTTTTAAATTATTCTACTATCAGATTAAACTAAACTAACTAATTGTTCATCAGGATGCCTCATAACATCTACACATTTCTACATGTTACTATTTATGTGTGCCATCATCGGGGGTTTCAGTTTTGTATATACTAAGAGACACCAGATACTCTACTCTATGTGTTCCTGCAGTTTCAATCTAACTCAGAGTAATTAGGTCTCATGGTTCAGTATGAAGGATCTTTTTGCATGACACCATTGCAGTTCAATGCCAAATCTGGTTTGTTAGATTCCATCATTGACCACATACTGTGGATGTCTGGCAGGAGTGTCTTCTAGATGCTATGCCTTGACAAAAGACAACTGTGATTTGGCTGTTGCACTTTTGAATTCAGAATTGTCCTTTTCCTAGACTGGTTGCTAACCACAGCTAGAGAGCCATGATTAGCCTGCTATTTAATTCATAGCTAGGGGCAAGCAATGAATTGATACCTTCCCAAATGTATTTGCAAATAAGTGAATGTAATGAATTTGACTGTAATTTGAACTTAGTACTCTGATTTCTCTCTGAACTGCTATTCACTACACCACTTTCATAAAAAAAAAATCCCAACACTTTCTGGATATATGTGATTTAGATCGCCACAATTTTCTTTTCTTTAATACCATAATTGTATTTCAATATAACTGTTTTTTAAGAAAGGTAGTGGAGTAGTTTCTTGGTTTTACATTCAGTGTTGTTCTTCTGTTACACTGGCTACCCTACCAAGACTAGAGAAACCAGTTGGCCCTACTATTTTACCCATAACTAGGGATAGGGAAAAAAAGAAAAAAAAGAAAAAGTGCCTTTTTCAAGGGCATCAGCATGAATGAAATGAATGCAAGAAGCTTGACTGGAATTTAATCTGCTGATTCTATTTTTTCCATGTCATATGCTAGCTGCACATTCACCATCAAGGTTGATTATCATTTTGAAAAGTTTGCCTTTCAAAATGACAATCAGCTTATTCTATATTCAAAATTAATTACACTGGATAACAAATGTTGTTTAAGCAAATTGTGTTGCTGTGCAGTCATGAGTTCAATCTATGAGCCAGGTAGTGCAAATAAGTCAGCAGAAGTGACAAGAGAACATCTTAAGGACAAATTAACTGACAAATGAGATATCCACTAAGCATAGAGAGTAGGATGAGAACAATCTACCTATAAGGATTTAATAAAGTGTTTGATTAGAAATACCACAAATTTACTTGTAATGTAATGAACCCCTGTTAGATTGTTTGGGACACACACGAGAACCCTAAACAATTTTAGCTAGGTATAGTTTTATGACAAATGTTAAAGTCTAGATATGAGGACTTTAAAAACCTCATCTGTTATCCACAAGTAAGAAAAAGGAAATGAAGCAAATAAATAAATGAAAACATTTCATGGTCAACTGCCACTCAACTGCAAGTTAGTGAATTTTGATTGTGGGTCTGTATAGAGTTATGATCAGAGTGTCAGAAGGAAGACAGGCTAGGGGGTTAAAAGTTGTCCATAAAAATGTAGAGATGTTGTGATGATACTAAATGTTTAATCAAAATTGTTATATTTATTTTTCCTACAAAAAAAAAAATATAAAAAATTCCTTACCAACAGTGACTGGCTGGAAATCTTTGACCTTCATGCCCAAAAAAAAAGAAAAAAAAAGAAGCTTACCAAAAGGACAGTTTTTCCCTTGAAATTGCTATTATTTTAACTATCTTCAATCCTCAGTAATGTTCGTTCTAAAAAGCAATTATTAGAATTGTAATAAAACCTAAACATATGAAAGTGAATTTATACATTTTCTTTGTTCTTGAGAATTGACAACAAAAATAATAAACACTATTTATTTATTTACACTATTATATTATTTATTGGAATGGTTGGCAAAAATTCAGCTAATTACTAATCAATTCAAACTTTATAAAATGGTAAATAAAGAGTTCCTTATAGTTAGTTCACTTATTTTAATAATTTAGTAAATGTTTATAAATTTATGAATAAAAAACTGTTTTCATATTTATTTCTTTATAAACTGATAAATATTGCATTGCTTTAGTTTTAATACAACTGTATTAGTTTTTAGAATGTTGTAAATAGAAAATT
This sequence comes from Acanthosepion esculentum, assembly GCA_964036315.1. Taxonomy (NCBI): domain Eukaryota; kingdom Metazoa; phylum Mollusca; class Cephalopoda; order Sepiida; family Sepiidae; genus Acanthosepion; species Acanthosepion esculentum. Next base: position 1,421,412 of record OZ038520.1, read on the forward strand.
ATTTTTGTAAATAAACAATCTAATAAATAAATAGTGTTTAATATTTTTGTTGTAAAATCTCAAGAACAAAAAATAATGTATGAATTCACTCTCATTTGTGAGTTTAGGTTTTATTAAAATTCTAATCATTGTTTTTAAAATAATAAACATTGCCATGGAGTGAACGTAGTTAAAATAATAGCGGTGTCAAGGAGAAAACAAAGCATCCTTATCACACAGTTTTTTTTTTTGAGGGCATAAAAGTTAAAGATTGCCAATAGGCTTTTAATAAGTGAAGCATGTGCACACAATTTATTCTTAACAGAAACAAAACTGAAAATAAAAATATTTACCATGTATTCGTCGAAGGCAGTAGGTGAGACCATCTTTGGTATTTACTGCTTTATAGCAGGTTGTGGGGTAACTAAATGTACTGGATTTCTGAAGAGGATTAGTCATTGACTGTTCCAATGGATATAACTGATTATAGCTATCAACTTCAGTTGGAATATCTGCAAGACATGCACAAAAATATATATACATACACACAAACAGATATATATCATTTTAAACATTATTGATAGTGGATACTCATATTTGAGTAGATGTTCCATTTATTTTAAACAGTATTTTATCATTGCCTACCAGTCAGAATATTTGAGAAATCTTATTAAAGAAAAATGCATCCTTCTGCAGTATTTGAGTCTGCGTCATCCTTTTCAGGAGAAACTGCCGTTAGATCTGATGTGCTTTAACCACTCGGTTACGAAGAGCATTGTGATTAGACAAGATTGTATATGCCTTCTCCTATAAAGGAAAATTAAGGTTCCAATCCTGCCAGATGGTCATTTTTTTTTTTAAATAAAATTTCTCAAATATTCAAAGCTGGTAGCGGATATAAAATACTGTTAAAAGAGTATCTATTCAAATATGGTTATCCACCAAAAATAATGTTTTAAAAGTTACTTAAATAAGGATTTGGGAAAAATAAAATGAATCTTCAGAAAACAATTTTTTTTTTTACATTGTTTTAAAAAAGTTTATGGTTTCATAGAATGAACATATCTATTTCTAAATCAACAGGTGAAATGCTAATAAAGAAAACTTTACCTGGATGTTGGGCAGGATCAATCTGCAGCAATGAACATGCGTGCCGGTTCAACAGTTCCTTAAAAAAATAAAATATAATAAATAAGAATAAATAAAATAAGATAAAATAGCAATATTTTAAAATTTAGTTTCAATCACTAAATCAATTAAAAATCACTAAAAAGTAACTTTTCACTTACATCATTTATAAAAAACCCTTACTTTATTTTACTGGTATTTTTTTTCACTATGAAAAAAAATGAATGACTGATAGTTACTAGTAATGATATTAATCCACCCTAAAAGTTTAGTCACATTTTATAAGTGTCAAATTAATTGTGATAAAAGTTTTAATATGTAATTTTTATGTATAAAATAAATTAAATAATGATGTTTGAGATAATTAAGCTTAAAAACGGAAAAAAAAAGACGTTATCAAATAGTTTGGTCATATCAATAAGTATTTTAAAATCCATGAATTTAAAACAATTTAAAATTAATTAAGGTTTATTTGAGGAGATGAGAAATGATGATAGCAAACTCAGCACAAATCATTTAATATGAATAGGAAATAATTCAAATATGAGACAAAAACAGAAATAAAAATTGAATTGTAAGAAAAATGAATATTTTGTATAAAGTTGGAGCAATTTCCTAACATTGGTTTATAATCATTTAGCAATGTTTTCAGCAATTGTATACTGCCAACCCCCCTCCCCACTACTACTACTACTACTACTACTACTACTAGATGACATAAGATCTTCCTCAACCCCCATTTACATTTAATATTACAGCGTTATGGAATCATAGAGACAAGTACTACTGGTCTATTGCATTTGGATAAACTTTTGCCAACTAAATAACATCACATATAAGAATTGGAGCCATTTTTTGATAAATAAAAAGTGACACTAGCTGAATTACTCGTGCCTTGCTACATGTCACACATTTTTTTTTGTAAGAAAATGATTGATTTTAAGCCATTGTTATAATTTGTGGAGAAAAATGATGCATTTCAATATGACTCAATCATCTTGTCGATGTGACTTCCATCTTTTGGCTTTCTCCTTCTATATTTTGTTTAGGAGTCATTCCCTTGTTCAAATTTGATTTAAATCAAAAGGGAAAAAAAAAAAATTTCAGTAGAGGTTTTGTGCAAAAACAGCTTGATCAGACCCCTTTGATATGTATTTGATGCAACACTTGATTAACTGAAGTGATGAGTACATTTCAACAGTATGTATTGTAAGATACTACCCACTGATATAGTGATTTCTTGCTCAACTTGACGTCCATATTGTCTCATTTTGATCTTGACGATGTGACCATCTTCTAACTTTCTCCTTCTATATTTTGGATAGGAGCCATTCTTTTGTTCAAATTTAAATTTAATTTAAATCAAAGAGAAAAAAAATTTTAGTGAATGCCTCCATGGGACCCTCTTTGGTCAAAATGAAAATATACTTATCCCCCGGGGTAATGTTTTTTTTTTTTTTTTTAAAATCATATCGCCCCAAGCAAGGCCAGAGGCCACTATCGCGCAAGGGGTTAAAGAAGGGTTGGAGGAAGAGCAGATAGGAGTGGCAATGGAGGGGATGAGGAAGAAGAGAAAGACAGTGGGTCGATCAAGGCAAGGGGGCCACAAAAGATTCGGAGCGAGAGCAGATAGGAATGAGAAAAGAAAGGATGTGGAGAAGGGAAGCGGATAGATCAAGGCAACTGGAGATGTCGATTGACGCTACACTTAAACCGTTGGAGATTGTATTTGTCAGGGAAACAGTAGTAGGGAAGGGAGTTCCATAGGTGGGATGTGCGAGACATGAAGCTATTGGAGTAGAAGAGATGTCTACTCCTAACAGTTTCCACGGTGTAGGGGTGGGAGCGGGATGCCAGCCTGGTGGGGCGCTTAAATTCACGAGGCCTGGGGACAAGCGAACGCAACTCCTCAGAGCAATTACCGTGGAAGAATTTGTAAAAAAGGCAGAGCGAGGCAACATCGCGTCTGTGAGAGAGCGACTGCAGACGAGATGACAGATCAGGGCCAATCACATTGCCTATCCGTCTCTGGATCTTATCAAGAACCCCTAGGCAAACAGCAGGAGCTCCAGACCATATATGGCAGCAATACTCCATGCATGGGCGAATGGTCGATTTATAGACTTGAAGGATCGATTCAGGGGAGAAAAATTTCCTGGCTCGGCACAGAGAACCAACTTTCTTTGCTGTGGCTGATGCAACTGATTCGATGTATTTGTTCCATCTCAGATCAGCAGACAGCGTGAGACCGAGCAGCCGCAGGGAGGGGCTCTCGAGAAGATGGTCATCAGACATTCTAATGGGATGCAGGGATGGAACCTTGTGGTGGTTGATGGAGAGCAGTTTTGTTTTAGACGCGTTAAAGTTAACCATCCATTTCTCACCCCAGATCACAACTGATTGGAGGTCCTTTTCAATTTGGGCTGCCAGGTTAACTTTTTCCACCTCAGTAGATTTGCATTTGAGGCAGGAGTAAATAGTGGTGTCGTCAGCATAGATGCCGACTTGGGAGTCAATGGCGTCAGGAAGGTCATTTATAAATATGAGGAACAGTGTAGGGCCTAGGATGGAGCCTTGAGGAACACCTGCATTAGCGGGATAGGATCTGGAGATGGATCCACTAAGAACAACCTTCAAATCCCAGTTTGACAGGAACGATTGTATTAGGTCAAACAATCGACCTGTGATACCATAACCCTGGAGCTTGCGGAGAAGGCCGGCATGCCAGACTCTATCGAATGCTTTGGAGATGTCAAGGGCCACGGCACGAGCTTCACTGTTGTTATGGATAGCTTGGCAGACAAATTCAGTGATGGCCGGAAGCACATCGGCAGTAGATTGGGCAAAGCGGAAAACATACTGCTTGTCTGAGAGCAGATCGTGGGATATCAGGTAATTAATCACTTCGGAGTTGATAATGGCCTCGAAGACTTTGCCGAAGAGGGGTAGGAGACTGATAGGACGGTAATTGGAAGGGTCGGAGGGGTCACCAGTGTTCTTGTAGACAGGAACAATGGTTGAGGACTTCCAGCAGTCAGGAAAACAGGACTCCTTGAGGCAGCGGTTGTACAATTTAGAGAGGGCAGGCGCCAGTTCAGGTGCGCATTTCTTTAGGACAATGGCTGGTATTCCGTCACCACCAGTAGCCTTGTGGAGATCTAAGTTAGAAATAATGCCCAATACCGACGACGGGGTTATGTGCAATCCGTCCAGGAGGGCCTCAGTTCTGGGAGGGAAATCAGGCAAGGGCACCCTGGAAGAATCTAGCGTAGAATTAGAAGCATTCAGCCTTGTCAGCAGAGGTGGTCAAGACCTCAAACTGATTGAATAGGGGAGGAATGGAGGGTTTGTTATTGTTCAGGACGCTCTTGCAGAGGCGCCAATAATCTCTGGAGCCAAATTTGTGGGATGCAATACGTTCCTTCATTCGAGCAGCAAATAGTGACTTGGCATCGTCGAGGATACGATTACACTCGTTACGGGCAGAGGTAAATAGACGTCTATTGGAGTCGGACATATCACTTCGAAAACGGTGGAAGAAGTGGTTCCTATGGGCAATGGCGGAGTTTCAGAATATATATAGTTTTGGGGGTCTACCTCCAAAACCCTAGGAGGAGTTTGATAAGAAACAGACAGAGGCTACCACTTTTTATATATATATATATATATATATATATATATTTTAAACATGTTGTGTTAAATAAAAAAAGACAACATAGTCCTGCATATTCTCTTTTGAATTTTCTCATATTTTCTAATGAGACTTTATATATGAAAATTATATCGAAATAAATATGGTCTGTAAGATAACTGAGTACTTTCAAACATCATTGTTCATCTTCAGGGTCAAAATTTTTAACAATGTCTTTATATATATATATATATATATATATATATATATATATAAAATAAATTTACTAGTTAAAAAATATGGTTCCATTGCTACAAAGGAATTACCATGTTTCAAAAACAGAAACTAATAACTTCAAATTTAATTATAGAATTAAATTAAAATCCCTAGTACTGTTTCATTTTCAAGTGAATTTTGGAATATTTATGGTCTTCAGAATTTTATTGAGCACTGTTTTTTAAAAATAAAAATAATTAATAAGAACACTGGATTATAAATCTTACTATCCTTTCTCTTTATTTTAATGTGTGTGTGTGTGTGTGTATATATATATATATATATATATATATATATATATATATATATATATATATATATATTAAAATAAGGTTAACTTTCTTCAAAACACCCACACACAAAACAATTTTTTATGAAATATAAGCTTTTTGCATGAGTGTCTTGTGAAATACACATTAACTAAAAGAAAAAAAAACTCCAAATTGTTTTTTTTTCTTTTAATACCTAAAATCTTACCATTTTAATTTCATCTGGCATGAAAAACTGAGGCATGTTTGTTTTCACTTTCATGTGAGCGATATGTGATGGCATTCCTGGATAATATGAGTAGCTCGGAAGCACCTGCTGGAAACAAAAAAAAAAAAAAGAAAAAAAAAAGGAGAAAAAAAAAGAGAGAAGAAAATGAAAAGAATTAAACAATTAATCATTGCCATTTAAAATAGGTCAAGTTTTAATTTGTGACTACCTTGTTGGTGCAAATTAAATATCAATTAAATATTGCTAATTTGTTATGTAAAATGATAAACCCAAACCAGATAGAGAAGTGTTATTTTTTTAAATTTTTTTTTTTTTTAATTTACAGATAGCTCCCATATTGTATTCCTTTCTATGCAAGGGCAAATGAGAAGGCACTCATAGCCTAGCATATGCAGATTCTTTCAGATGCCTGATTTCCTCATATTCTGTCTAGTAATTTTACTTCAGACCATAAGTGTTTTTCCTTCTATACATGATCAGCCATGCCCAATTTCATTGTCTTACTCCTATTATGCCTTTTTGGTGTTTCACCAGTTTTGCTTTTATGAGACAGCTGTTTTCACTTTTGTATTCTTTGCTACAACTGCAAAGGATGGAATACATACAGTTCTAATAAGAAATACAGAGTGTGTCAGAAATACCTCCCACATAATGGTAAGACATTAGCTTGATAAAGACACCATTGCAACTATCTTACCATTATGTGGGAGGTATTTCTGTTGCACCATGTATAATTGCTTTGTTTATTAAAGCAAAATCAGTTCATATGTTTAAAGATACTGTTTTTCACATTTAGAAATAAGTAATACAAGTATCTAAATTGAAATCTTTCAACCTTCATTTTACACTCGGATTTCATCCACCAGGATAAAAAGAAGCCATTATGTTGTGTGTGTGTGTGCAAGCTCCATTTATCAAAAGCCTATCACTGATGGTGTGAGTAAGATTCTTTTCTTAAATCAGCTGTTTTTCATAATAAACATAACAGAATTTTAATGAAAAATTAAATATCTTGTATCACCCCAAAAAATCTAACCAGTTGACTTGAGACAACATTTCCAGTCTTCACTCACACTGACATATATATATTTGCTTGCTAATACCTGTTGTAGATGCCTGCTCAGGCATATTTGTGTTTGTTCAACACCCAGAGTCCACATGTGGGATATACTGCAACTATGCTGAGCAGACCACAATTAGTTTCTGGAAGAGAACACATAATTTGGTGTGATCAACAGTTTGAACAAAGTCAATATACACAAACTCTTGGTCACAATAACTTGTGACTGTGCTAATACAACCAACAACAGCTTCCAAATAATATTGTCTACCCAATTTCACTAACATGACTTCAATCAACCTGTAATATGGTTTTCAGGCATTTGACAATGGTGCAGTATACTGAGATTACCTCCCCATCCTGATAACTTCTGACAAATCGATCATAGCATGATTAATGTTCAATCCTTATGGCCAGAATGCAAACATTTTAATTATTCAACAACAGGCATACCCCACTGAAAAGTGGACGAACAGGTCTGCCTACAAAATCCTGGAGGTGAGATGCTGAAAGTAACATCAATCAGCTAAGTGACAAACTTTTACTTATATCAATTATATATATATATATATATATATATATATATATATATGCAGTGACATAATATTTACAGAAGTGAAGTAAATGCCTGAATGGAAAACTTACAACTCCTTGATATTGTGGAGCAAAATCTTCGGGAGAATAAAAATATGTTGTGCCTCCAACATTTTCCTGAAACATAGAAATACAACTTTATCAACTTAATCAAATGCATCAATTGTAAAAAATTTTCCACAAATACACAATTTAAAAAAAAAGAAAAAAATCATTTGAAGAAATAAAATGGTGTTTGTCTTCACATTCATATTCCGTCTAAGAATCTTTGCTCAAACAAAAACAAATATAAGAACAATGTCTAAAATCTTGTCGCTTTATGTCTAACAAACATTTCCTAGTCTTTAATTTTTCTCATTTACCCATAAGCTAATTAGCAAAAACCTCTTTTACCAGGATTAACATAAGTAAATAAGTCGTGTACTGGACATTTTATCAGATATACATAATTTAAGAAAATTCAAAATGATGTTTTGAGCTTAAAATTGGTATATAAAAGGATGAAACTGTTTTTTTAAGGCTTGCTACTGCTGGAAATGCATGTAAAATCTAATAAATTAATTAATATTTAATAAAAAAAAAAAAAAAATTACTGATAAAGAATAAATAAGATTGATATAAAATTTATTTTTAAATACCTGAATAGTGTTTGAGGCAGATTTTACTGTCACTGGATTTTGTCTCATGGAGGGTACTGGCGAATCATTTCGCCTGATTAGCATTGGTGAACTGCTGGGAGATATGCCAGGGCTTTGGGAGGGGCTGTTTCCAGGCAACACGGACACTGAATTGGAGAGGACTGCAGGTAGTAATAAAAGATGACTTTGTGGAACAACAATCTATATGATATTTAAAAAGTTGAATTTATATATCAAAATAAAATAAAAAAAGACCTGGTTGAGAAAAACAATGTGATAGAATATAATAGACTTTTTAAGGGTTTTATAAACATTTAAAGATAGATACATGAAATTCAATTAAATGCTTAGCCATGGGGTTGAGGTTATCAAGCTAATCTAACAAAACAAATTTTTTTTAATCCAGTGTGTATTAAAAATTTCAATTGTTTCTTTCTAAGTAGAAGCATCAGTTTCCGTTTTCCTTAGCTTTTGAAAAGCATCTTTCCTAATTTCAATGTATCTTTGGCTTTCAGTGTCACATTTTCCATCTGCCATTAAAACATTTCGCATATATTTAAATTTCTTTAGTTGCTTGATTTTGACATCTACAATTCATAGTTCACATTTTGTGCTTTTTCTATTGCTGACAACAATACATTATCTTTTTACAATTGATGGTTTGTTCTTTTTGCTTTCCTTTATTACATTGTCTAAGAATTTCTGCTGTTTTCTTTCTGTATTTGACAAATTGTTTGCATATATCATGTGGTTAAGATTATTCCAACCAATAATAAATCCTGGTAGGACTTCTGGTTCTCTCAGGATAGCCTTGTTGTAAATGTTGAATAAATTCAATGAAAATACAAGAAATTTAATCTGCTTGAGTGTGTCTGCTTTTCTGAGCGAAAACAAATGCTATGCTAGGCTCATGCTTAAATTTTTGAATTTCAAAAATATTTTTAGTACATTTTGATTTGTGGGAAAACAGATGCATTTGTTTTTCATCTGAAATCAATCAAAAGGTTTCCCCTCCAATTTCTGAGAAGTGCAATAAAAGGGGACCTTGGATTGAATTCGAAGAATTGATGAACAGCTGTTGCCTGAACCCAAGTCAGCATGGTCAAGGAAGAAAAGCACAGAAGAAATCTGATGACCACAAGGCAAGAATTGAAAGGAACATTAAAGTTGCTCCCACATCAAGGAAAATTCTTCGGCTGGTGTGATTGTTCTGTTTTTTGTTGTTACCACAAACTTTGCTTCAAAAGAAGTATTTTCTCTTTTTTTTTCATTTTATTTTTATGTTCTTTACTTTTTCTGAGGACCTTATTCAAGAATGTAATTTTTATTGTAAAAAAGACATATTTCTTTTGCATTAATTATTTTTACACACGTTATTGGCCATCATTTGGCACACAAAATACTTGCGTAATTTTTTCATTTTTATGTATTAATAAATTTATTGTCTCTTTTATAAACTTGGCTCATGTTGTCTATCTTTTTTGTGTGCCCTTATAAATTAAATGTTACCTCAAATGTTCAAACTATTTTTTCATAGGGTTTGTTACTAAATAAAAAATCCTTTAAAAAGAGACATCCTTGTCTAATGTCCACTGTACATTTTTGTGTACTTAATTCATTTTCTATCAAATATTCTTGATTATTCTAATATTTTTCCAAAATACAAAGTTTTCTAAACAATTCAAATAAATCTTTGTGTTATACATTACCAAACACTTTTGTGTATAGTCCATGAAACACCCTGCATTTGTATTGCTTACTCTGATTCTAATCATAAGTATTGCATTTCTTTTCCTAGATTTTTAATGAAACTGCACTGTTCTTGTCTTATTCTACTGTAGACTTTATTCGTCTGAACAATATTCTTAGTTTTGTAGCTTATTAAGCTAATTATTTAACAAAGTTTGCACCTGGCTTCTTAGACAGTGCTATAAAAATAGATCTACTAAGGTTACATATTTGTCTGTTTGGTTTGTTTAATGACGTATCAACACCTTATGATGCCAAAATTTAATTTCCTTGCAAGCTTTGGTAGCCCCCACCTCTAAAACTATTAAAAACTATAGCTGGAATTTTTTTTACTATAAAAATGTATTTTTATAGTTTCATAGTGTTTTGACCCCACTTTGGGGGTTCACTATTTACTTATAGCTGGGAGCCAAACTGGTGCTACCACCCCCAGGTCAGGGTGGACCTAGGGTTAACATCAATTAAAAGATGGTTCCATGCTCCTCAAAATATTCTGATCGGTGGCCTTACTGCTGGATGTAGTTTATCAAAATACACAGGCCAATTACTGTGTATGTATGATTTCTATATTAGTTGAATGACATTGTTTATTTCAAAATAACAATATTACATTTTTGTGTGTATACACACATAAAATAATAATGTTATTTTAAAATAAACAAGGTCATCCAATTAATATATATATATATATATTAGGTACTTCCAATAATTTGCTGAAAGAAAGACCACAGCATAATGAAAAAAAAAAACCTAAACTTGATAAAAATAAACTTTTATCATCAAAATGTTTGTTATTAAGAGGAAAGACCAAAGTATTTTTCTAGTAATTTTTTAATTCTTTTTAGCATGTTTGAAAGTTTAATTAAAAATCGTTTTTTTTGCAAAGATTAGTATAGAAAATTTTAGCATCATTTTTGCAGTAAAAAACATTTTTGCAAGAATTTGGAAATTCTTGTAAAAATCAAATAATTGTTGGATTTTAATTAAATTTTCAGGACTTATTCAGGAATTAATGAAATTATTTTAGAATTTTTTTTTTCTTTTTATATCTGTTACCCCCTCACTTAAAGAAATTTCCAGAAATTAAATGTTTTCCCTCTTCATATTTATATTAATTAAAAGTAAGACTTCTTGGAGAATGTAAATTAATTTTTTTTTTTTTCAAACGAATTAATTTACTGAAAATCTGCACTGAATTGTAAAATAAAAAAAATGCAATAAAACTAAGACATTATTTAATTAGAAAAGCTTTTAATTGTTTTTATTAAGGACTCTATAGTCTTAAGAAAATTTTTTTCAATGAATAATGAATTTTTTTTTACATTTTAATTAGAATGTCTTAAGTTTTTAATTTTTTTTTTTTTTAATCGTAAAATTCTGCATTAATTTTTCACTTTTAGATGATAGTATTAAGTGATAACTATATTTACTAATCATAAATTGAAAAGTTTAGTACAGTTCACCCATATTTTTAAAAGAATTTTGAATTTTTTTTTGTATGACTCCAAACTTGTTGATTTCTGTAAATATGGATGTTCATACATGACATTATCATTAAAAAGTCACACGTTTTAAAAGTTGTCATACATACACTTTCCTGGCTGTGAGCAACTTACATTTCTCTTCTATGTTTTACTGTCTTTGCAAATCATCTGCTTGAAATTTTAAAGTAAGTTTTATTTTTTTATTCCTTTTATTTCCCTAAATATTTCTAATTTATGTATTTATTGTTTTTTAGTGTGTGTCATACATCATTTTTTTTTAGTTTCAATTAAGAAGAATTAAATAACCTAGATGAAACCCAATGTTTACAACTAAAAATTTATTTTTATTTCATAATTTTTATTTAATTTAAATTTGAAGTTCTTATTTTTTTTTTATTTGTGTCATTTTGAAACTTGCTTTCAAATTTTTAAAGTATTTTAAATTTGATTATTAATTATTTTTTCAGAAAGCAACTTCAAACATAAGGTTATAAAGCTAAGAACTTAAAATTTAATAAAATATTAGATTGCTGAAAATATTTTGTTCATTTTTAAAAATTATGGGTAGTTAAAAATAAAAAAAAATAAAAATTTCAAAAGCAAAGTGTTCACTTAGAATTCTTATTCTCCTTAACTTTTCCAAATTTTAGGCTATCAATAAATCAGAAAAACAAGTTGCTGTGGTTAAGCAATGCTTTTCTTAGTTTTCTACTGTTTTATGCTATTTTCCTCAAATAACATTTCAGAAATATGTATTTTATTTTAGTAAGATTTTCAAAACTGAGAACTTGTTTACAAATGTCACAAAAAGGGACGACTTTCTTAATTTTACTGGGAAACAAAAATTCAAAATCTCAGATTTGCTAGAAAGGATTAAAAAATTTAAAATACCCCCCCCCCCCAAAAAAACAACTTTTCTCTTTCCTCTTAATAACAAACATTTTGATAATAAAAGTTTGTTTTTATCAAGTTTGAGGCATATTTTTCATCATGCTACGCTCTTTTTTCAGTGAATTATTGGAAGTACCTAATATATTACACACACAAACACACTTTGTTTCTGTAATCTTTTTCAACCTGAAATCATCATGTATAGTTGATAGTATCTCTATTACAATCACATCCGGCATTGCTGCTTTAATCCTGTTCATCTTGGCCAGTTCTAATTTCATTTCAGATTTTAATATCTCGGGTCTTTCCATATTTTTTTTTGTACTGCAGGTTTCCTTCTTCATTTGTTCTATCTTTTAAGTATAGAGTTTTCTGTTTTGATTTTATACACCATCATGTTATTCCCCTTATTCTTATATACATATCTGCCTTATCCGTGATGTTCATTAATTCTATCTATGAACACTTTTCATTGACACATTCTACTTTTGCCTGTCTGCATTTGTTTCTAATTTTTTTTATTTAATGTTCTATATTCTGTAACATTCCTTGGCATTGTTTATAGTCTCTTTTACATAATGTTGTAAATTTAATCTGTCATCCACTCCTTTTACTTGGTCTTGTTTTCCTTGGGATGATCTTGTTTGTCAATGTCACTAAAGCTTCTCTTAATGCGTTACACTTTGAATTTCAAGTCTCATCCAATTTACTATACTAACTTTTAATGCTGTCATCCTATATCTCTTTACAATTTCAGTCATTCAGGAGTCTATATTATTGTAGTTTGGGTGATGCTTTGATTTTCTTTAATTTTTTTCTGAGGTTGCATATAACCAGAAGCACTTCGATACATTTTACAGTGTAAAATTGCATTCTAGAATCTTTTGTGTGATAACTAAATTTGTAGTTTTCAAATATAAATATTCTTTTGTTCATTAATACCCAAGGTCTGAGAATGAGAATTTATCTCTAGTATCATTTAATCTGGACAGTTATTTTCTTTGTGCTGTTTAGCTATAAATTAATACCCATTACAGATTTTATAAAAGAAACTTTCACAGGTACTGAAGATATTTGCTAACATCTATATTGCCTGTTCATATTAAAAGTTTTTTTTAGTTAAAAAAAAAAAAAAAAAAAAAAATCAAAAAAATCATGTAAACTGCAATACTCATTTTTTATTTCTACGTAAAATAAATTATGAATAAGAGTAATATAGCAAACACTGGAAGATATTTGCATGTTGTTCGTGCTTGATAATACACTATTTCAGTATCTGTCACATCGCTGACAGATGAACAAATTTCAAATCTAAATTGTTTGCGCATCTAAAATAAGATATTTCTTAGAAAATATATTTAATTTAATTACAATAAGAATAATAAAAATGACTTCAAAGAGCTGCACATATACTCCTTTCCTGTTATCCAAAGGTTGTTGCTAGACAGAAAGGAAATTAATCCTTACAACAGATATCCATTTTAATTTCATTCAAACCGTTTGTGCATGTGCACATACATTTTAATTCAATGACAAACCTAAAAAATATTCCTACAAAATTAAAAAAAAAAGAAAAAAAAAATTATTAAAAAATAATTCTATTTATCACTGAATAATTTCTGAAATATTCAATAAAATCATCTTTTTTATGAACTTGTTTTTCTGCAGTAAAATTAGTTATGACATTTCCCCTCCCATACCACTTGTACAATTTTTACTTTACCTGAATTCACTTTTTGTGGCTATTAATTTAAAAAAAAAAAAAAGTTTAACCTCAATTCACTTTGCCTTGTGTAATATACTGGACATTTACTTTGTGGATGAGAATGGACAGACATTAATTAATAGATGAAAAACAGTGATATAATTATTGATAAGATACTAAAACTCACTGGTAAAAGAAAGAAAAGCTGATTATTTTTATTTTTTAAATTTTTTATTTCACAGCCATACACACCTGTAAACAAAGAAAGATCAAAAATGCACATTTGCATGTATATTTTGAATCAATGACAGAGCTAAAAATATTTCTACAAAATAATAAATTAAAATAATTTTATTTATTATTGGCTTAAATAACTTCTCTGTAAACAATGTTCTTAGTTAAGATTCAGTTTTCATTATTTATGATGTGTCATTCTGGCTAAGCAGCTAAAAATCTCTTTGAACTCCAAATATTCTCAAAGCTTGTTGGATTTTACCCCATTCTGATGATAGTAACATATAAATTTCTCTGTGCAAACATAGGAATTGGAAGGTACAATCTGCATCTACTTAAACATTATCCTTGAATCTTACTGACTGACATAAGAAAAGTAGGCAAAAGTAGGCAGTCTTTTTAGAATTAATGGTAAAACAGTGTCCAAATGTTCAAGAGAAATCTGAGGAATCATTAGCACTCATCCGGTATCAATGCTGATAATTTTTTTGATGGTCACTAAAGTTTTGTTGGTGTTGAGGACTATGTACTAAGTACCACTGCAGTGACCATTTCAGTGGTGTAAGTTTTTGGAGACGCACTACTTGAGCACCTATTTTCATGTGAGGTAAATTCCTTCTATTCAATGAATTTGAAAATTCTATGAGATAGAGAATAACTTGATTCTTTTCTGCAAGCGAGTCAACATTTCTTAGAGTATATTACCTTTCCAGGAAGTCTATTCATAATTTCATAAAAATAATATATATATATATATATATATATATATATATATAAAATAATAAATACATGGATATAAATTAAAATAAGGTTTTCTGTTTTGTTTTGTTTCTCTCTCTCTCTCTCTCTCTCAACTAAGGAGAAGACAACCCTTAAATAAAAAGAAGAAAAGACTGAACATAGCTAAAAATGCCAGAAGTTTGCAGGAGCAGAGCTGACTTATTTGTGACTGAGAAATACCAAAAAACCATGGAGACTTCATGTATAACTGCCGTTATGAAAAAGAAAGGAATGGTGAAAAATGAAATAATTTGGCCAATCAAAAAAAAAATTAACACAGAGATTTTTGATGTTAGCTGAAACCAAAGTTCCCACCAGAATCTTGGAGTCTGGTCAAAAGGATATAAGCTCACACCTCCGAGCTAGGAGGGGTCAGCAAGAGAGAGTGAAAGAAAGAGATAAGGGTTTTAAAGGAAAGTACAAATGCCTTTTTTTAATTTGAATTCTTTTTATTTTTTCGTTTATATATTTTATTGGGACTCACTACAGTTTAACTGATCAATCTTGCCATTTCTGTTGGTAGAATAGCCCTTGAAGACATCCATTTTTCAATTTTGTAGTGTATTGCTAGATCAGTATAAACAAATTAATTCAAATCTTCCTTAAGATTCAAAGACAGAAAAGGCAGCATCATAGTGGTGTCTGGCAAAGTAGTGTCTGCATCAACAATTTTTGGAATCCTTCCTTCACTTTGCTGGAGCTAGATATTTAAACTAATTCAAGTCAGCAAAAATTATTGCTGTTCAAACAATTGAGAGCTCTCATATTTGTTTGGAGATGAAAAACCTTATGGATACATCTTTTCTTGCCTGCATCAATTAGGTTGTTCAGCTCTGCTAACTACTGAAAGAATTTACCAAAAATCTCTGCTGCAATCTAATAATTTATCAATAGCTGAGCATCATGTCGAAAGTAACCAGTTGCATCATGAGGTAATATATAACAGGTGCATGTGAATTATCTATCATGTCAATATCAGTCTATTCATATCTATTTATTGGTACTTAGAACATGGCAGCCTAGAGATGGCCACAAAGTAAATGTCCATTTTTATTATTTATGATGAAAAAATTAATTTAGGTTAAGTATTTAAAAGAAAAAAAAAATACAAACATGAATTCAGGCAAAAATGGCAAAACTGGAAGTAGAGGAAAAAAGGGCGTGACTAATTTTGTATGGGAAAATATATATTTAAATTTTGTAGAAATATTTTTAGATACATCATTGAATTAAAATATACAACTTGAATATAATTGAAATGGATGTCTGTGTTGAAAGGCTTAATTTTCCATTCTGTCTGGCAACAAACCCCGGTTAACAGGAAAAGAGTATAAGCTGAAGTGTGTGATTCTTTGAAGTTATTTGTATGAATCCTTCTGAGAAGGGGTAAGAGTTGTCCAGATTGAGTGGGAGAGAGGTGTATGATTCCAATGTCTTATTTCAAATTGTCAAATAGTGTGTGTGTGTAATTAAGTTGCACAAGCCCCTGTACATCTCTCACACACAACACAGGCAGCCATATGCAAAGTCACACGCAGACAAAATGTTTGTTACTAAGAGGAAAGACCAAAGGTGTGTTATTGTGTGTGCACATATACACATACAGGAACTTATATTTGTTACTAATATTTAGGAATTAGAAATAAATTTATTTAATTCACATTTTCCTGGTCTCTGTTTAAACTAACGTCTTTTTTTTAATATATATTGTGATTTTGCTTAAAGTATGTATTTTCTATATTTCAGATGAAAATTTAGAAATATTCCATTGAAATTTTCACTTTCCAAAATTAGTTTGTAATTATAGTTTAGAAAAAAAGGTTGTCAGTCTAACAAGATACCAGGAGGATACCAACTGCTGAATATACAAATATATTCCCCAATTGCCAAAGCCAAATGTTTCATGAAAATTTTCTTCTAAATACATTTTCATGTAAAGAAAACATTTGTGATTAAAATCTAAATGGGGACTTTGGCATGACTAAAAACATTTACTAGATATTTGCATATATATGAGATATACAGAAGAATACTTATCTCAATATTAAAAATTCAGAAGTTTATATTTTCAATAAGTATCACCGAAACACAAAATAGTACAAATAAAATTGTTTGAAATAATTAAACGGATTTTAGTAGAAAAAATATTTTTTGTGGGGAATATTTGATCCCTCCCCCCCAAAACAAAAAAAAAAAATGTATATATATATATATATATATATATATATATATATATATATATATATATTGTAAACCACTAGTGAAGAGGAGGCAGAAAATAAGTTTTATAAAAATGAAGTTGGGGAGGGCAGGATATATTTTTCAGACAAGTTTCTCCTTTTTATTTTCTTGTTCTCCTCAAAGGAAAAAAACATAAAGGAAAGATACAAAATAATGAAAGCATTTATTTTTTTTAGTCATAATTTTATCAAGTTATCACAGTCATCAAATATTTTTTATTTTATAATATTTTAGCTATACTATCATTAAACTTCTAATGAGATAAAAAAAAAAAAATGGAGGTATATACACCAATTAAGTATTGCTTTACCCCATGTGATTAGTCTTATGATTTCAGTAAGAGCTTAAAATTTGCTTGTGATTGATTTTATAAGAATTAAAACAAATTACATTTAATTGAAAAATTAAGTTATTTAGAACAGAAGTTTTGTCAGTGTCCATAAAACAATGATTTTTTTTAGCATGTATAAAAAAAAACAAAAAAAAAACCCAATTTTTTAGTTAGTCAATGCCAAAACTTTTTTTTAAATAAAGCAAAACACAAAAGAAAATTGAGAAACTTTTAAAGTTACAACAGTACCATTTGTCACTTTCTTCAATTTGTTAGATTTTTTTTTGCTTGTAGATTATAGGTTTTAAAATTAAAAAAAGAATATACTCACTGTAAAATATTTTATTTTCTATTTAAAGAAAAAGTTTGTAAAATGAGAAAACTAACATTGTTACAAAGAACTGACATAGAAGATCAAAATCTATAACACAAAATTAGAAATAAATTGATAAATAATAATTTACAAAGCCAAGAGGCAGATTTGAACGGAAATAAAGGGATAAATCTTTGGAGGAAATATTTTATAACAATTTATAACATTGTGTTTGGTCATCAAATTAGAAGGAGTTGAGTAAAATAAAAAAAATATAAACCAGTAAAGAAATAATTCTGTCATACACTTGATCTTCTACAGCCACATTTACTATAATTTATGGCACTGAGGTTAACTGGCCCATGTGTAAAAGAAAGAGAGGAAAAAAACTGTCTATTTTTATTAACTTTTGTAGATTAGCATCTGTTAAACATTTTTCTACCAACTGACATTTGTCAGAATTGAAAAATATTGATCTTAGAATTGAGAGTGGGGGGAGTACCCTGTTTATAATATAAATACACTGTCAAATCAAGCCCAAACTTTTTAATGGGTTACCTGTAGTAGGTGTGTGTTTTTTTAAAACTGTTCTCATGTCATTGATAACTACTGATATTATCCCTTTTTTTTTTTTTTCCAAATTCTGGATTTTCCTAATTTTTAATTAACAGATTAGTGAAAACTTTTTTTTAAAAGTTAGGGCTCAATTATGACAAATGTTGTGGTTAAAGTTCTACTGAATGCTAATCTACAAAATTAAAAAATTTTTTTTATGAGCAGACAAGCTCTGTGAGGTTTGTGATCATAGCTCTCCATAACTTCCTGTCCTTTGTAAGGTTCATCTTTTTGCTATCTCTCCTAATCTCTGTCTTGCCATCCAATTACACAAGGTCATCATTCACTGCATTCCTTTGTCTCTCTTCTTTCAACATGTCCTGAGTGTGTCAAATTCTCCAAGCTCACTTTCCACATTATGTGTGCTAGAAATTGCAATTGTCTCTTTCAGATTTTAAGTATGTGCCCTCTCAGTAGGGCCTAATTTACAAAAGGAATGTATATGCTGGTTAGTTATTTATACATAAAAAAAAGCTAGAATAAAAATGTTTTTTTTCCTGCTAAGTATTCACCAAAATGACTTAGTAAGAATAACCTTTAAAGAGAATTATTTTAAGTTCTTAATATACCAATTTGATTCAGTAATGAATTTGGCCTTATTTTTTTATTTTTTCTACTGAAATATGATCATGATTTAACTTTTCAAGTGGGAGATGAGGTGAAAAACTAGATTATAAATTGCTTATGTAAATAATCCTGTATTAATCATTTCTCTAAAACTGACAGAATTATAAATAAACTTGGAAATTTAACTCCAATGAAATAAAAAACAGATTTTTTAACATTTCACCAATGACGCAATATATTGTCACAATTATTAGGATTGTTACTTGCATCCACAACAAAAGAGAGGTAAATTAAATATTAAGGTAAACATTATTGTGATGATAAAAAAATAGCAAAGCAATAAGTATTTAATAAGCTTTAAGGTTGAAATTAAAAAGTTAAGTGATATTGGTGTATAATTATGTGAGGAAAAAAAAATTAATATTGTAACAAAATATGTAATTTTGTGATATTTCTTGACATTAATAATAAAGTTTTATTCTGAGCTGTTATTGGTGCATAAAAACAGGGAAATCAAATATAATAGCATTGAGCAATCAGAAAGAAAGAAAGAAAAAACCAAGTTAATATGGTTAGATTTGATCAGTCAACCATAAAGCTTTTCATTTTAATTGTCATAGATTTAGGGTCTGAATAGTTGCAATGAAAAGAAATTGAAATTAAGATTAGGTATCCCAAACTAAAAATTTGATTATTATATATATATATATATATATATATATATAAATAAACCTTTACTACAGGCATAGGGATCTTGACAAACTATAAAAAATGGTACCAAATTTATCTTGTGAGATCAATTAGCAAGAGAGTTATGGCCATCTATATTTTTAAGATGAGGTATTGTAATTAATTACATTGTTTGGACTGTTGTCCTCATCTTTATTGTCATGTGATCATGATAATAAAGATTAGGACAACAGTCTGAATAATGTAAATAAAGTTATGATAATTCAAAGTTCATAAAACAAAGACAATTGGACAAAAAGCCAATTTTAACAATGTGTAACTGAAGATGCATGTTTCAAACAAGTTAAAAATCAAATGTAATGTCATATAGGTAGTCATGAAGTAAAAGAAAAATAATACTAATGGAATCAATAATTTTTAGATCAGACCAGCCTAAACATTGGGAAAATTTTGTTCTCAAAAGACAGTCATAAACAGGACAAAGACAGGCAAATTCCAGCTGATCATACAAAGTTTCATTTCAAAGGTTAAAGCCTTGCAATTTTTTGTTATGATTCTTAGCACAACAAAGATGAAGCTAATTTTTTTTTTTTATGTAGTACCTCAATAAAAAAGAAAAAGAAAAGAAAAGAAAAAATAGAACAACAACAAACTATATTTACACCACATAAAAACAGAAGCAGCACAATTGGGTAGTAAGGCAAAAAAAAGCTCTAAAGTATATCATACCTCAACTTGCCATAAAAAAAAAGTATCTATTGGATGTACATGCCTAAAAATTTACTAATTTTGAGATGATTCAACAAAACAGTTCTTGTCACTGTAATATTAATTCTTTTTATAATTGTGAAATTATATAATTTTCAATTAATCAAATCCAGGAATGACTATAAAACATAGAAATTCGTTTTACAAAAGGAAAACAAATACTTCATGATAGTGTTTTAAATTTCTTCAGTTTTAAACTTGGTAGAAAAGGCTTTCTGGGCATTGTAAATGATTCCTCTACACTTCCTCTCCTAATGGTGATTTACTGACTGAATTTACTTACAAGCCCCTCTGATATGGCTAATATTTCTGGAACACTCCATATCCAACCATTCCTTGAAACTGGCATTACATCAAAGTCTCATCTGAAGACAAATGATGATTCCACTTGTGCAATATCATCTGACAAAGGCCATTGGAAATAATCATTTCTGCTGTTTGTATCACAGTAGTGAATGAATGATGCAATATCAGTGACTTGGCTAATGTAAAAGTTGGAGTCATAATAGACTGCTACCTATTGGCCTTGGCACTCATAACTGAAGGTCACCTGATGTGGTGGTTCTCCCCTACTGCTGGAACTATTCAAATACTCAGAATCACAGAGTGACTTTTCTTCTTTCCTTTATCTTAAAGGAAAAGAGCAGCTTCCGCGCCAAGATTTACTTCCACTGATGTTGATCTTGATACCTAAGAGAACCATCAGTTGATCTTTCAGTGCTTCCCAACTGCTGCTGGTTGTACATCTTTAATAGATTTCACAGGACCACCATGCTTGATGGCTTGAGTTAATGATTCTGTTTCTTAGCAGCTGCGTGATTCTCTTTTTCCTTCTTTTGCCTCTCATTTTTAACAATCTTTTTCTGTATATGAAGTTTCAAAAGTACATTTTGTTGCTTGTGTCTTTGTCAGAGATGATTCACATGCTTTCTTGAAATGCCAAGAACTGATTGCCACTAGGTTGCTAATTTTGCTTCCAAGCTGTAGCCTGGTTGCACTTGAGCATGTTTGGGGGTTGATTGATAGTGAAATGTTGCCCCTTTTCTTTTTTTTTTTTCGTCAGTTCCACTCTAACTTTCAAATAGAGTTAAAACATTTCAATTTTGATGGTGTTTAAGAAAATCTTTTACACTTACATAAAAGAAAATAACTTGAAGATATTATTTGAGTAAAAAGAAAAAGAAAAAAAGGAATTCAAATTCAACCATGCACAAAATAAAAGTTTGTCATGAACCTTACCAAAAAATAAAACTCAACATTTTCATTGAGAGTAGGTACTTACATAATTTAAAATATTTTCTTTCATATTTGGCAAAATCTATATTGAATATCTATTTTTATAAAATGTACTTTTAATTTCTTATTGCAATTGTGAAATAAGATTTTTCTATTAACTGAAATTATGTTTTAAGAATTGTGAAATGTAAAGTTTAATATCATTTTTAAGTGTTAACATTCGAAGGTTATTGTGATTATGAGAGCTCATGAGTTATGTGTAAATAAACATTTTCACAATGTTTTAAGTATTATTTTTACAAAATTCTGTTAATTATTCCTAAACTTTACCAATTTGTAACAAAACACATATACTGGATTTTTAAATTTATTTCTATTTGTCATCAAGAATGGAGATTTGGTCAATGACTGTTAATATTTTCAAAATGTCTTAAAAAGATAAAACCATATTTAAATAGCTTAAAAGCTTTAGGCTGTTATCTTTCAAATAAAGATAAAATTTGACTTCAAAGGAGACATTTAAATTATTCAAAATCGGTTTTAAAGTTTTCTTCAGTAAGTTTGTAGCAATATTTTATAATTTATAAATGACCATCAATAAATAATTGCTTTATACAATTTTAAAATGAATCATTAAAGGAAATATAAGAAAAAGATTTTAACTGTAATACTCATTGATGAAACAAGCCTGATTTAAAAAAAAGGGGATTCAACTAGTGATGTTCATTCAGTCAGCAATACAGATTTCAATGTATCAGACCTGACTGTTTTGCACAAAATGAACACAGTATACCCTCTTTTTGATTTGCATACATCTTGAGTTGCATGGTTGCGGATATATAAAACCATTATTAAAGACAAGACACCACTCTACAAGGAGGTGTAAATTCAATTTTTCAAATGTTATATTTGTCTCATAATTTTTTGTGAAAGTTAACTTTGAACCTTATGGTCTGCCCACCAAATTGATGAGAGTCCTTTTTCTTTATAAGTTTATTTTGATATGTGTAATTAATTTGAAAAAAAAGAAAAGAAATACCACTATGAAATAGTCAATTTTGAAAATACAGAAAAATCACTGTTGATTAGTGATAGAATTTAAAAAGACGTAGAATAAAAACTAATCACCTTTAAAAAGAATTGTATCTTTAGAATGAGAAAAAGATTAAATGTTTACATACTAACTTTATCAAAATAAAAATTAACGAGATATCAGCAGTTGAAATGGAAGAAAATTTTACTACTTTGACATGTGTTCACACTGTAAACGAGAGCAATTTGGGATACCTATTAAGACCAAAGAAATAAAAGAATAAAAAAAATGGATCAATGGTAAGTGATTTATATTATCTAAAAATGCCATTTTATTGACAATATGACACCGTTTAGGTAAGCTGTTGACAATGAAAGGGTCAATACATGAGAATATTATTTATGCTTTATATACAAGTTATGAGAATTTAAACAGATTTGTTAGGAAGGACATGCAATTAATCAGATTAATGAGTCTTGTTAAGAGAGTCTTACCTGGTGTGACATGTGGAGATGGTGTTGATATGCTAGACATCTGTGAATAAGTAGAAAAAGATGGTGAACTTGAGCTATGAGTGAGAGCAGTTGGTGACTTGCCCACATAATCTGAGATACTGGCACTTGATTCCTGGAAGAAAATAAGGAAAAATGTTCTAGAAGATAATGAAGAAAATGTTCTAACTCATAAAGAGTTATTAAAACTGATTTGTGATTAGTTTGTTAGAAGTATTTTTTCACCTATTAATAAAAGGTTATTTAGAT
>OZ038520.1:1447113-1619613 GCA_964036315.1 Acanthosepion esculentum
ATCTGACTGCTATCGAATCAGTTGGGTTTTCACCACAGCTTGAAGTAATCGGATGTCTAGCCACACTGAGGAGCTGTGATACAGCGAAACACTGTGTGTGTGTGTGTGTGTGTGTGTGTGTGTGTGTGTGTGTGTGTGTGTATATATATTTTTAAAACCCTTTATTACTTTCACTAAGAACTATTCACCAACTCATAGATATTTATATAAATCAGTTGTATTTTTTATTTATACTGATGAATATGTATTAGAAAAAAATTAGTGTCATGTATGTGCCAATGGCTTAAAGTATTACATCTTATGAAGCAGACAAAATGAGAAATAAAAATCATGATTTACAAAAATACAACTATGTTAATGATGTGTTCAGTAAAATAAAATTTCATACATCAATTCACTGTTCATGTTTACACAGGCCCAGTATATGAAGGCTGATCAACAAGTATCAGGATTGTTGCTGTGGTAATATGGCACTAAAGTACACAGAGTGAAGCTGCTTGGCACCAGATTGATCTTGAATTGTCACACATGCACACTAAGTTATATCATTCTTGCTCACTTCCGTTGTTTATAACAGTGCTTGGAAGGAAAGTGTGTAGAGTGAGGGTGTCTCACCACACCACAGAGGCTTCACCATACCCCATGGCTAGTGCAGGAGTTTTTGGTCAAGCACAACTACCATATTGTCCAGATCTTGCTTTTTACGACTTTTTACTCTTCAAAATCAAATCCCATTTGAAAGGAGCAAGATTTCAAGACGTTGAGGAAATCCAAGATAATGCAATGAGGTAGTTGCTCGCTGTACCCCCAAAAGGAGTTCCAGGAATGCTTTCATCAATGGAAGTGATACTGGATAAGGTGTGTGGCTTCAGAAGGCGACTACTTTGAAGGAGATTAAATGCTGAATTGATATGCGTTGTAGTTTTCTTTTTATAGCACCAGTCCAGATACTTTTTGATCAGACCTCATATAATGACATTCTTTGCTGAATTTGGCTAATATATATCCCCAACGTGCTTTAGGCTATCTCGGCCACCAAATGCCTCAATGATCAAGGAAAACTAAATTGTGCCTTATAAACAAATATTCCTCAGACTCTCAAAACATTCATATTTATTTGGTTTCATATCCTAATGTAAACAAAGAAATTTTAAAGAAAGATTTTTATTTATTAATCTGTCATATTTTATTACTTCAACATTATTTTTAGTGGATATCCATATTTGAGTAGGTGCTCCGTTTATTTATTAAAGAGTATATTCATTTGTTTTTCTCTACTGGCCTGAATATTTAAGAAATCTTATAAAAAAAATATGCACTCTCCAGCAGGATTTGAACCTGTGTTCCCCTTGTCAGGAGAAACAGTTGTTAGATCTAAGATCTCAATTACAAAGTGAATCGATGATCAAGCAAAGTTGAATAGTGCCTTAACGTTTCAGTAATAAAATCTGTGAGGCCGATACAAAAATGGAAAACAATAGTAGAAGCACCCAAACCTCTAGGCCAATTTCCATGTCTACATTGTGGATGTCTTTGGACTCTATAGTTACCTTCAAGTTCAAACCTGTACATAGATGCCAGTGTTGAACCTGACACACCACCACCATATCTGAGGGCAGGACTAAACTTAATCATTAGAGAAATTTCATTCTAACACCCATATTATATGAAAGAGAGAGAGAGAGAAAAGGAGAGTGTGCGGTGTCAGTGGGTACACTGTCTCCTGCACTGATTACTACTTAAATCAAACAAAATAAATATATTAACATTCCTAGATTTCAGTTGAAAGTGAACAAAGATACTAGCCATTCAAACATGTCCAGGGCTTCAAATTGTACTGAAGAATACCATTACACTAGAATAAAATGTTAAAAAATGTCTTTTTGGTTGTTTTTGTTTTTTTTTTATACTTATTTTCTATGTGCAGCAAATGCAGTTACATTCCATGAACATATGCCATTATGATATTCAATATTATTATTATTATTGTTGTTGTTGTTGTTTATGCATACAAAAAGTGTTGTTAATTTTGTTGAAATGATATCAGTCTTTATAGCAGTACTTTTTAAACATGATCAGTACATTTCACAAATACCGAAATACATAAATATATACAGTATCAGGTAATTGAGAAAATAAAGAGAAGTGTAAAACACACACAAGAAATTACATGCCTGTATAAGGTAGTTCTCATGTTGGGCATCATGCCTGTAATAATGGCCTTCAACGAGTCCTTGGTATTATGTGACCATTTGTTGCTATGAAGCAAGATATTAGAAATATCATGAACATTACAAGCTAATCCTAATTCACGTAAGATGCATGGTCCTATTGGAACACACATCACAAGTAGCGTCTATACAGAGCCACATCCATGATTCTCTTCTGTTCAGTATTTAGTCTTCGTCAAAGTTTTTCTTATTGAGATGTCTGTGTAATCAGCAAATGGTTTCATTAGATCACATGTTTCTTGTAGGTCCTACTAGACATTAACTGCTCTCTTGTCATTCAAATAAAGCTTGTACTTCAGGTCCTCATGCAGCATACAAATAATAGTGGATTCCACAACACTGAACTGCTTGGAGATCATCTTCCTCAATTTGCTGGGATTGATATCTAGACTTGTTGGAGGATATTCAATCAGCCCAAAAACAGCTGTTCAGTTTTAATGTTTCTTTCCATTGGTCATGGATGGCATATCTCTAACAGAGATATTCAGCTTGTTTGTAATCTTTAATATAAAAAAAAAATCCTGGTCACTTTCAAGAAACTGGTCATCTCCAAATCAATATGACCAGCAGATAATTCCATGAGTATAGCTTATCTTTTCATTTTCTGTTTTAGATTAAAAGCTACTATGTTAATGATATCAATATGACTGAAAGGGATATGATAGTTACATAAAAAAAGTTATACGATAGTTATAAAAAAAGAATTTTAAAAGAACATTTAGAACAAAAAGAGGGGGTAACAAAAAAAAAATATATTTCTGCAAATTGGTAATACTGAAATATAACAATTAAAAACAGCTAAACTGGTTTACCAGTCCTTTCTCATCAGAACAAGTCAAGGATAAAAACAAAATATGCACAGCAACTTAAAAGCATACAACTCTAGACTAATGTTATATGCAAACAAAAATATAACATTATTATCTAATAAGGCCAATTACCTTTAAACTTACCAACCACCCCTTTTATTTACACAGAGATGGTTGGTAGGACTTAATAAATATAGATTCCAAAAATGTTAAGTGATAATTGGAGTTAGCCTTACTCAGTACTGAGAACATGTCCGGGTTATAAGACTGAGAACATTGCTGGTCTTTAATCAAATGTTCAGCTATCACTGAACCTGATACATTAACACACCTATCTAAATTGTCTACCTTTCCCTTGCGAAAATTAGCAGGAATGTGCTGGCTAATCCATGTCTCCAACCCTTGAAAGTTGGAAAATTTCATGCATGCTATGGAACATAAGTCATTTCCAATTTATGGCCTGAAAGAAAAAAAAGAAAAACAAAAAGACTATTAGTAGTTACAAAACTTGATGGTGCCTGAGGATGACGGTATTAAAAGTTTTTAATTTTTAAAAATTCTGTATTCTTTTTAAAATTCTGTTCTGTGTGAAAAGATATGCTTAATGTAAATTGTTTTTTGTATAAGAATAACACTTGTTACCACATTTAATCTATTGTGCTTTCTAGCCTCCATCAGGTGTTTGTCAGTCTGGGTAACCTTCAGGGTATTCAGCCTAGCAGATTAATGTGCTGGTTTGTGAATTTGGTAATATTGTAATTATGAGTTCCATCCCTGAAACAGGTAGTGTGTACTTGGATTCAGTGTAAATGAGACATGCAATAACTCAGCTTGAATAATTTGACATGAAAATGTTCATAATTTTTCTTTTCAGATTAACTTTTAGCAGACTATTGTGCTCTATGCATTCATTTCCCATCCGTGACTAAAATCATTGTCTATCATTTTTTTTTTAATTCTCCCTTGTATTTTCAATTTAGTTTAAGTAGAAAATGAAATAGAAATGTTGTTTGTTTATGGATCATTCAAAATTTTTTTAATTTTATTAACCAAAAATTGACAGAAAACGATCATTGCTTTGTTTAGTAATGGGCACATGGCCAAATGGTTAGAACGTTCGCTTTCTTACCAGGATCAAATTTGTCAGGAAGGTGATCTGAAGGGTGACCCCAGCAAGTGGCATCTTTGGAAAGTGCCTGAAAACCATACCACTGGTTGACCCAAGCCTTGTGAGTGAAGTTTGGCAGATGGAACTATTTGTGAGCACAAAGTCACAAGTCATCGTGACCAAGGCTTTGAGCATGTTGCTATTGTTCAGACTGTTGATCATGCCAGATAATGTGCTCTCTCCTAAGAATTGTAACTACGGTCTGCTCAGCATAGTTGCAGAATAAGCCACAGGTTATGGTGCAGAACAAAGCAAGCCATTGCCAGAGTATTACTAATGGTGGGGACATCAAGTCCAGTGAAGAGGGATATCAAACTTGAAGCATGGCCTGTTGGTAGAAGTGCATCTGCTCACATTAAAATTAACTCATATCACATTCACAGATGGGGTGGATAAGCTCCATTGCAATACACTCTTGGCAATTGGCTGTATCATGGACTGCATGCTTTGGTTTCCAAGTCACTCTTCATCACTGTTATACATACGTAAATTTAAATTAGTTGGTGCTACCACATAGTAAGTTTTTATAATAAGCAAGACATATGAAAATATTTTTGAATATTGTAGCTTTAATATCTGAAATGAAAATTATCAAAAAGTTATCTTTATAAATTATCTTCTATAAATTATGGATTTTAGGATTAATCGTCTTTTAGAAATTTATCTATGTGCTCACCATCTTACATCAGTAGAACAAAACTTTCTGCTTCGTTAGCACAAGCATTCATCTTAATATTAGCCTCATATATATTTAAATAAGTATAGATAGGTTTGTTTATAGTCTGGTTCACATTCCTCCCCTGTTTTTTGAACAAGAGTCAAGTTTTATCCTTTGTTTCCTGTTTAGAATTGGTTTTCCAGGCCCTTCTAAAGTCTTCTCATTCTCTTTAACTCCCAGTAACCTCTTTCATCTTATTGATGTTACCTTGCTTGTGGGGAATTGATAAAAAAAAAAAAAAGGAAAAATAATAGGAAAAACTTATATTAATATATTACTAATCTAGTGTTTACAACAAATAGTAAGATTTAATTTGTGCACAATTTTTGAAAGCATATTTTAGAAATATTTCATGTTATTAAACTTTCTTTTTTTTTTTTTTTTTTTATAAATCTATCATGTTTGTATAGAACAAAATTATATCTGCCTTGTTATAATTCAGTTTTAAATTAGGAAAATATTAAAGTTTACATTTAAAGAAAACCTAAAATAAATTAAGAAAGCAGACAAATAATTTAAAAGACTAAAATTTCTATAGAATTCCATAATTTTACCCCCAGTAATATTAATTAACAATCTTATTGCTTGCAGCATTCATAATCATTGTTGCTGTCTGTCATTTCACATGGCTTCAAATTAGTTGAGTGGAGGTGAAAATGCTTTACAGAGTTATCTAAAGTTAAAATAATGTTTAATTTTTTTTTTGTTTTTGCTTTTAAGCTGTAGCAAATTATTTAAAACAAGTTAAAAAAAATTGGTAAGTTTGCTGAATTATTATTAATTTTATTTCCTTTGGTTTCTGTTGCTTACACATTTCCTTCCAGGTCCCAACCAGAGACCTAAAGTCAGAAATAGCCACATGACATCTTCCACTGAACAACAACAGCAAACCCTAAGATCACAGTATTTCTCTATATTTCTGAGATGAGTCATTATGTGCACTATTTACATTATTCGGACTATTGTCCTCATCTTTGTCGGCATATTTGTTACAATGTTTCAGCCATTGTACACTCTGGCCTTCTTCAGGTGGTTGGAATGTCGAACTGAACCCTTTCTTTCGCTCACTGGGGTAGACTGTTCTAGTTCCACGTGCCATACCCAATGGATGTCAGTTATCAGTTATCTCCTGTTAATTCCCCTCTCCAAATTCCTCACTGCCTTAACCGGGTATTGAACTCACATTCTTTGGGTCCTGTCACTGGATCTAACCAACGTCTTTATCCACTGTGCCATGTGGATTAAGATCACACACAATTTACATAGAATAAAGCTCTTTGTGATGAATGAGGTGTACTTGTGAGTACAATTTTTACATTTATGACATCATATACTAGGAATCACTTCAATGAGTCTATCAGAACCTTTTTCAATCAATCCGAGGGCTCCAACTACAACTGGAATTATTGATGTCCTCATGTGCCACATTTTTTAGATTTCCATTTCAAGATCCTTGTATCTTGATAGTGTGTTTTTTTTTTTTTTTTATAAAGATCTTCAAAAACACATTACAATCTGCAGGGACTGCTATGTCAATAAGAAAGCACATTCAGTTTTTGTGGTCTTTGATCACATTGATGTCTGAGTAATTAGCTTTGAATGTTCTGTGTGTATTGTAAAGTCCCATAAAATTGTTATTATTAAGACAAACATTAATTTAAATTATTATTAATAAAAACATTACAGAATTATTTAAATATACTAAATTTTAATTCCATTTTAACTGAATTCAATTAAAAAAAAAGATATATTTAATTTTTTCATATTTAATTGCAAAAATTTATTTAGGTATAAACCTGTTGAATTATTATTAATAAAACCTTAAGAGAACTTATATTAAAATTTACTGCCTTTAGAATGAGGATTTAGTTAGTACTGATAAATTAGACTTGAGAAAAAAAAGATCAAAAAGGCATAACAAAATTACAAAACATTTCAGTAGAAACTCTTTTATAAGAATAAAAATGGCCACATAAAATAAATACCGAGACATAAAACAAAGATTTGATGAGAAGATTTGTTTGTCAATTTTTGAAGTTGTGGAAAAATTGTAATTACTAAATGAGAGATACTAAGACTTCAACCCTAGTCAAGCAAAAATAGTATTTAACAAGTATTTGTCACTTGATATTTGTATAGTGTCAATAAAATCTAGTAGTCATTGCAGACATACGACAGCTTATTTTTTCCTACCAGATGCTATGTGCCATTTTTAGAGAATTTTGACTTATCCTACTAAATATCAAATTTGTGTTAGCTATTTAAACTTTATATCCAGTGTTAACCCAGTCTTGTAAAATGGGAACTGGTTTTACCAAATTTAGGACAATCAAATCAATATCACTTTACTAGTCGAAATTATCTTGCTCTGCTTTGACTACAGTAGAGTTTTGTTTGTCTCTTTGCACACTCTTGACATTCGTCTTGTTAACAACTATTTCCTATTCATATTGGGCAAATCTTCACTAAGTATTTCTTATTACAACATCTCACCTAGCTGAAAGATATGTGAATAAAGGTCATATTACCTGAATATACAAACATTTGATTGATTTCCTCATCCCTGCTTTAGGCTCAACAGGTTTACTAAACATTAAAGAAAAAAAAGTTATCTTAAAATCTAAAGTTTACTTTTCCAAATAAGGCTGTGGATTTTGTGAAAATGTAATCTTATGGACATTTTCACTGTTCAATTTTTACAGAAAATGCTATTTTTCAATGGCCTTCTTTAATATTTATGAACCAACCAAAAAGATTCTCACAATCTTGAAAGGCTGAAATAAGTATTTGTAAAAACTGTAAGAGAGGAATTGGGGGAGTAAAGAGAGTGAGAAGGAGAGAAAAAAAAATACTTGATGGGATTTAATCAATAAATAAAAATAAACAAATACTTACTTGACCCGAAGCAGGACTTGAAAGATTCAAAGCTGAAAAGTTGTCTGCAAGTGTTTGGTCAACTCGACTTGCAGGTAAAAATGGTTTAGCACCTTGAGATAATGGGCTGGTAAAATTGTTGCGAGTTCGTGCTCTTGGTCTCTGCAAGAAAATTTTAAAATGACAAATAAAAATATATCAAAAGGTAAGAATAACATATGCCCATACAGGTCCTGTTACTTCTACAAACTTATTCATATTGTTAATACCAATTAAGAATATTACTATATATAAAAAAAAAAAAAAATTAATGAAAAGGATAGCAAAAATTCTACAATTTCATTTGGTAAAATTTATTTGACAAAACAGAAAATGTTTTAGCTTATACTAGGTGTTGCAATTAGCAAACATGTTAGGACCATTCAAAGTTCATAAAAACTTTGAAATTTTTCATCTCATGTGCTTTTTAATGAAACTTGTTTGGATGAATACATGCTGGCTAAAGATGTCTATATCTATTCACCTATCTAGGAGACGATTGTGGTCTCACCTGATATTTACAAGATGGTACAAAAGAATCAATGCAAGAAGAAACTACTGTGGAACAACTTTTGCACTTCCTTACTTTCACAAAATGGAATAATGTAAGGATACTGGAAGAATTAAATAATTCATATTCAATAAATTATGTTTAAAAGGTTGCTGCCCAAATATAAACTAATTATATATATTGTTAATTTATTTTTTTAAATGTTATATTAATTTTACTATTACCTATTATATTATTAATAAATAATAATAATATTAATTATTATTAATAATAAATAAAATTATTTATTATTAATAATAATAATAAATAATATCATTTATTATTATTAATAATAAATAATATTATTTATTATTATTAATAATAAATAATATTATTTATTATTATTAATAATAAATAATATTATTTATTATTATTAATAATAAATAATATTATTTATTATTATTATTAATATTATTTTTATTTCCTTTGATATCTGCCGTTTACACATTTCTTTCTGGGTCCCGTCCAGGGACCTAAGGTTAGAAATGGTATCATGACACTTTCCACTGAAAAAAAAAAAAAAATTAAAAAAGTAATTACATAGATAAAGCCCTTCGTAAAGTGTGGGCTGTACTTGTCAGAATAATTTTTTGTATCTCTTTGAGGCATGGACTTCCAGGGATCCCTTCAATTAGTCTACTGGAATCTTTTCCAACCAATCCTAAGGCTCCAACTACAACAGGGATTGTTGATGTTCCCATGTGCCACATTTTTGAGATTTCTATTTCAAGGTCCTTGTATTTTGACAGCTTTTCAAATATCTTCAAAGATACATTGCAGTCTGCAGGGACTGCCATATCAATAAGGAGGCACTTATTTTGTTTGTGGTCTTTAATAACAATGTCTGGACGGTTGGCTTTGATTGTTCTGTCAGTGTGTATTGTGTAGTCCCATAGAATTGTAACAGGTCCTATCTCCGTAACCGGGTCTGGGTGGTGTTCGTACCAGTTTCTTTCAGTTTCCTTCCTGTAGGTGTTGCAAATTTTCCAGTGCAGATATTGGCCCACTCTGTCATGTCGGGTTTTATATTCAGTGGGTGCCAATATCGTGCAACCTGATACAAGATGATCAATGGTTTCTGGATATTTATCACAGAATCTGCATTTTGGGCTAACACAGTATTTTAGTATATGTGCTTGATAATTCCTAGTTAACAAGCATTGGTCCTGTGCAGCAAGGATAAAACCTTCAGTTTTACCTTTCAACCCTGCACTACGTAGCCACTGATGGGTACGGTTTTTGTCTACGTCAGAGTATGGTCAGAGTATTGGCTGTGGAGCGGTTTATCTTGCCATTGTTTCTGTATCTGGTCGGTCGCATTTGTCTGTTTTCTTTTTTAAGTATTTTGTAGCTTCAGTCGGTTTACCGTGCCGTACTTGTACTTCTGCGCCCATTTGAAACTCCATTTTGAATTTGTTGGCTTCCTTTATTACAGAGTAAAGACGCTTACTACTTTCATGTTCCTTGACACATACCATCATCCAGTCTTCTGTATTTTACTAGTATCTTTGGAGGCCAATTGCTGTAGTTTTGTAGGACAGTTCTAGTTGAACTAATCCTCTGCCTCCTTCGGATCTGGGCACATACAGGCAATCAACATCAGCTTTTGGATGATGCATGTGGTAGCAAGTGAGGAGCTTTCTTGTTTTGGCGTCCATTTGCATAATTTCAGCTATGGTCCAGTTAAGGACGTTAAAGCTGTATTGCACCACAGGGACAGCCAAGGTGTTTATG
The DNA here is from genome assembly GCA_964036315.1 of Acanthosepion esculentum. Taxonomy (NCBI): domain Eukaryota; kingdom Metazoa; phylum Mollusca; class Cephalopoda; order Sepiida; family Sepiidae; genus Acanthosepion; species Acanthosepion esculentum. Next base: position 1,457,237 of record OZ038520.1, read on the forward strand.
GCTGATATTCTGTTTTTTGAATTTAGCTTGGTATTTAGTACCAGACGTACACGCCTGTAGTACTCCTTTCTTACCTTCTCCTTCATTTGGGGGTGTTGTATGTCATCTCCTTCGCTAATTCCTAGGTACTTATAAGCTTCATCATGCGCCAGTTCCCTAATCTTTGTGACAAAATCTAAATCTATTATGGGTGCTTCTAAAATTCTACCTTTCTTGAATGTTACTTTAGCACATTTATCTAATCCGAAGTTCATACCCATGTCGTCACTAAAGTATTTTACAATATTAAGGAGGCCCTTCAACTCATTGTCGTCTTTGGCAAAGAGTTTGAGATCATCCATGTAGAGTAGGTGATTGAATATTTTGTTATTTATTTTGTAACCATAGCTACTGTTGTTCAGTTCATGCATAAGGGGGATTAAGGACAAACAAAACAGAATGGGAGACAGAGAGTCTCCTTGAAAGATTCCACGTCAAATATTTAGTCGGTTGGATATGGCAGTGCCCCTGGTGTGACTAAGGTATAGTCTGGTGTTCCACATTCCCATGCTGTGCTTAAGGAAATTTAATACCACAGGGGAGACTTTGTACATTTCCAAAGTCTGAAGGATCCAAGAATGTGGAACACTGTCAAAGGCTTTACGATAATCAATCCACGCTGCACTGAGATTTCTACGTCTGCTCCTGCAATTTTCCAGAATCATTTTATTTATCAGTAATTGATCTTTGCAGCCATATGAACCTCTCCTGCATCCCTTCTGTTCCAGCGGAAGAATACTGTTTGTTTCGAAAAAGGAGTAAGCACGGTTCGTCAGGACAGACGTGATCAACCTGTACGTTGTGGAGAGACATGTTATTAGTCATGTTTTCGGGTCGTCTGTTTCATTTGTTTTTGGTATGAGGTATGTAATACCTTCAGTAATCCATTCCAGGATTTTATTGGGATTATTTACAAGCTTTGATAATGTTTTTGCAAGGATATTGTGGATAGACAAGAGATGATAAAGCCAGAAATTGGGAACCTTGTTGTTGTTGTTGTTATTATTATTATTATCATTATTATTTTAACACTGCTTACTTATATTTTTTATTATTGGTATTTCCTTTCAAATAGTTTACCCCAAGCAAAAATAGATTTATACCCCTTGATACATAACATATTTAAGTATCAGAGTTCTAAGCTGTTTACATTTTAAATTTGAATTTTTTTAATTTTAAGGGTAAATTTAAACCTAAAATTAAATTTAGATAACACAATATTTAATAATAGTAATAATTTATCCAACACTGCAAAACCCAGAAATCTTAACCAGATAATGGCCAGTTCTTTTATACCTGATGATTGCATAGCGCATGAAACTCCATACTGTTGGTGTGGGGCATATATATATATATATATATATATATATATATATATATATACATACACACACACACACACACACACACACACACACATGTATCTCCTTACACAGCCAAAAACCTGAACCACACAAATTTTACATTTAGCAAACCATATCTCTATAACAGTGTATCCACTCATCCTCTCTCTTTCAATCTGTAATAGTAGTCACTGATTAAAAGACCAATTAGGTCAGACAGGTTGATGACCTAGCAAGATCTAATAGATTTTCAAATGTACTGAATCACATGATAAAGTATCAAATGTTGAGCAGGAAAATAACGAAAGGTATTAGTTGGAATACAACTCTTAAGCAAGTAACATTTTTTTAAACATATCATCAAGCAAAGGAAATCCGACAATGAAGATAAGTTCCAATCCAACTCAACACACTATGCTGCACATATCAAGTGCACAGGTGAATTACTAAGCATGATAATCACCTAAGACCGGCATGTGTGACCCACTCAATTGGATGCAGGCTAAGACTTATACAGTACTGAATCTTCCTATCTTAACAAATATATTGCTGAATATGTGAAGAAGATAACAGTGAAGCAAGAATAATATAACAAAAGATATGGGTAAAACGAACTGAAGCAAAAAGAATGAAAGTGAAATATAAAACAAAAGAAAGAGAGAGAAAAGGGAAAACCCTATTTTATTTCAGGCGAATCAATAAAGCTAAGTGGGCTTTAACTATTCATATCAGATATATAACGCATACATCTTTCCTCACAGAAATGTATAGCAAACATCTTTCCCCGCACTATTTTGTATTAATGTTTTCATGTATTGTCTTGTTATAATTAAATCTTATTAACATATATATATATATATTTGTGTATTTAGGCAGCAATCCTTCTTTCAAGCACATTTCATTAAAAACGACTGACAAGGTGCTTTTATTTAGTTTTTTATATAATTTCTCATGCGATCTAATAAAGTTTTTCTTTTCAGAGGATAAATTATACAAAAATTGTCCGAATGTTCTTTTCCGAGCGCTTTCGGCTATACTTTTAGCCACTATCAAGGATTATATTTCAACTGTTAGAATTAGAAATAGTTTGTGTGTGTTTTATAAAGTGATTCATTTTTTTGTTTCAAAACACGGTCAAGATATTATGTCCATGTTCAAAGTTAATATTATTAAGGGTTGGTTTGTTTAATTTTATAAGTAAGGCTTCCATTATTTATATATATTATTAATATATATATATATTGGTGTTTGTTGTTTGTTACTGTTGATCATTTCTTCTCATCCTGTAAGAGAATCCATCCACTATGGAGTAATAAACCTTGGTCATCTCCTTTGACAACCAAAAAAATAAATACGCTTAAATTCACCTTCTCTGGCGTGCACCAACGGCTTCAGGGTAAAATTTCCGACTGACGCGAATTCAGCCGGTTTTTGATTCTAGCCAGAGGCAACCGGACGTCTAGCCACACTGATGAGCTGTGATACAGTGAAACAGTCTGTCTGTGGATGACAATATATATATATATATATATATATATATATATATATATATATATATATATATATATATATATTCAAGCATGTTTGGTTAAATAGTTTAGACAATTATGTCTATTTTAATTATCTCAAGTTCCCAGATTAATTTCTTTATGCCTGTAGGAAAATGATCAAGAAAAATGCAGTGATTATTATTCATATGATTTTTATTTCCCCCCCAAGTACTTTCAATCTCATCTGAGATCATATTCAGGGGTTGAATTTCTAAGACAAAGAGTTAGTATAGGTTATGAATATGTGAGCATGAACATTGTAGAATTTAAAAATTTTTTAACCTCTATATAAGGGAGGTAACTTATCTAATTTCTTATTACAATTGTAGTAACATGTTTTAAAATATTGCAGTTTTTGACAATTGTAATTATTTTTTTTTAAAACTTTGTGGTTATAAACATTTTAGAACTTTGTTGCTATATTCGTAATTGACTTTATTTTTGGTCATAATTTTTTTCATATAAAGGGCTTCTAGAATTTGAAGTTTTTGTTTATTATTTTGTGGTGGATTATAGCTATACTGATTAATCTGAGAATGTGCACAGGAATGTTCCTCTAAATGATGTGAAATTGAGCTATAATCATTCAAGTGAAATGTAAGTCTCCTTGACCTAGCTGTAGTAGTAAAACCAATGTATATATTAATATTTTTATCAGAAATACAATCTCCTAAAGAGCATTTAAATTGATATATGATGTTGGTCTTTTGTAAAATTCTGGTTGATGGAGAAGAGTTATTGTGAATGATTAATTTGGTTGTATTAAATTTAGTGGAGTATATAATTAGTTTTATTTTTTTTTACTAGAAACAGTGAGGGATATATTAGTACTTATGAGATTTTTTTTTAATGTTTTCATCCTGTTTGTAATTAGAATGTATTTGATTGTAGTATAGTAGTTTGATATGTTTAGGGCTATTTGAGGATGTATTATGTTCTTTTTGATTTATGTGAATATTTCCAATAGCTCATCTAATTTGTTTATCAACAATGTAATTAGGAAAGACATTACTGAGATGTTTTTTTTTTTTTGTTGTTGTTGAACAATTAGCTTTTGGACAACTTATTAAATTTTGTATAATAGATATTTTTTAATAGGACATTAACTTTTGTACTTGAGAGAGCATATGTCTATGCTAGTTGGTTTTTATATGGAGAAGTAGTGAATGTATTATTATTAGTGTATAACAATATATCAAGAAAAGGGATTTTATTGTGATGTTCATATGTGAACTTACAAATGGAGTTTTTTTGGAAGTGTTTTTGTAGTTCATGTATTGCATCTATGATTTGACTAAGATGAGAATATCATCTACATATCTTAGGGTTTTTTAGTGCTATTAAATATTTTACATTTTTTTAAAGGTTAGCCATATAAAAGTTACTAAAGGGTGATCTCAGAACTGAACCAATGGAAAAGCAATCACATTTTATGTATATATTATTTTGATGGTCATAGAAGGGAACCTCAGTGGTAGACATTAAGAATAGTTTTCATATGTTAGGTCTAATTTTTAATGGAAGGAGAGATAGATTGTTGTAAATATCCTTGATAATTATATCAATCATTGGGACATTGGTAAATAAACTTTCAACGTTAAATGAGGCTATGCTTTCATTATTAGGTTTTTGTGTTTTTAGGATTTGGAGTAGTTCCCGAGTTGATTTAATGCTATATTTATTATGTATGTATGGTGTAATTAGTTGGTTAATGATTTTGGTTATTTGGTAAACAGGAGTGGGAATTTAGGATATGAGAGAAGAGAGAAATTGTTGGATGTAATTAGTTTGATTTTCAATTTCAGTTGGTTAAACAGATTTTAGTTACCTTATAAATTTGGTGTGGTTGTTGGACACACACACACACACATGTTAAAAATATATATTATACTTTATTTTCCATATTTTTGCTACACATGTTTCCGGTTTTGTGACCTTTATCAGGCAAGGAGTGGTGTTGATGTTTAAATATTGTCTTTGTCTTCAGTAGTAGCCCAAATGTCTTTCTTGGATTGGTGGTGAAAGTATTCTTCTGCTTGAGGGGTAATAAAACAATTAAGATTGGTCAGAGAAAGGGCGAAGGAAGGTGGTATTCATTCTTATCATTTTATGAACCCTGTATCTTCTTAGACCTATCTCCATTAAATTGGTTCATGAAGTTTTTTTTTTGTATTTGTAGGTAAGAATAATTATCTGTTTGATATATTGCATAATTTTAAATTTACCTTGATTACATTTGTAGATGTGTTGTGATACAAAGAGTTTTCTGTTGTCTGGTAATTTGATGTTGCTTTTGTGAAGGGAAACTGCTTTTTAGTGCTTGGCTGTTACCTATATATGACTTGCATTTTGTGCATAAATCACATTTTTAGAGTTGCAGTTAAAATTTTACTTATCATTAATGTCATTGTGGGGTTGTGATATATATATATATATATATATATATATATATATATATATATATATATAAAAGGTACCTCCACTTTTTTTGGCATAAATTTTCAATACCTATGGTTTAAGATCAATTATTAGAAATGAAAAAGCATTCTTAAAGATTTCATTTTAGCTTTAATTGAAAACTAAAAGATTAAATTTATTATTTCTAGTAAGTAAAATGTTCTGGTGTATTTCAATTAGAAATTATATAGATTGGAATGTCAAATATTTGCTAAATTTCTTAAAATTTTCTTGAAAGTGGCCATTTTCTTAATTTTAAGAAATTTGTAAACAAAACAATTCTGGCACATTATTTGAGTAAAATTAGAAAATTTAAATTAATCTGATTTGAAATAAATATTACTCATAGCTTAAAAAAGTAATATACATTCATTTCTTAACGATGGATCCTATCTTATTGATCTTTATTGAAGTATCAGTAAGTTTTTGTGGTGATGATATGTCCTATGGATGATCAGAATTGACATAAATTTATGAAATCAAAGTGAATGCATTTTTTTGGTTCTTAACTGCCTAATAATTTTTACAGATGAAGATATTTTCTGCAATTATCTAATAATTTGACTTTTATTTACCTTTCAAAGATGCTTTATGCAAAAATAATTTTTTTTTAAATATGATAAAATTTTCTTAATTTAATTTCTCTGTAAAGGGACAAAACTCTTAGATCATGTGACTTTTTCATAGTAATGTCACATTTAGCCTCAATAGATGAAAAGAGGGAATGAATTAAGTAAAAAAATAAAGAAATATTTTAAAAATAGAATACTGTAACTACATTTATTAACCTTTTCAATTTTGGATTTGCAAATTTTGATTCCACTTAATTACTATATCACATCCAGGAAATAGCCCAATACAGGATCTTACACGATTTTTAAAATGTTATAATTAAAAAAAAAAAAAAAAAAAAATGAAAGATTTCTTGTAAAATTCATAATTCATCTGAAAAATTTTATTTCTTCAAACAATAATATCCTTAATATAACTTATTTACAAAAGCAATTAAAAGCTTTTCTAATTAAATAATTAGATAGTTTAATGGATTTATTATTTTTCAATTCAGAGCAGACTTCCAGTTAGAATAGTGAAAGTTTGAAAATTAGGTGATTTAAATTCTCCAAGGAGTCCTACTTTTAGTGAAAAAAAATAATTCAGGAAATAGAAAAGTATTTTGCAAAATTTCATGAAATTAGGTAAGTGTGTATGTGTTGGGTTAACATAGGTAAAAAAAATCAAAAATATTTTTTAACAAAATAAAAATTTTCTAAAAAAAAAAAATCAAAAATAATTTCATTCATTTGTGAATATGTCCTGAAAATTTCATTAAGAAGGACAATTATTTGATTTTTACAAGAATTTCCAATTCGATGTGTTTTCAATGGAAAAAAAGTCAATGTAATTATTATGCCATCCCAATGACATAAACAAAACAAGATTTTAACCAAAATTTCAAACATGTTAGAAAGGATTATAAAATTAAAAATAAATAATCAAAAAAATACTTTAGACTTTAATCTTAATAATAAGAAACATTTTGATGATAAATCTATTTTTATTAAGTTTGTGTTTTTTTTCATTACGTTATGCTGTTTTCTGTGAAAAAGTGGAGGCACCTTTTATTTATATATATATATATATATATATATATATATATATATATATATATATATATTCTCAGTTACTTAAAATCAATGGGGGAAAAAATAGTATCTAAAATAATGAAACTTAAAGCTCTTGTACTTTGTAAACATTTCTGAAGAGAAAAATATATCAATATGTAATTAGTATGAGTAGCATTTTATTATAATTTCAATTATTTTGAAGTATAAAAATATCAAAATCTGTGTGAATTTTTGAAAATAATAATTATTTAAATCGTATAATAAACTAATGTAAAAAAGGTAAACTGGTTTTTAACTAAGTATCCAACAGCATATCTAATAGGACTGCATCAACTAATTGGCTAAAAAGCAGTAATTTAAAAAAAAAAAAAAATGGAAATCTACCAGAATTTTCTTAAGCCAGGACTGAAGTCAGTGTGATCCAATAAACAAGTGTAACTGTTTATTGGATCACTGATTAGTTGGAGTGGTTGAAGCCATTGACTGATTAATTGTTAAATACTGACATGTCCAATAATCAATAAGCTGATTAGTCAGTACAACACTATTATCTAACAAAGTCAAATGTATGAATTTCATCCCAAGCATGGCATTAAAGCCACTAAAATGAAAGGAATTACTGAGTGTTAGAGAATATACCCCCCACCCAAAGAAAAAAAAAACACTAACGAGAGAACAATAAAAGAACAAGAATCAAGACAGAAAATAACAATTGACATTACATTTAAATTTTTGAAGATCAAAGTTCACTGGGTAGCGAGAAGCCAGAAGAGAATTCCACAGGTGAGAAGTGTGAAAGAAGAAACTGTTAGCATAGAACTTACAGTTACATATGGCCATTTCAACTGGAAAATGATGAGACCTTGCTGCCAGTGCACATACATGCAACTAAGAAAAGGACCGTTTGCATTGAGTTGATGATTCTGATTATGGTACAATAACTCTTCTCAACTTCTTTAAAATTGTTTTAACTTTAGTTAATAGAACAGTAATGCGACTGCAATCTCAAAATCCAATGATACATTGATCTCTCCCCCCAACCTATTAAGACTTGAGCGTCACTAATCTGAGATTCATTAGTCCTTCAGCTTTAATGGTTCAGAAAGGATTTGAACCTGACAGTTAAAGTAACAAAGATAAATAATTAAATATACTGGTATGAAGATAAAAAATTCACGGTATTTTTTATACATTTTTTCTTTTGTTTTATTAGTAATAGAGTACAGTATTTTACACTATTTTAAGTTTAAACTTGACTGATTGAGAAAATCCACTATTATGACACTTGTCTTGTTACAACTTTCATGGAGCTGTGAAATTAATCTTTCTGTAAGAGGAAGTTATCTTTCTTTATTTACACAACATTGTGTCTTCCATAATCTTCAAATTCTTATTCACATGTCATAAAAGGAAGTAATTAATTCACTTATGGCTAATAAATATACTTAATACGAAATATAAAAGTTAATTCAATTACAAATAAGCTGTGCTATTAAGACAAAATGTCCAAATATATAAATTAGACAATATCATTATCAGTATGGTTCAGCATAATACTGAGGAAAGATAATGTATTGTTTGCTCCTGTTTTATAAGTACATTCGATTGTACATTCAATGTTTGTGTAGATAAAGCATAATCAGTATATTGGAAATATGTTGACTGTTTAAGATATTTGAAAGGGATCAATCTCTAGAAATTCAAAGAAAAGACAAGCTAAAACATTGCTAAGAGGTGATCCCATTGACTATTTAAAAAGTGAAATAACATTATTTTGTAATGAGTTAGTATATCTTTATAATTTTATTAATCAGTAGGGAGAAATTAATTTTTTGATTGGACTAGATTTTTATTTTATTTAAAAAAAAAAAAAAAAAAAAAAAAAAATAGATTTGTTACCAGATACATTGGAATTATAAGGAATTGACATCTAAACTGATCAGGTTGCTAAAATCATGAATAGGTTAAAGGTTAATTGTCCTAATTTGAAGATTTTTACTATAGCTTTTGCCAGTCTACAGAGAGCACTATAAATCCCAGATATGATGGTCCTCACTGGAATGCCTGCTTTGTACTTTTTGGATAGACCATAAAATTTGGATATTTTACGGTAGTATTTGTTTAACCATGACCATGACTTATTGTCATTATTGAATTTCTAACATTTCAGACATTTCCCTGTCACACTTTTTGCCACTCCTACACATACACTCACTAAAATTTTGTTTTTTATACCCAGAGTTATATTTTCCAATTTCTTTTTGAATTTGTAGGTTTGATGAATTGGACCATAATTACGATTCCAATGTAATAAATTATAACCATGGAATATTAGTGTTTGAGCCTTTTATATTATATTCTTACTCTGTCCTGGACATTGAGTTCTACCTGGATTCTATCCTCTTGGGAATTTATATATATATATATATATATATATTGATCACTAATATTATATATATATATATATATTGATCACTAATATTATATATATATATATATATTGATCACTAATATTATATATATATATATTGATCACTAATATTATATATATATATATATATATATATATATATATATATTGATCACTAATATTATATATATATATTGATCACTAATATTATATATATATATATATTAATACATGTTTCATTAAATAATATAGATAAGTGTTGTCTATATATTTTATGTAAGTTTTTTTCATATAGTCTGATAATCTTAATAACATTATCATTAAACAATGAAAGAAAATCACAATATTGATACATACTTTTTTTTTAATCCAATCTAAGCTTTCGGCTTACATAAGCCATTATCAAAGATGACAATTACACAATATATTTACGCAATACACGAACAAGAAATTGATGATAGTATTATTTGTTTACATGGATGATTTCCAAGCAACGATAAACACGTGCATATAAAACGCTGAAAGCGAAAATCGCACAACAGCTCATGACGTCACACATGACCACGCGAGAGTGAATCAGATGAGTATTGAGTATGGAAAGCCGTTGGTATGAACCAATGACTTCTGTTACTAATTATAGGCATTTAAGGATATTTTTGGAGATTTCATAGTTTATTTTGTTCAGATTAGATTTCAACTGTTTTATGTATATAGCTTCAAGAATTTTTAGTTTTTGTTTATTGTTTTCATGTTTAAGTATAGTTGTGTTTTCGACGAGGATTTTCCGGAATTGTGTATGCGGCCAGGCATGTTGTTTTAAATGCCTAAAAATGTTAGAGTTATCATTCAAATGTAGTGTCAAGCGTCGTGAAAGCGAGTTTGTGGTGTGACCAACGTTGGAGATACAATCTCTCAAAGGGCACCTGAATTTGTAAACTATGTTGGGTTTTTTCAAATCGCTAACCGGGGGAGAAGAATCATTGCGAATAATTGAGTTGGATATTTTAGATTTAGTGTAGTATATAATTAACTTAATTTTTTTGCTAGGATCTTTCACGACGCTTGACACTACATTTGAATGATAACTTTAACATTTTTAGGCATTTAAAACAACATGCCTGGCCGCATACACAATTCCGGAAAATCCTCGTCGAAAACACAACTATACTTAAACATGAAAACAATAAACAAAAACTAAAAATTCTTGAAGCTATATACATAAAACAGTTGAAACCTAACCTGAACAAAATAAACTATGAAATTTCCAAAAATATCCTTAAATGCCTATAATTAGTAACAGAAGTCATTGGTTCATACCAACGGCTTTCCATACTCAATACTCATCGGATTCACTCTCGCGTGGCCATGAGCTGTTGTGCGATTTTCGCTTTCAGCGTTTTATATGCACGTGTTTATCGTTGCTTGGAAATCATCCATGTAAACAAATAATACTATCATCAATTTCTTGTTCGTGTATTGCATAAATATATTGTGTAATTGTCATCTTTGATAATGGCTTATGTAAGCCGAAAGCTTAGATTGGATTAAAAAAAAAGTATGTATCAATATTGTGATTTTCTTTCATTGTTTAATGATAATGTTATTAAGATTATCAGACTATATGAAAAAAACTTACATAAAATATATAGACAACACTTATCTATATTATTTAATGAAACATGTATTAATGAAAAAATGCTGCCTAAATACACACAATATATATATATATAGATCACTAATATTATATATATATATTGATCACTAATATATATATATATATATATATTGATCACTAATATCATATATATATATATATTGATCACTAATATTATATATATATATATATATTGATCACTAATATTATATATATATATATATATATATTGATCACTAATATTATATATATATATATATTGATCACTAATATTATATATATATATATATATATATTGATCACTAATATTATATATATATATATATATATTGATCACTAATATTATATATATATATATATATATTGATCACTAATATTATATATATATATATATATATTGATCACTAATATTATATATATATATATATATATTGATCACTAATATTATATATATATATATATATATATTGATCACTAATATTATATATATATATATATATATTGATCACTAATATTATATATATATATATATATATTGATCACTAATATTATATATATATATATATATATTGATCACTAATATTATATATATATATATATATATATTGATCACTAATATTATATATATATATCACTAATATTATATATATATATATATCACTAATATATATATATATATATATCACTAATATATATATATATATATATCACTAATATATATATATATATATATCACTAATATATATATATATATATATCACTAATATATATATATATATATATCACTAATATTATATATATATATATATATATATCACTAATATTATATATATATATATATATATATCACTAATATTATATATATATATATATATATCACTAATATTATATATATATATATATATATCACTAATATTATATATATATATATATATATCACTAATATTATATATATATATATATATATCACTAATATTATATATATATATATATATATCACTAATATTATATATATATATATATATATCACTAATATTATATATATATATATATATCACTAATATTATATATATATATATATATATATCACTAATATTATATATATATATATATATATATCACTAATATTATATATATATATATATATATCACTAATATTATATATATATATATATATATCACTAATATTATATATATATATATATCACTAATATTATATATATATATATATCACTAATATTATATATATATATATATATATCACTAATATTATATATATATATATATATATCACTAATATTATATATATATATATATATATCACTAATATTATATATATATATATATATATCACTAATATTATATATATATATATATATATCACTAATATTATATATATATATATATATATCACTAATATTATATATATATATATATATATATTGATCACTAATATTATATATATATATATATATATATATTGATCACTAATATTATATATATATATATATATTGATCACTAATATTATATATATATATATATATTGATCACTAATATTATATATATATATATTGATCACTAATATTATATATATATATATATATATTGATCACTAATATTATATATATATATATATATATATATATATATATATATATATATATATATAGATGAGAACACAAAACGCACCTTAAACATACATTATCAAATACACAGAAATAAATTCAACTACAATTTCGATCTAAAAAAATGCCACACTCATCAAAAAAGTAATTTACTCAGAAGGAAAATTCTCAAGAGTGACACTAACAAATCTTATCAAAATCTATGGCCTGTTTTTTCTTTCCAATTCACCTTTCCTGAAAGAATCACTACTTTCCCAAGCCAACATACATAACCACAAATATGTTGAAAAATCAAAAGAAAACAGTTAAATCCATTACCTCATGTTTTTGAAAATATATACCACATCCATCCATCCATCCCATAATAATCTAATCACAATTTAAACAATATTTAAAAAAAAAAAAAATTTCTTGAATGTTACTCACTTATGTTTTAGCAGATTTTGAATTATGACATTGTGTGTCCTCCACATGTTTTGACTGATCTTTCAACCACCTAATAAACATTCTTAAATTTGAAAGTATAAATGTATTGATAAACCAATGACATCCTTGTTTTTGTATATAAACATGGGCAATAAAATAAACCCTACATTGCCTGTATAAAGTATCTCAGAGGATGAAACTTGTTACCTAAGAATAGTTTTTTCATTCACTTACAGAGACACTAACTGAAAATAATTTACACACACATACACATGTGTGTGTGTGTGTGTGTGTGTGTGTGTGGTGGGGGAGACAAGTTCTTTCAGTTATTTTTTATTTAATTTTTCAAATTTCCCAATAAATATGAACTTTGACAAATTTACCAATAACATAAAACACCTAATCCAGAAATTTAATTTAGATTAAAAAAAAAAAAGTCGATAGACAGAACGTATCCATATTATTTAACCAAACATGTTTGAGAGAATTATTGTTGCCTAAATACAGCTTATATATCAAAATGAGAGAAAGAACAAATGAAAAAAATCCAATTTGTAGCATTTACTTTTTAAAAAGTGCTCAATACAAACTAGAACAAAATATTATTATATTTTTATTATAAGAAATTATAATAAAAACATTTTAAATCGCTACACAAAGGCTTTCATGTTTCAATACTATGATTGTACTTCAGTACAATCATAGTATTGAAACATGAAAGCTTTTGTGTAGCAAGTTAAATTGTTTTTATTATAATTTCTTATAATAAAAATCATATATAAGACACCAGAGGTGTTGAAACAAAATGGCTATTTTTGTAGTGACTTTATAACACATTTATGTTATAATTTTTAAAATAAATAAAACTTCAAACATTATAGTGGACACTTTGTATTTGAAATAGATGTTCAATTTTTAATTATTAAACAGTTTGAATTACGTCTATCATCTATTGGCCTGTGTATTCGGGAAATCTTAGGAAAAAAAAAAATCTTCTCTGGCAGGGATTGAACCTGCATCCTCTTTGTAAAGGGAAACCACTATTTGATCCAGTGTGCTTTACCACTTAGCCATGAAGAACATCACATTCCTTTTTTTAAAGAAAGAATCTGCAATGTTATTGATCCTGACCTGGCATATCAGCTTCAGTTACATTCTCACCACTGTAACATAACATCTGTACGTTTTCAATAAGAATTTTCATGGTAATTTTACTGATAACCGTTATACTTTGCTACCTCAACTTTACAAATTTAAGCATGGTACTTTAGCAGCCAGGTTTCCTCATTTTACAGTTGAAATTGCTATATATAACCATAACTTGTGGAACATCTCTTCTGGCTTTCTTACTTTCCAGTCAACTTTGATCATCAAAAATTTAAATGTAATGACAATCAGTAACCTTTGTCTTCTTAATTCCTGTTCTTTTATTGTTTTCACTTTAATGTTTTTCTTTTTCTCATATTCTTTCAAACTCAGTAACTCCTTGCATCTTAGTGGCTTTATTGCCTTGCTAGGTGTGAAATAATTAAAAAAAAATGTTTGAACCATAATTAAAATTAAACAAGTTTAGCAGCAATGAAATACTTACCATCAACAATGGTGAGAACTCTGTCATATGACAAACAGATCTGAACGTCGCATTAAAATACTGGTCACCATTGTTTGCCATACTGTCACTGATACCTGCGAAAAAAAAAAAAAATGTTTTTCAAATAAAAAGTGAACATAATGAAGAACATATATTGCAAAACTATTTTTAAACAAAATAAATGACTTAAAGACGTCTACCTATAATCTCTTTGAAGCTACCAAGTTTATACTATTATTAGTTAACAGCCTCATTACCAGATGAGCCACAACTGTTAGTTAAAAACAGATGGCAAATAGAAGAGCTAGATTATAATAGGCTTCTTCATTTGACACTGTATGTAGCAGAAAGTATATTTAATCAGAGATATTGTTTTAAACGCTTATAGATTGACTGTGATGAAGAGGGGTAGATAATTATGTTTGGAAAGAAAAAGGAAATATATGAGGAGGAAATGGAGAAAAAAAAACACACACATGCACAACAGATGAGAAGTTATGGTGTTTAAATGTTAGAGATAAAGAAAGTAAAATATGCCAATATAGAAGTACAATTTAGCTGATTATGCTATTCCATATGTCTCATGATAACATTGGGGGAAAAAAGTAACTACTACAGACTAATAAATAACTTTTATAAACAAGAGGACTTAGTATAAAATAAAACATTTAAATCAGTGAAAAAAAAAACAAAAAAAAACTTTTGTTTTTTCTTTGGATTTAACATGGAAAGTCTGTACTAGTTGATTTAAGTCCAAGATTAAGCCATATGTCAGTGATTTTGAAGTCAAAATATTTCCAATTCCAGTAGTAATTTACTACTTATTACTACAAACTTCTTCAAATCATTCACAATAAACATTCGGTATAACTGACAAATAAATCAACTAGTAAAATAGCCAAGTATAGACAGACTAATCCCAACTGAAGCAAATGGTACATTTAATTTTAATGAAGAATTAAAGTACAAGACAAAAAGAATTCTATGATTAATCCATGTTAAGATTCTGTGTATTACCAATTCTTAAGAAATAACTCAATAAAGTTGTTGATATCTCCATAGATTAAAGAATGAGAAAGCATAAACCTAAGTGAAACCAATTAATTCCTATTTCAGGTTCTATTTAACATAATTGCACAATTATAAATTTATTTTAGTGCAGACCGCATTCTTGTGTAAATGTGTTATAAACAAGTTTTATTAAAATAAAGTCTTATATGTTGTCTTGACCTTTTGGCTACAGTGTCAACCAAGCAAAGCTGAATAGTTTTTTTTTTAAAACACATGTATATATATATATATATATATATATATATATATATATATATAAAAATAAATAAAGGGTTGAGACTTGCTCTACAGAAGGTATGGGCAAACTTTTCCAATCAGTGCATGAGATATGGTTCATCATAAAGCAGATTGCACTATTAAAAAATTCAAACTAATTTTTCATTGAAAGCAAAGTTGCCGTTTTCAATACAGAATATCATAGGTGTAAACATCTCCCTTCAAAAAAAGATCTTTTCTACAATATAAAAATTGAAAATTTTGTATATTATCATCACTGATAACAACTGTGATTAACACATGCTGGTGGGTGTGATTTGTTTCTAATTTATTCATTTGAAAATATAAAAAACTTTTAAAAAGAAAAACATTGCTATGGGTGTTCCATTTCTAAAGCAAACTATTTTTACATGTATGGTCTTCCTTAATGAAAATCACCAATGGTTTAAAATGCTGAGAACCTTACCTTCAATGAAAGGTTACAAAGTTCAAGAAACATCATACTTAATCATTGTTAGATATGTAGTTTAGTTGAACTGTACCCATAATGCAATAGGCATTGATAAAAAAGGAAGTTTATGCAGGCATTTAATAGTTATTTCCCTTTGACACCCACTTCTCTCACCCTCTTTGTGTGAAAGAGAATGTGAGTGAACAAGTGAGAATGAAACAAAACCAAATTTTAATAAACATTACTTTCCTCATTAAATTAGGTGTGCCATTCAGAAGGCCAAAAGGGGCCGCAGTTTGCCTATCACTGCTTTACAGTTTCAGTGTTAAAATTGGCTAAACCAAGTCAATTTCAGGGTTAAGTTTTGTCTTGCAGTTGATTTAAGTAAGTGAGGAATTTCTAAACTCCTATTATAATAATAATAATAATAATAATAATAATAATAATAGGACAGCAGCACCTGTCTTGTGATTTTGTTGCCCTGATATGCTATCGTCTGAAAATGTTAAAAAAAAAATTACTGAAAAACATTTCAATCCCGAGTAAACATGAATATATCATCACATTACTAAATAAAATTGATTTCTTGACAAGAAAGTTAAGTATGATTCTACAGTTTAGGTATTGAACACTTTCTTTTTAAAAAGCAGCTAGAACTAGTTAATTCCTAGCTGAGATTTATCTCCTTAATTGATTTTAAGTGAGTAAAGCTGACATACATGCATATGCACAAAATTAAAAAAATTAAATATAAAGTTATTTGTTGATGTGTGAGCAAATATAAAACTGATATCAAATAACACCATTTTATCATTTATTTGCATAATAACAAAAAACAACTGTTGCCATTCAATTCTAATTTGATCTTTATAGATAAGAGTATTTTGTTGATAACTTTTATAATTAAGTTGATTAGTTATTCAAATAAACCTATTTTCTGCCCTGCAAGCAGTAACCATTTAAACATTAAGCTTAAGAAAAGACATAAGTGTATGTGTAAGCAATTTGGGAATTTTTAATAGCTTATTTTGAAAATCTAACAAATTATGATAATATGCTGTATATAAAATAAACGACTATAAAAAAGTTTAAACCCTTCAAATTGTTTCAATTATGATAATTTTACTGAGGCAACCTACATAAATCTGAAAGAAAAACAAGGGAAGGACTTAAGCAATGCTAGGAATCATTGAAAATATTGAATAAGAATGATAATCTAGTTTAAAAGAAAAAAGAAACAACAAACTTAAGAGGAAATATGTCTGCCATGTGGCAGGAAATTACTAAGAGATAATAGAAAATTGAAAGGAAATTTGCATTAATCTTAGACAAGAAAACTGCTTCCAATTATTTCATCTTCAACAAATTACTAAAGTTGATTTTTGAAAGAAAGTAAGTAAGTGGCTAAAAAAGATTATTAAAAACTAGTTCCATATTTAAGTTCAAAAACATTAATTAAATGAAAAAGATGTTAATTTTTATTTACATCTTTTAGAAGTGTTACCTAAAACTAGATTTTGTACACATGGAATAGAATAGGGGAAGCAAAAGGACTGATATTAAACTTTATTATTAATATATCTGATAAATATTTAATGTTATAATTTTCTTTCACTTCCATTTAGATTTTTTCTATACAGAAAATTAATGAATTGGTAGGAATGGAGAACACTATTGAGAAAATCTAGAAATTACATTTAATGAATTCATATAAAAATTGTCAGGTTGTTTTCTTAAAAGTAAATTTCTCCAGAAAAATATAAAAAAAAAATTAAAAAAAATAAAAATATAAAAAAAAAAATAATCTTGTACTTAAAAATAATCACTCTAAAATTAACTTTGTCCAATTACAAGGTTTAGCCGAAAATGATCCATACATTTAATAATGACAAAAGGAGCCTACTTAGAGCAATTGTTTTTAGTCCTTTTCAAAATACTTACCTTAGGATCTCATACATTTATTTTGTGGCCAGAACCGCACCCCCCCCCCCCGCTGCCAAAAAAACATAAGGTATAATTTGTTAAGAAAATAAAGTTATAATTGACTTCTATTTTTTTAATGGCATGTCCCTTCAAAGTATAGGGTGATCATGACTCTCCACAGATTCCTTTTCATTATTATCTATAAATTGTCATGAATTCTTAGGAAAGAGAGCAGAGTGGTTTCCTGTTACCTTTGCCACAGTTTGGAATTCAGAGTTTTCTTTCTTAGACTGGTTGGCACACAAAACTAGAGAACCCAGTTTCTTTTGCTATTTAATCCATAGCTGGGTTGATTTATAGGTAGGAAAAAATAGAGAACAATATTTTCATTTAAAACAAGGAGACAAGCCTAGATGATATCTGGTGGAAAAGTGACAATTTGTCAAAAAAACCTTGCACAGGATATGAAGGATGTGCAGTCAAGATATTCAAAATATATTTTAGATTGCCCATGGAATCTGGAGATTTTCTAATTCTCACATTACCAATTTCCTTTGATCACATCTCAGATATGTTCAATATTTTTCAGGTGTTGGTGAAAGCCTTCCAAACTATGAATCCCTTTCAACAGATTCTTAGCCTAGTTTGACAACATCACTACCAAAAGTTTATGTTTCACTCATTAAATCATTCCTAAACTCCTACTTAATAATGTGAATAGTTTTCACAGATAAATGCAAATATATTTCAATATATATATAATTTGCTGTAAATGCAAGTAATAATATACAAACTTATTCAACAGGGTCTCCCCGCTGACTGAGTAACTCTACAGAAGAGTATCCCTTCATTCAGACACACTAAGATCCTATTTGACAAGTTACATCAAAGCCACACAATTGAATACTTTCCAGACAGACCTTGGATAGTGTTGACCTACTTGTATCAGGTGAGTAGAGTCCCAAGGAGGCTTGTCAGTTTTCAATGAACAGAGTTAAATATAAAAATGCCTGGTTCTATTGTAAAGGACAAGAAAAAAACTCAAGGTTTGATTGCATTTAATGACTGGAATTAAATGTGGAAAAAAAACGAACTAATTAAGAAAATTATTTAGTTTTAACAAATTAGATAGGTTGAGGGTTTTTAAAGACATCACACCTGAATATTAACTTACAGATAACTTAGTACAACTGTGTATAGTTTTATATCTATCTGCTATATTTGCTGAGTTGGACAAAAATGTTGAAAATAAAATACTTCATTGGTCAAAATAAAAAAATTATCTCTAAAGGATTAAGTTGTTTATATAAAACAACTTGACCATTAGATTGGTGTGGTTTCTTAGGCAGAATAACTTTTGAAGACTTTCCAAAAACTTCAAGCTAATTGCACATATATTGGCTAGTGGTCTTATAAGAATAGTTTTTGAGAAGTAGGTTATCTAAAATCGGTCAACTGGCTAACTGGCCATGTGCATTCTTAGAACAAAAGAAAATCCTCAGAAAATGTAAATTAATGTTTAAACCATGCAGATACAATACATCATTGGTGACAATCCAACAAGCTGTATTACACACACACACATATATATATATATATATATATATATATATAATGTGTGTGAATAAGGTATATTTGAGTAGCAAGTATTTATCAAGTTTGATTAAAAAGGACAAGGTTTGTCAATTTAATTTTTGTAGTACTTTTTCAATTTATGAATAAGGTATTGAATATTGTGCTTGAAATTGTGGATAGACTGTTGAAAGTTATTGTTTCATTTGAGTACTTTGACTGTTTCAGTCATTTCCAAGAACTAATCTTGTGTCTGTGTGGTAGCCAAAATTCTTTTGTCTAAATTTTGGTATCCTTTGAAAAGCTGGAAGTTTGAAGTATTCTATGGTGACATCATGTGTAATGCTTATTGGGAACGAGGCTGCACCAAAAAGAATGCTGACATTATTTACCATATGAGATGGTATCTTAAAGTGCATATGATATATTTAATGTACACACACACACTTGTCTGATGATCACAAAGGGTGTGAAACCCAGGGTCACAAATTCACATCAGCACAACTCTCTCTCTCTCATATATATATAAGAGAGAGAAAGAGAGAAAAACTGCAAACTTTTTTTGGTTATAATGTGGATTTGGTTTAGTGTATATAATATATTTTATTCTTCATATTTTGGCTAAGTGTTTCTGGTCACATGACCTTCTTCAGGCAAATAAAAGGAATCAATTTTTATAAATTTTCCTTATGTTCTTTTAATGTTTCACTGTATTTGTAGTGAGCCTTTGATCTCATGTCCGTCCAGTAGCAGAAATATAAAGAATAAAATATAATATATACACTAAAACAAATTCACATTATAGCCAAAAACGTTTGCAGTTTCTCTTTTTTTAAAATATACATTTTTTTTCTCTCATTGGAACAACTATAAACTATATATATATATATATATATATATATATATATATATATATATTCTAACAGTTGAAATATAATCCTTGAAAATGGCTAAATGTATAGCCGAAAGCGCTCGGATAAAAAGAACATTCGAACAGTTTTTATATAATTTATCCTCTGAAAAGAAAAACTTTATTAGATCGCACGAGAAATTATATAAAATACTAAATAAAACCACTTTGTCAGTCGTTTTTAATGAAATGTGCATATTACATATATATATATATATATATATATATATATATATACACACACACACACACACACACACGTACGTGTGTGTGTGTGTGTGTGTGTGTGTGTGTGTGTGTGTGTAAAGTGATCATAAGAGAGACCAGAGAGAAGCAGTACCCCAATAAGTAAACTGCTACCAAAACACAAAAAGCTTTAAATTTGCCCCATTGTTTCCTTAGAAAAATAAATTTTTTGCATCCTTGATCAGTATCTGAGATACTGACAAGTGTCTTTAAAAGAAAGCAGATAAAGAAAAAACTGCATTTTCATGCCATGTAGGGTTACATAAATTCAGATTAATGCTTTTTAGGTTGGCTTATGCACCTGGAATCTTCTAGCAGCCTACGTCAATCATACTGAGTACATTGGAAGGATTTGCCATGATTTACCTAAATGATAGATAGTATTTGCAGGCCATGAAGAAACACTGGTTAAAATAAATATTTCTAAAGTAACAGTTCCTCAAAGAGGAAATCAAATATTTGGTATTCACCATAAATAATGATAGAATACCAGGTGCTGTAAGCTTGGATGTGCAGGTGGTGTACAACAGCTTGGAATTGAAAATCAGAGAGCAGAGTTCCAATTTCAGTTATGTTCGTTATATTCAGTTATGTGCAAATACCATTAGTTTATATTTTATCATCCCCATAAATCTTACCCCTAATGATAGCAACACCAGGTTACTGTTCTGCCTCCTGAGCACGAGTTCATCTTGTAGACACAGATGCCTTAAGACAACTAAATAAATGCCTTATGACAATTAAGAATGTTCATTAGCAGGTTTATTAAAAGCCAAAAGGCATTTATCTGGCTGTCTTGAGGTATACACATGTACGAGACACATGCATACTCAAGAGGCAGAACAGTAAAATGGCAATGTTATTGCTGTGGAGTGAAGGGTGGGATTTGGAGGATGAGAATAATATAAAACATGTGCCTGGGTTGCTTTTACAGTGCCAGTTCCGGTGATAACTAAGGCTAACAGGATGTAGTCAAAAATTAAAAAGTAACTGAACTGAAAAAAGGACCAACAAAACACAGTGACTGAAGATGGAAATATACTAAAAATAAGTTTTTTTTTAATTAATATAATGAGTTTCAAAATTATGATCTGCTTTAAATTTCTGAGTCAGCAAAAAAAAAAAGAAAAAAGAAAAAGAAGTCTGTAGCTCATCTAGAACCCATTTTATATTATTTTAAAGTTACAGAAATCAAGAATATTTTCAGTGACCATGTTTTGCCCCATGTCAGAAACCACAAATGTGATAAAAGGTTATAAATTTGGTCTCAAATTAGAAAACAGTTAAAATTACTGTTTTAGGCCACACAAAGTTACACAGTGCATGTTTAATTGAATAAATACCTTATTTCTTTTAAGAATCATCCAAAATTTTAGGGTCTTTTTCCAAATTATGACCAAAATTTGGCCCAATTTATGCTAAAATTGCTGGCAAATTTTGGCCTAAGTCCTTGAATATCTAGAGAAGAACTAAGATTCACAATCCAAAATGTAACATTTTTTAAAAATTCAGGGCTGAGTTCTATCTGGATCTTTAAAACCCATAAAGTGACTCTTAGCCAATTTTTCATAAGCACAAAACCAAAATTCATGACATCAAACCACATCATGTCTCAAGAACAGAAATTTTGGATTAAAGCTAATGACCAAATCTAGTTAATAAAGTACAATTGTTTTTTAAATTGTTACAAAATAAGGTGTACAATGGTTGTAAACACGATTATGTTCATATATTAAAAACATCCTCATAAATGGATAATATAGTCAACTTTTATTTGATTTTCAAAAGAAAAATAAAGAGAATCTTCATTTTTCAAAAATTTCAACTCTGAATTTCCCCTCTTGGACCATGAAATCCACTGTGACAATTACTGAAAGTATCATCTAATTCTATAATAGCTATTAAAATATGCAGACTAAAATAAGTAGGGCAAGGTCAGAATGAATTTCAAGCTTAATTTTGGTTCGTTTCATCATGGGGGGGGGGGATTTCTTTAAGTGTATTGCATCAATTTCTTATTGATATCCCTTAGGGAATTCCCGATGTTCTCATTATGGAAATTCCATTCTACATATGTCCATTGGAAATTTCCCTTTGCTTTCACTTAGGATTTTTTATATTTTAGGCTGTATACTTATGCTGAATTAAGGAAGATATTCATTTCTAAGTATAATTTTTTTCGTAAAGTTTGTCATGCTGATAATAAGTTTGAGATAAGATCAAGTTTTACTTTTTAGTAAGATAGAAACAATCATTGAGAATGATGCCATCATCAGACAATACTGTATCTATCAGTGAGTACCAAGTAGTCCAATGCATTATCAACCAATCAGTGAAATGCAAAACCAAATCACCTGACTACATCAATTGTGAATGTGAATTCATCAATCAGTACAACCTTGTAAAAGATGATATATTTTTAACCTTCTTCAAGGCTGCCTGGACACGTTTTACAGGACTAAAGTCAACCCATAAGAAAAAGGGGAATGAATACGTCCTTAATCAAACTGTGAAAGTACCAGTCAGCATGGAGGAAAGATGCATGTTTGAGGAAGATGCCAATGAACCCACAAAAAAAGCACAGAAAGAGTTTCAATGACCTAAGATCTCATATGAAGAAAGAACAGATCATTTACTTAATCATATCAATGAATTTGTTCAGAACGAATGCCGCAAGCTTTCAACAACTCAGCTATACTTGGTACACTGTATCAACATTCAATCTAAAGAGGAGAGATTGCATATATATAGGATATGAGCTGAAACAACCAATGTATACCACTCGATTGAGGTCAATGAAACAGTTGCATTGATGGGACACTGCATCACTCAGTCTAAGTAGAATTGATTGGTCAGAATGATGGGTATGGTCTGGCAAACCCGTCAGAAGAGTGTTTGAAGACAACAACAAGGACATGAGAAACCACTTGAAATTCTTGTCATGTAAAACCTTCCAAATGCTCAGCTAACTTATGTCATGTCCAAACTTTTTGAACGTTCTGATCCAGTCATATCACATGTACTCACTCAATGTCAGCCGAGAAAGTATTGCACAGTAATGTGGTGCAACTAATCACACCATATGTTCTCATTCAAGGATGCTCAATCTCCCTAAGAAGTGGTATATCAGTCTTGTTAAGGACATCTTCGTTGATTAAATTCTCATTGAGTTTATTACATAAAGGATGTATAGAGTTATAGTCACTATGATTATGTAACGATGAAATATCTAGCATAGATTCTGAACAATATCTTACTTTGCTTTCAATCTCCATGGATATCTCAGAAATTCTAATCATTAAATTCTTGTCTGTCTACCCAAGATGTCTCAGATGTGTTGTCAGTTATTTCTGCTTAAATTATTTATTAATGATTAGTAATTGTTAGTTTGAGTTGAAATCAAGAAAATGCTTATAGGAGTTTGTAAAGTCAATTGAAATGTAAAATATGATTTTTCATATGCAGGACCGTCATTATGATCATATGAAATCCCAATAAATTTGGTGTTTTACATGAAAAAAGATCATTCTATCATTTCAATATATCATATTAGATAGAATTAAGCCCTTAGTTACCTTTCCAAATAAAGTTTAGTTTCTCATTCAAGGTTTGCATTTGATAAAACTATTTCCAAATCTTCCTAATCTAGGCCTAGTGTAAAGGGGGAAGTAAAACAATACAGGTTTGTACTGTAGTAACAGAATTCTCTGCACTTGGTGTGATATATGTCACAATTAATCCAGACCTCATGAGAAAAAAAAAGGACAGGTCATGCAACAGGCCTGAGAAGGGATTTGGTGCAGTTCGTTTTTTCTGTTTGGAAATTTTAACTGTATCCTGGCACTTTGGGAAAGACTTGTGTGACCATACCTAGAGGTCATTCACTTCTTTTCACTTGATTGTCTTTGAGAAGCACAATGCTTCCAGGTTTGAAATTGGTTTTCCTGATGTCCACTTCCTGTGTATCTGAAGGGAAGAGAGGTATTTCTTCCTCTATCTATCCCAAAAGTCATGTGCTGGGTGTTGAACATATTTCCACCGGTGTATGATATTGTTTTTAACTCCAAATTCCCCTAACCAGAGTAGGAGATGTGATGACTTTCTGCATAAAAAGATTGACAGGTGTGAGAATGAGGAGGTAGTCAGAATCTCTGTATACTGGAATGAGAGTTCTATTGACAATGGAAACCGTTTCTGATTTCCTTTTGAATGTACCTCTGGGGGACAACAGTCCATCAGCTGTTTGTGCCCAGTTATTTGGGAGACAACATCTAGAGGACTTGAATTGCAGTGATGGACTTATTTTTTAGATAATTCTTGTTGCTTGACATCCATGAAGACAATATCTTCAGTGGGAGTGTCAGGTAGTTATCTTCCTTTGTTGTTGAAACACAGTGATCTTGGCATCTGTTTCCTTGTTGAAGACCAATTTCCTTAGGTATCTTGAACTGTTTGAAGTTTGGTTACTATCAAAATCTCTTATTTGGAGGATGTTTAGGAATGGCTCAAAGATAGGGGGAGCCCCTCTCAAAAACACTAGTGCAGAAGGTGTTTACAGTGTGTAGCTTGTGTGTTCTGTTTGGACAGATGTTGCCTATTACCTATCCTAAGTCAAATTTCTGGACATAGGGTGCATTATGGAGGCTGTTGACTTGAAGTCTAGACTGAGAAGATGTATGATTGGTATCTTGGGCTCTCATTCTGGGATCAGATGCACTATTGACTTTAAATGGAGTTGGGATCTCAGATCTGTTATCTGGAATCTTGTCATATTCAATAAGGTTAGGGAGTGGAAGACTCACCTGTCTGTCAATAGATTCCACAGTAGCCTCTCACCCTTCTTCTGGCAGTCTATCATTCCAGTTCAGGTTTTAAGGGAGTAAGTGTAGCTGGAGCTGTTATCACTGAAAACTCAAGAAATCTGAACAAGCCAAGGATCAATTGTTTTGATCATCAATAATGGTGTAGACTCTTATTGTCTTTTCCTGCTGACCTATGGGATAAGCACTGAAAGGCAGATTTTTGCACAGGATTTCCCTATCAGGTTGCCACAGCAAACTTCAATACACTAGAATGTCACATCCAGGTACAGTGTCTTCATCCCTGCTGTGCTTTAGAGCGGGGTCTATTTCCTTTGTCCACAGTGGAGAGCAATGTTATGCTTTTTGCTGTCACCCTCTGTGCATTGAAATTTAGCTACACAGTTTTTTACCATATGTGATGTAAATTCAAAGCATCTAAAACAGCTGGCTTTCTCCCTTGTTTTCTCATGAAGTGGCATTCCTGCAGGGTGTAGTGTTTCTTATATAAGGGATACTGACAATCAGGTTCATCAGTCTTATGCTCCTGCTTCAAGTTGACAGAAGTCATCTTTGGTGATACTTCAGTTTTGTGTACTGAGATTACTGTTTTATTCTGTTGCCAGGAAGCCTTTTCTGTGCAAGGCATAAAGTAGAAGCTTGGATTATTTTAAATCTTAGCTTGTTGACTTAAAGTCTGTGAATACCGAAAAGAGAGGGAAGGGAACATTATGTTGTTGCTTGTAGGTAGAACCCAAGAATGACCACTTCTTGGAGGTTGAAGGGAAGTTTTGCACTAGAGGGCTGACTCCTTAAACTCTATCAAGGAAGGCAAGTCTAGGAAGGTCACTGAATTCCCTTAGTTTCAAGTTTTTTGCTTGACATTGTTGGGAAGTTGTTGCCTTATTTGAAGAGTGTACTCTTGATCATTTCTTTTGGAGCCATAACACTCTTTGAATCTGTCCCATATTGTCCTTAGTTCACTTTTGGGATGTTTCAAGTAAACAGCCCTGATTCTTTTGGCATGCCCCACAGACTCCTTGCTGAGCCACTTTACAAGAAGAAGATCCATTTCTTTGCTATTAGTTAGGTTGAGTCTTCTTGCAGCACTCTGGAAGGAGTTCCTCCAAGTTCTATAGCTCCTGGGTCAATTGTTGAACAGGAGTAGACCAGTTGTAACTAGTTCCTGATGAGCAAGTTTTCTGACAAAATCTGTCATGTGCTGGGGTGTGTATTGAAGGCTATCATCATATGTATCTTTTTTACAACCTTCACATTGTCCCTTTGTTTATATGAGAGGAACCTCTGGACATTTGGGGTCTGATACATCAGTGATCTGTTCAAAGTGATCAATTGTTTGTTTTTTTTATTGATTTGTTTTTATGGGTTATAAACAGGTTATTTAAAACCAGAAAATATTTTAACATTGTAAGAATTTTGGGGAGATAAAATGATTTACTGATATAAGTCCTACTAACTAACCCATAATAGGGGGGGTGAGAAGTAGATTCATACCTTTCCCATGGGTATTTGCACGTGAGTGAATATACCAAACCCAACTGGAATTGGAATTGGCTCTCAAATTTTGAGCCATTACACATTACATCTCAGCAAATTTAGGCTTACAGGACCTGATATTCCCAAGTGGTTACTCATATAGATACTGACAGTCTTGAGGTTTAAAAGTTAAGCAACATATCTTGTGAGAACTGGTGTTTCAACATAATATCACCATAAGTCCAAAGTAATATGTATCGTAGCATAGATGTCCATGACCAGAACTCTTCTTATTGGACATTATATACATAATAATGATATTAGTAATGTTTTATAAGAACCAAACACAATTACAGAAATTCATGGTGACATAGCAGTGTGAAAGATGAACATATCAATGTAATGAAACCTTCATTGGGGGTGAATGATACAGATACATTGTGGGCAGTAGCCATAAGCTGCCACACTCCAAATGACCCTCTCTGAATAAACAGGAGTAACTGTGATCAATGTCTATAAAGATGAATACCTGAGGGTTGTCACTGAAATGTAATGACAGAAGGTAGATTGAACCCGAGAACATGAACTGAAATATCTGTACATGTTGAAATGGAGAAATATATCAACAAAATATCTTTTTGCATATATAAAGCTGTAACAGGATTAGTTATATGGATTTTACTAGTAAGTGAATCTAATTGGTAGCTGGTTGGAATGAGAATTATTGTGGTGGTAATTTACCATATAGTGTAAATTACAAGACATTTATGGAAAAATATAACAGTTACTGTTGTGGATTTTACAAGCAAGAGAATCTATACCTTGTGTCAGCTGGAATGGGAATTAACTCAAAATCTGATATGAAAAGTTCAGATAAGCTATGTAATTTAGATTTTACTAACATACCAGAAGTATCTTAAGAGTTTGGATTTTCTAGTGTGCTGTTGGAGAAATAAGAATCATTTTATCAAAAACTGAATTGGCATCTGGAATTGTCTGGGTTTGAAGTCATAACATAAAGAGGTATCAACTATTAGGACTGGGTGAAATAAAGAGCACCCTCCCACTCATTGCTAGAACATTACAACAGAGTTAAACCAGCTGACTTGTATCGCGGCTAAAATTTAGTAATTAATTTTTTTACTCTTTCATATTAACCACTACTATCTATACTATGATTGCCTGTGGGGGTAGGGGGTCAAGAATTTAGTCAATCTTACTAGTAAGAGACTGGGGAATGAATTCATCAAACCTTTCCATTAATCCTTTTGTTGTACTGATATGCCAACCAGTTTATAATCTAACAACTGAAAGAAAATGTATTCTCCATAAATACGGAGACTCACAAGCAAAGACGAAGCAGTCACAGCAAATTATGGTAGATTAGTTGACATCACCACTCATCTTTGCCATCTAATCGAACATGCCTCACAAGAAACTGTCCAAGAAGAATTGTTTGCAGACTGATTGAGTGGAAGAGTTAGAAACCAATTTTGTCTGCAGGCCTGGGACCAAAATTCCCTGTTTGAATTGTAGACCCAACTATCAATCACTAATCCAAAGCATTGCAATTGGTTCTGTGATAGGTTGTTAATAAGATTGATGTCTACCAACTCACAAACCAGCCAGGTGTTAGGTAGACTAAAGCACCATAAAATTGTAATCCTCAACAAATAAACTATCATGTTATCTTTTCCTACATGAAAGAATTTGGTTGTCTTATTCTGAGAGTCACTTTTTCTTTCTTTTTTTAAAAAAAATATTAGTCTAGACTTCCTTAGATCAAAAATTTAAAAACAGTGTGGGTTGGGGAGAGCAATCCATGGAATGAGGATTCCAGGTTTTAAGGGATGTTTTGGTTATAAAGCAGAAAAAAATAAAGAGAAAGTGCATGTGTTTTATGGCCTTAAAATAAATTTTTATGCTGTGCTGTTGAGTTGAAAGAATCATTTTTTTTATTCCCCACCCACTCACATTGGTGATAATCCATATGAAGTGACTACTGAGCCAATAAAATTCACCAATAAGGATTTAGAAAACACCTTACCTGGTCAATATCTAATATTAAAGTTCTCAATAAGAAAAAAATTCTTACATATTCATCTCTATTCCTATTTATAAAAAATCTATTACAGTGTCAAAGTTCACCCTGGACCAAAAGGTTAGCAGTTAAGTTTCAGAAGCTATTACTAATATGCATCATCCTCACTGAGAGTTCTATAAATATGGCCTTATACTTGACTAAACTTAGGAACCCTTGATATAGAGCAATGTTTAGCAGGTTAGTCTTACAAAATAATTATTAGTCAATAATCCCCCACAAAGTGCCCTACAAATATGATCTACCCAAATTAGGTTTAATCTAAAATATACTGCCATTACAATGAGAGAGAGAATTATAAAAGGGTACTTATTGTTAGACACCATCAACGTGGGATTTAAAGAAAAAATTATTTACTCAGATTTTGAGAAGTGAGTCAGGCCAAGAACTATTCAGCATCCAATATATAATTTATTAATCAGCTGAAAATATGTGGAGAACTGGAAAAAGCCTTCAGAAATACAAAGTAACTATTACAGCAATTCCTTTTCTTTTTATGATGTTGGTTGTCCTTGCTTAAATATTTGATAAGTCCATGAAATTGCAATAAAAGAAATCTAGCTCAAAGCTTCAAATATAAGGTACATTCAGTTGATTGCAGTAAGCACATCTATAGGAAATTTAAGCATGCATCATCTGCCTTGAGAGAGAGAGAGAGAGAGAGAGAAAAAAAGATGTTGTGTTGGGCTCTTGCATAATTTTTGAATTTTGAAAATAATTTTGCTACATTTTGATTTGAGGGAAAACAGCTGTGTTTATTTTTTTTATCCAAAAATCAATAAAAGGGATTCTCTCCAAATTCTGAAAAGTGTATTTGGAGCCTACCTGAAGGTTATTTAAGAGGGGGTCTTGGATTTAATTTTCAGAGTTGACAAACAGCTGCTGTTGGAAGCCAGGTTGCCCTAGTCCAGAAAGAAAACAACACAGAAGAAATTTGACAGCCGACAGACAAGAATCGAAAGGAACATCAAAGCCACTCCCAAATCAAGTCTTTGGCTGGTGTATTTGATCTATTCTTTGCTGTTACCATGAACTTTACTTAAAAAATTGTACCAAATTATTCTTTGAAAACTATTCACAGAAGTATTTTCTCCTTTTCTCCACTTTTTCTGTAGTTTTCTTTTCTGAGGACCTTATTATGCAGCATTAGCATTTTTATTGTAAGAAGGCATATTTCATTTTCATTGATAACTTACTTAATGTTATTGGCAATCATTTGGCAGACAAGGCAGTTAATTTATGTAATTCATTCTTTGTGTGTGTGTGTGTGTGTGTGTGTGTGTGTGTGTGTGTGTGTGTGTGTGTGTGAATAATAAATTTATCATCTGTTTTTAAACTTGGGTCATGTATCTTTGTTGTGCACCTATATAAATAAATGTTACTTCAAACATTTGTTTGAACAATATTTTGTAGTTTTTTTTTTAACCAAGTAAAAAATCCTATATATATATATATATATCTTAAACCACATTATAAACTTTTAAATTGACAAAGTCAGATGGTATTGTGAGAGACTGCCATGACACCCTGGATTAGAGATAACGATGTTCCAGTCACAAAACTATACACAATTCCAGGGTATCATCTGATATAGACTTTGTGCATTTATAGAGGTAGTTTCAGTATCACTATAAATAAGAAAATAAAATGGTGCAACCAAAGACATATATTGCTAACAAATCTTAATACAAATGTTTATCAATGTGTTGTATTAAAAAGAAAAAAAACCCCAAGATGTTGAGAATTCTACAAATGAATGAAATTATTACCAGAGTGTTCACAACAGTTAAACAAGTAAGCAGAACTTGGGAAATAAAAGAGAAATGGACAATTTAAAAAGTTGGGAAATATAACAATTCATAAATGAATTAATAGCCATTTAATATATATTTAGGTTACAATGACCTATTTTGTATACAAATAATTTGAAGGTAAACAAATCTTTGAAAACAAGAATGCTGCCACTGGACATTTATATCTTTTGAATAACAAGGACTTTTCAATATGAAAGATTTTTTAAGCAGAAAAAAAATTAGTTGAAATTAAAATAACATTTAAATAATTTATTTAAAAGAGAAAAAAAAAAAGAAAAAAGTTTTCCGAAGATTTCTAAAGTTTGGAAAGTAAAGTATTTTTGTTTTTCAAGTTTATTTTTATCATTATAGCTTTTAACGAATGATCCATCCAATAAATTCATCAGATTTCCTTGTGAAGAAATTACATCTAAATGTCTTTTAGAAAAGAATGAAAACTAATACAATTATGTCCAGTCCTCTGACTTTGCTAAATTATGACAAAAAACAAAAACTTCATGAAAAAATAAAAAATAACATTGAATTTTGTAAATCAATTTTCTCTTATTGATTATAATTACCTACTCCTCATTACTATGTTAATAACATGGAATATTTCCAAAACTACATCTTAAACAAATAAATATGGGATAAAAGAAAAATGTAATTAGTATCACTTTTATACTCAAGGTTTTATTTCTATTGCAATAACAAAATAAAGAATAAAAGATGATTTTTTTCAATAAAATAAATTTTTGCTAAAATAAATGTGAAAAAGACAATCTCAAAGTTAAAGAATTCAAAGTTACACACATTTAAAAAATAATCTAAAAATGTAATGAATAAATGGAACACTTCAGCTGAGAAAATAGTTTAAGAATGAACTTGTTGACACAAGAATTTGGTTCTATGGCTGTTCCAAAAATGGAACCATCTTTTGCCTTATTTTCTAACAAAATATAATTTTAATTTTATTAATTTTTGTTTTGCAAACTAAGTTTTATTAGTTGTAAGAGATTTTTTTTTTTTATGTCTGATATTAATTTTTGAAGAAGAAGAATCATCATCAATATACAAAGAAATTACAGTTATTGAGAGAATACCATTGAACAAAGTTTTTAACTACAAAATACTTTTCCCTTGGAGACAATAGTGATGACTACATATTTTTGAAGCACTTTTCATTGTTAACTGACAATTGTATGGGGCCACTTGGAACATTCTTTAGCATGCACATTGATGTAACCACTAGTGAAAAGCATTACCCACCATCTCTTGTTTGATCTCCAAGCAAGCATCAACAAATGTTAAATGATGTCATTTTTACACATGGAGGAATTTAATGATACACTTTCATATCAGACACTATTTTGCCAGACTGTAATGAAAGGAAAAATACAAGGCATTGTTGGTAAGGTTCAATTTCTAGTGCCATACCACACCACAACCACCACCAACCTCTTAAAATCATGGACTAATATAAAAAAGACATTATTTTCAAAGAATACTTATAGATTTTAAATTACCAACAATGTAACATAAAAAAATATTTTGATGCATATTTCACAATAAAAATGCTGATTTTGTATTTTTATAATTTTAAAAATCTGTGTGGATTATTTTTCTCCAGTCTGATGACATTATTTAGAAAAAAAAAAAAAAAAAAAAAAAAATTGGAATTAATTATTTTTTTTTTTTAATGAAAATGAGAAAATTGTATAAACAGCATTTACAAATGTTGAATTCTATTAAAAAAAAAAAATCTTATTTACTATATTTGATGGCATTCAGGTTTTTGTGTATTTAAACCCGTAATGTTTAAAGCAAGTTATTAGTAAATTACAAAGTTATTAGTAAATTACAAAGTCATTTTAATTATAGCAGAAAACATTACTGTATATAAAAAAACAAGTTAGCTATAAAGCCAATCACAATATAAACACAACCACCCCTTTATCAGTTATTATTCTTTGGTGGGGACACTTCTGTTGTCTTAACATCCCCCCACCCTCGGGTTAATATTTTACCATTACTGTTTCAGTTAAATTTGTTTTGTTTCTTAGTTGGTTAATTATAGGAGTGTATTGAGGTAGATTTAGGTATGATGAATTGTTAGGATAACTTCAGGTAAAATTATATCCTATGTCAGGATAAAATTAGCCTCCAGAAGGCCTCAACTATATGAAAGATGATTTTTTTTTTTGACAATTTTTGATAAAAATATGTCTTTGTTTTCGAATATTGCAGTCAGATATTTTTAAAAATATGAAATCAGGTAAATATATTTAAGTAAGGATCAAGAGGAGGTCAAAGGAGGCTTTGTACTACTTTGACACTGCTACCCTTGATTAAAAAAAAAAAAAAAAAAGAAAGAAAAAAAAAAGTGGTTTTATTTTAGTTTGTCCTCTGGAACTTTATGTAGACATATACATAAAGAAAATTAAAAACTGTTGCGCAATGAAGACATGTTTCTTATATTGTAACCATGTTTTAAACTTAAATTTGTTAAAATTTAAAACCAATTCAAATTAATATCTATTAGTATCAGAGCCAGACAGTTTTTTTGGTAATCTATAACTTTGAAAGGGATTGATAAGCAAATTTAGAGTTTCACTTTAAGCTTAATTTTAAGTTATATCGTTTTCTATTTCTATTTATCTCCAGTCAAATTTAACCTACAAAATAAATCTGTTGCAAGTTAGATAAAAGAGGAATGAGAATTTTTCAAATAAATCTATCATTAAAACATTAGTCTTAGAAAACATTTTATACAATTTTGATTTCATTTGGGACATTTTACCTAGCAGTTATATTACCTAGAGACAAAGCAATTTTTCCCGATTGTGCAATCTTCAGCTAATAACTTTCAATTATCAGTGAAAAGTCAAATATAAAAATATCCACAAAGTTGGATATGCAATGAAACTTAATCTATTGATTATTCTAAGTCTAATTAAAGGGAGGTAAATCCAAAAATACTAAACCTCTAAAAGATAAGCAATAAGAAATGTGAAAAGTTAATGGTTTAGCAAATAAAAATAGCAAAAAGGATCAGTGAAAGTAAATTTATAAAAGCATAGATAAGTGATGGTTATAGAAATATAAAAAAATATTACTAGAAAATCATGTTTCTCATTCTACAAGTACTACTATAACCTAGTTCTATTCAGGTCATATCCCTC
Organism: Acanthosepion esculentum; assembly: GCA_964036315.1. Taxonomy (NCBI): domain Eukaryota; kingdom Metazoa; phylum Mollusca; class Cephalopoda; order Sepiida; family Sepiidae; genus Acanthosepion; species Acanthosepion esculentum. The sequence goes on from OZ038520.1 coordinate 1,491,719, forward strand.
ACCAGGTTTTTCTAGTGAGGAGAGTAGCTAAATAGCTAGACACTCAGCAGGATTAAAAACAAAATCTGTCAAAAGGCAGATGAACCTTCTTGTTGGGTCAACAACCATCAGCACAATGGGGTAGACTAGGCCCCATATTTATGTATACAGTCAGTGTGGTGGTGACACAGTATCACTAGGGGAAGGGATTCAACAGCCAGGGTGGAGGGTTTCCATATGGAATCAATGTCTACAATCATCAAGGGCAGCCTTCAGACATCAGCTGTGGTTTGACCTGGACAGGGATTGGTTCTGCCAAGTCTATTTACCCAAGACATGCTATGCATGGATGAATAACTCACTTAATTGCATACCAGATATGTGGAGGAAGCAGGTCAAGTGCTCAGCTGTGGAGAAACTCTACAATCTCACTGATCATTGGACAGGTGATGAAGGTAATAAAGCTACATGAAATGAAACTTTGTAAGGTCAGTATTTTTTGCAGATAGTGCTTATAAAGTTCTTTTGGCTTTTTTAAAAACAAAGACAAAATTTAAAGTTTTTGCTATATACAGAGAAATGTATAAAATTAAGAGGTAACTCTTTGAACTTAAGTTTAAGAAAATAATTTAATGTGTTTGAACCACTAAATAGATTTAACTTTCATCCTATGAAAGTAGTCTTTTTGAAAAAAAAAAAAATCTTAGCTAAAAATATTAACTTGCTGCATATAAAAGTATCTGCAATCACTCTTAAATCTTAAAGTAAAAAATCTAAAATCTAAAACACATCCAATTAATCAAAATGTGATCAAGATGGACAAGTAACAATAAGTGCCTAATATAGAAATACATTGACTTAAGTTTAAAGGGATCATCTGAAAACCCTTGATGAAAAAAGTTATCATAATGTATAGAGTCTAGGCTGACCCACAATTAATAAAATCTACTGTTCAAGGCTTTTTCATTAAGATTACATTATACAAAAAAGAATGCTGAAAAGCTCTTCCCAAAATTTGATCAACCATCAGATATTATTTTAATAACTTTTTAGGTAGGCTAAGAATTTTTCAGCCCACATCTCACAATAGTGAAATCTCTATATCAGCTTAAAAAATTTCAGATATACAAATAAAGTGACTAATCTATTATTGTATATGAAATCCAATCTTGCTTTTAATTAAATTTGATAGTACTTTATAAATGTTTCATTTCTTTTTAAACAGAAATAATTCGTTTTAATATTAAATTAACCAGTTACCTCCCTTTATGTATTTTCAGCTATAGAACAACATTGCAATTCCATTCATGTACACATGTATTTCTGCTTGCATTCAATGACGATAGTTAAAATTGAAAAATATCAGAGTTATTCAGATTAATTACAATATTTGCTATGATATATGAATGCACACAGAAATAAAACGAGTCCATGTCACAGGGGCTTTTATTTTTTTTTTTTACAGCTCACTGCAATTCATACTGAGTTTTCATATATGCGAATCTTTTGGCGCATATTCACCCAACTATAATAACAACACAGTATAATATTTGGATTATATATTAACAAATATAATAAGGCAATCAGAAATTGAAAGATTCTCTATTAAAAAAAAGAAAATATCAAATGAAGATTTGTGGTTGTCAGGAGTGTGAGAAGTAAAAGTAATTAAAACTACACTAATACAGATGTTGACAAATATTCTAAGATCTTACAATTTTGAAGTATGAAAATAAAAATCTGTTCTTAAAGCCAATACTGAATATTTACTATTACTAAATTGTTCTAATCTAAATGAGAAGACACCTCACTCACTGTTCTTTATTAATTATACAACTGAGGAAACTAGAATGAATTAAAAAAAGTAGTTATATTAACATCAATACAAATGAGCTTGATTGCACAAAGCTCAGAGTCTAGACGAAAGGGGTTCACTTTAAAAAACTTCCTTGGTCTTTGCCAACTAAGGCCAATAGAAATAAAAGTTATTGTGCAGATTTAAACAGTTATAATTTGTAAACAATTTGATCTTTTGGAAAATATTTTCCTTTAAAACAAATTCCAAGTCATTGATCAAATAAAGACAATAAATGAATACTGTAATGTTTTCAACCTAACCTACTTCTCAAAAAACCAAGAACCATAATTTTTTTAATCTCTTGATTGGATTGATAAATTTTCAGCACCACATATAAAGATATTCAAAATTGATATACACAAATAAACGAAATTTCTTTTTACTACTAATGAATTTATACATAAAACAAACTTTTTCATCACAGTAAGTAAAATTTAAATGAGAACAAAAAGATAGTTTTTAAAATCTATTATTATATTTTGACTAATAATTTCACTTTTTCAAGAAAAGACTACAATTCTTACAAACTTAAAGGATTGACTTTATTGGAAGTATTTTACTATAAATTCTTGTTGTCTCCCTTTCTCCACAGTCTTTCATACAGGCTTATCTCTTCAGCAATGTTAAAATATTTACACAGAACATGTTGACAATAATTGTAGACTAATACTTTTTATAAGATACACAGAACAGTCAGCAACACACTTTCATCATATCATAGCTCAATTGTTGTATTTAAACAATTTTTTTACTCATTTCATCCCAAGCAAGATAATAAAGCCACTAAGACAGAAATAGTTGCTGAGAATGAAAGAATCTGCGAAAATACATAGAGAAAACAAGAAAAAAAAAAATGAGATTCAAGAAAAACAGAAGATGACAATTGATATTGTATCCAAATTTTTGAAGATCAAAATTGACTGGAAAGCAAAAAGCCAGAAAAGATGTTGACAAACAAGAAGTGCAAGAAAAGAAACTTAACATAGAACTTTTGATTATATCTATAGTTTATTTCATCCATAAAATGATGAAACCTAGCTGCCAATATAGTACTGTGCTTAAATTTGTGATGTTGAAGTAGCAAAGAGTAAAGCTCAACAGAACAATTACCATCAAAATATTTATAGAAAAGGCACAGGAAAGTTATGATATGGTAGTGGAAAAGTGTCTGGAGCCAAGATGCCACGTCAGGACCAATAACACTGCAGATTCTTTGGATATTGTCAAGAATTTCTAGATACATGCCAAAAGCACCAGACCAGATGCAATAGCAATATTCAATGCATTATAATAAATGGCACACTTATAAATATGTAAGATAGATTCTGTAAAGAAAAATTGTCTGGTATGACAGTGAACCAACTTTCCTAGCATCAGGCCTAGCAATTGATTCAATATAATCATACCACTTCATATCAGTAGAAAACATTAGCCTGAGGAGGTGCAATGAATCAGTCTTGGGGAAGTTAACATCAGACATGCTGATGGAAAGCAAAAAAGGTTTAAGATAAAAGGGAACAGTTTTTTTTTTTTGTAGGCCTTAAAATTAACAAGCCATTTCTTGTCCCAGTTAATAGATTGAAGGTAATTTTTCAGATCAGTTGCCAATTTGACCATATCAATCCTATGTGACTTAGCTCTAAGGCAGGAGTAAATAGGTGCATCATCATCATAAAGAGTTAATAACTGATGACATCAAAAAGGTTATTGTTGAAAATTACAAAGTATGTCCAAGCATTCAGGAGGACACCCACATTAATGAAAAAAGATCTAGAAGAGTGGCTATTCAAGAAAACTTTTAATTTCACTATTTGATAAGAAAAATTGAATCAAATAAAAAATTTATCCAGAAATACTCTAACCCTTCATCTTGTGAAGAAGAACTGTATACCAAACCCTGTCAAATGCTTTAGACATATCTAAAGTTTCACCATACTTATGCCTCTAATACTTTACTAAAAAGAGGTACAAGACTGATAGAACGATCAAATGGTTCACTTAAGATTGAAACTGCAGAAGACAATTTCCAATAAATTGGAAAGCAAGAAACGGCAAGGTATTTATAGTAGAGTTTAAAGAAAACATGCCATTTCAGGAACACATTTCTATTTTTTAGCAAGCTGGTGTGTTTGTGATAAAACAATAAAAAGTAATTGAACATTATATTGATGTAAAACATTTTTCCAACAACTATTTTTACTAATGCTATGATAATTAAAAAAAATTAAAACAAAATGTAGTATAACTGTCAACCTCTGAGCTTATACTGTAGTAATAAGTAAATTACTTTTATGTAAGTATATGCAACATTTTCTAAATGTAAAACTGGTTTTATCACAGGAATTTTTTTTTTTACTTTCTTTAAGCCTCATTCAAAAATATGTACCTATTTATATTCAAATGCCATTAAAAAGAAATGGTAAGGGTAAAAAAATGTTCATTTATACTATGCTATGAAAAAAGGGAAAATATTTTTCAACAGATCACCAGAAAAAGTACGAGAGACCAAGCGATTATCAACACTAAACACGGCAGTCTGCCAAGTATCAGTCACAAAAGAAATCAAGCCAAAACCAAACCATTCATTACTTTCACAAAAGAATATATTATCTTGAAAACAATATTACAAATGAAGAAAAGCACCTAAAAATGTTTAGTTATTTTTAGAGAGTGTTTCATTTGGTCACAAATGAAACACTCTCTAAAAATGTGGTATTAGAACTTACATTTCTTTAACAAAAAAAAAAAAAATTGGTAGTATAAAAACTGAATAAATATAAAGTTGTTTCAAGACCATTTAAGTCATTGATATTAATCAGCATTTTTTAGTGGGGGATGTTTGTCAATAGAAATTTACAGCACAAAGATTTTTAAAAACTCAATTATAAATAAACTCTTCAATGCAGATATTTTAAGTTCTACACACCTAGAACAAATCTCTTCTGTTCAGGACAGAACATTTTTTTTTTATACTACTTTGTAAAGCAAAACAAAATGGTTACTATACTTGTCATATGGAAGCAGCTAAAAAAAAATCATGTATTAAATATTTTTGCTACAATATTCTATATACTTTTATACCCAAAGATTACCAATTTAAAAAAAAAATAGTTTCACCCCAAGCAAAGACAATGATCAGATGGCCAGATTGCTAAAGTCTAGGAGCGATATTTATATAAGACCAGACTTGATAAAGTATCTGATGTTGTGATTCTGAATTATTCTGGTTATATAAGAATGCCATCTATATTGGACAACACTAGTAAATTTCAGTAATTAGGTGATACATCATTTGATGACGCTGCGAAAATGGAATTTAAATTTCAAAAGAGATTGCTTAAATTTCATAAAAGCATCTTCCTCACAAAGCAGGTATATGATAGGATTTAACCTGTTGGCTCCAACTGTGTAGGCAGAGGGAGCTGAAACATAAACTGGCACTCTTTGGTGAGTCTTTGAGGTTTGTTCCCCTTCAGTAGTTTCTCTTAATTTCAGTGATTTTTCTTCTGGTGAAGCATCAGATGAAAGGTACCTTAAAATTTCTATTTTTTACCGAGATAATACTTTTGTATTTGACTTTTTGATTAATAAAAAAAAGTTCCCTCCTGTTTTAAGAGTACTATTATATATATATATATATATATATATATATATATATATATATATATATATTCTCTTTAGGTGAAATACTTACTTAGCATCACTTGAAGAAATACAATCATACTATTGAAACATGAAAGCTTTTGTGTAGTTATTTCAAAACGTTTTTATTATAATCTCTCATAATAAAAATATAATAATATATTATTCTACTTTGTATTGAGTACTTTTTAAAAGTAAAAAAGTAAATGCTATGAACTGTGGATTTTTATTCCATCTGTTCTGTCTCTCATTTGGTGATTGAATATATATATATATATATATATATATATATAATCTTTGGCAAAAAGCGATATTTGCCAAAAAACAAAACTAAATTAAGAGAGTGCTCAATACAATGTAATAGCAAGGTACTAATTAATTACATATCCTTCCATGATGTGGGCAACATGACTCCTCACAAATGTCTGTTTTTGTTTGTTATGTTCTAAGTAACTTTTGACCCTTTGCCATCCCTTTTTTTTCTTGTTCTTTCAAGCATTTACTATTTTTTTTATGTGCCAAGTTCTTTCAGGAAGTAGGCAATCACGGTTCTCCACAACTTCCTATCTTTTGTTGCTAACTATTACATCTTTTCCCTGTCCTGGAATCCATTCACACAAAATTGTTTCTGTTGGCTTCAAAATGCCCCATGAGTGTTAAATTCTCTAAGCCTTCTTTCCTCATGGGTCCCAGAAATTTCAACTGTCTCTTTCATTATTTCCTTGGTGTTCTTATTTTTCTTAAAACTTCCTCAATGCTCACTACTTAGAACACTAAAACAATGAGAAGGTACTATAAAGTTTCTGCATTTTCATCATTCAAAGCTAATTAAATAATTAAAATGGTAATAAGTAAATCAAGAATATTCAAAGCTATCCAATCTTAAAATAAGATAGAACCAAACCATATAATTTTAATGATTAACATACATACATTTATATGGTCACCTGAAATTCATCACCAAACAGTTAGGTCTCTTATCCCATCTTATTCTACATGGCACCACCACATTAAAAATTTTATACATATATACAGCATGTGGCAGAAATCCCTCCCCTATTTTAAACTGTCACCTGTGTGTTTCTAGTGAACTTAGGCAAGTGGTAATGATGTCTTCATCTAGGTAATGTCTTACAATTTTATTTTTTTCAGATATCATGGCTTGGACCACAACAGGTGTTTACTCTTGAAACATTTAAGAATGGTGAATCTGTAATTGCAACACAGAGATTTTTGTGCTCATTTCATGTTACATCAGAATAATGACGTTCTGGATAGAAAATCAATACTGCTATGGATTGGAAATTTTAGCAGGTTCAGTGCTTAAAAGAAAGCCACCTGAAAGACCTTAAACTTTTGGGTGATGGAAAACCTTAGAAATTGTCTATAAAAAGTGTATGGTGAATAGAGGCCACCATTTGGAAGATGTCATTTTTTAAATCAAATTAATAAAGACTATAGTCCTTTGTTTAAACAACAGTGAAGTATTTTTTTTAATAGCAGTCACCTTGGTCTTTTTGTGACCCTTTAAAATGTGGGAGGTATTTCTGCTGTACCCTGTACAAGCTTGTTTCTAGATAGAGAAAGATACAAGCATGTAGCTAGCTATTCATTAATCAACTGACAAAATTAATGCAGTTTTATAATTGAGTAGACATCATTAACCGCTTATCCATTTCATAACAGACAATATCATTGCATAGTAAATTAATCTTCATTACTTTTATGATACTTCCAATTTTTATACTGATTGATTGATTTGCCTTTTATAATTCATCAATCTTTTGCAGGTTATTCAAAGCCAGAATAGATTAGTTTGTTTTTTTTTTTTTAGATTGTAAGAATTTCTAATGATTTATTGATAAAGTTTTACTAATTAACCCATAGCTAGGGGGGAAAATAGAATTCATATCTTTCCAAAATAATTTGCCTGTAAGTGAATATAATGAATCTGGCTGGAATTGGAACTTGGTTCACTGATTTCTAATTCTGAGCTCTCGTGCATTATATAACACCACCTGCACAACCAAGCTTACAGCAACTGGTATTCAAGCAGTTACCCATCTAGATACTGACCAGGCTCAACATTGCTTAACTTTGGTGACCATATGAGAACCGGTGTTTTATTAAATTGTTATAATCAGTTTTAATAAATAATATCAAAATAGAAAAGTTACTCCAAATATGCTTGATCATTAGTATTTCTGTTTTCCTTTAGAACAATCTAAATGAAAGAGTTCTTTTGCTTTATTTTTAATATGAGCTTATTAAAATAAATTAATTCCTAACCAATGCAAACTGATGTATAACTAATTTTCTGACATCACCAAACAAAATGGCTGACATGACATTAGCTAAAAAACAAACATTTTTGTTCTTGTATATAAATACTTGTGACAAAATAAAATCCTTGCATTCGCCTTGATAAAGTCCCTGAGAGGACAAAATGCATTGACTAAGACAAGTTTTCAGTTTGTCCTTTTACAGATATACTCTATCTGAAATTTTTACACAAATCCAGTAATGTATAATAGATATTTTTTAATAATCTATTTCATTTATATTCCAAAAGAAAAAAACATTAAAATAATCATCGAAAATCCACCACATCATATACTGAGAACTGATCTTATTCTATCTTTTAATAAAATATCATTGAGGCTGGTTATGCTTAAAGGAATGACAAGAAAACAATTTATTCATATCCAAGACTTCTGTTTGGCAAGTCAAAATATTATACTGTAATTGATTTATGGTCTTTTGCCAGAGTTAGTAGTAAATTACAGGTTTATGCAAATTTAAGTCTTGATTGGAGGACTTTAAAAGTATTACTTCTTCCAGAAATCAAAATCTAAAAAAAATAAATGGCAAATTCTTTCTGTCCATTCATGCGTCTGAAAAACTTTTAACTTGGGCCACACTTGCTCTACATAGACATATACCTCTTTGGAATTGGGATGATCCCAGGATTAAAAATTTGTCTTACACCTGGTGCTTGAATATCCAGTATTGAGATTTGTTTCCTGATGAGGAGGGAATAGTTCAAAATTCAAATTTTAAAATAACTGAAAAAAAAATTAGTGATTTTAAAAGTCTTTCATTTATATTGAGTTTAAAGTAACACAAAAACTTTGTAAATTTAAAACAATTTGTTTTAAATTCAGTTTAAAATATCTCCAAACTTTGTGAATTGAGGAAATCAATTTTATTTCTTCAAAATGCCAAGGAATTGGAGTTAAAGTGAGAGGTTTTGAAGTTCTGTAGAGTTTGTGATTTGAAGAACTCAATTTTCAGCCTGAATTGGACTTATAACCCAAATCAGAGTTAAAGTGAGGTTTTGAACTTCCATGGAGTGAATGGAGGAATTCAAATTTCTTAAAATTTTTTTTTTTTTACTTTTTGATGTTTTCTAAGCTGGACCAGAGGGTCTCTAGTTTTGGGCTAGAGGTTCAATTAGCCCTTCACAAGAGCTAACTTAAAAGTGTGCATGGAGTCCGTTTTTTAGCCAGTTTAGATAATAAAGCTAAGAATTAAATATTTTAGTCATTTCTCATCACTTTGCTTCCAACTAAAATATCAACTTTTCTTTCTCTTACTTATGGGGTTTAGTATCTTTTCTTTCTCTTACTTATGGGTTTTTAGTATCTTTACTGTTTCTATCTATTAATACTGAGAGCCTAATAGCATAGAAATAGCCACAAAGTAAATGCCCATTTTATTACTTATGATAAAGTGAATTTAGATTAAATTTTATAAAAATTTAAAATGGCAAAGAAATGTGAATTCAGATAAAAATAGATTGAGAGGAAAACCTGGAACAACTAATTTTGTAGCAAAAAAAAAAAAAAAAAAAAAAATTTATTCAATATATCAGAAATTATTCAATAAGTAGGAATCTACTAAGTATGTCTGTCATTGAATTAAAATATACACATGCAAATGTGCATATACACTCAGAATTTGAATGAAATTGAAATGGTCACCAGTGTCTGGCAACAATCCGTAGGTAACATAAGAGTATAAACTGAAATGTCTGACCCTTTGAAGTAATTTTTATGTCTCATTTCTGTATTTAATTCAAATAAATTTTCTAATGTAGTATTGTAAATGGGCAAACAATTTGAAATTTGTACATCTTGCCATCAACAATGCAAACTAATAGTTTATCAATTAGAATTTCTATAGAAAAAATTGCTTCTGCAAAATCAAACTTTATACAATTTTTAATATTTAATGTTGAAATTTTTTTAAAACTAGAAGAATTTTATAGGATTACCCAATTGAAAATTCTATCCAGTTACTGAATGTTATTTATTATGGCTCTCCAAATATTCTTCTTTATCTGTCAATTGTCAAGCACTTTGGGAAAGATTGTGAAGTAGTTTCCTCTTTTTCTTCAACTAGACTGGCTGTCACCCAAGGCTAGAGATCTAGTTTACTCTGCCATTTAACCCATAGCTGGGTGAATTAGTGACAGATTTAAGCCTTTCTAAAAGGCATTCATGCAAAATCAAGCACAACAGACTAACCTGGAATTTGAAGTCTTTGACTTCCTGTACCACAAATGTTACACTATTCACATGTAAACATGATAGAAACTTTTGAGGTACATTAAATGTAAATAATGTTGAAAAATATAAGAAAATTGTTTTTTTAGTCATTTCACCCCAAGAAAGGGAATAAAGCCACTAAGACGCATGGAGTTATCAAGTTTGAGAGAATATAAGAAAAAGAAAACACTATTAAGGAGAGAGAACAATAAAAACAGGAATTAAGAAGGCAGAAGATAATGATTGACATTACATTTACATTTTTGAAGATCAAAGTTGACTGGAAAGCAAGAAGTTGGAAGAGTTCCACATGTGAGAAGTGCGATAAAGAAACTGTTAGCATAGAATTTACAGTTACATCTAGCCATTTCAAGTGTAAAATGATGAGACCTTGCCACCAACCTAGTATTGCACTTAAATTTATAAAGTCTAGGTAGCATAGAGGAAAGTTTGTCAGAACAATTACCATGAACTTATTTGTAGAAAAGGCAGAAAGAAAGAAGCTACACTATGGTGGTGGGAAAGTGACTGAAACAAAATGTTTAAAAGTATTTACTTGCTGCTTACAATAAATATGATATAAAGGGTATACCCAGGTTTTACCCCAAAGTTCAGGGAGGCTATGGGCAACACGAAAGTGGGATTTGACAAAAAATGAGAATTATTTCTCTGGTGAAATGATTTTGAGAGCTGTGAAATATATAATGAAATGGTGAACAAAGTTTGAACAAAGTTTGAATATTGATAAAATTTTGCAGCAGCAAAATTTTGAGGAGAAAAAAGTCAATTTTAGGTATTAAAGATTTATTTATATTTGTGAGTATGGTGGTGGGGAGAGTCGGATTTTATGAAGAAACAAATATGCAACCTCAACTTTCAAGATAGAGCAAAGAATTTCTAGTTGCAATGATAAACTTTTTTTGTGGTGTACAATATACAACAATTAAAATTAGTCATTGATGTAACCAAAATATAAAGATTAATCCTAATAGATGGATTTAATAAAATTCTGAAGACACATCTTAATAGCAATTGATAAGTAAAACATTATTTTTGGCTCTTCATGATGGAAACCTATAATTGATTGATTCTTAGTGCCAAAGGACAACATCTCCAGGCAATACTACTTGTTGAATTAAGCAAGGTAGTGTTAAAGAGGCACCTTGATGCCTGCAACAAATTAACCATTTCTAGATAAAATCCAATTTAATATTAATGGCGTATGATCAACATTATAAAAAAAAAAAAATTATTATAGGGTGACAACTTAGCAAATTTCAAACTTAACTGTTCACTGTCAAGACATTCTTACGATTTAGTGAATTAGTTATGTATACTTCTACACATCTACTAATCAGATGAAACAAGCAACAAATCAAATTATAATCTTGATATTTTGTTTGCATTGAACAGAGTACTGCACTTAGTAGAAAATAAGTACAGTACTCCATTCAATGCAACCAAAATATTAAGCACTAACTACTACTGATGTCATCACAGTTTGAACTAATAAATTTCATTTGTGGCAGACATTTGACAGTTCCTGGAATGAAGCTTATCTTCTTATAGATTTACCATATCCTGTACCAATGTACCGATTGTACTACTTATATAAGGCACACAAATAAAATGAAGGCAAGAAGGTTGAAGTTCATCAAATAATTTAAAACAAACCTGTTCATTTTTTTAAAGGAAGCATCCCACTACCATATTCCATTCAGCATTCCTTGAGGTACAACTCATTGCACACAAAGGAATCACTATATAAAAGTTTAAGAATTTATTGCAAGTAGCGCTGAATAGTTCAACAGAGCAAATCATATTAAATTCATTCAAAACACTTTTGGGATAAGATTTCTTATTATAAAATCAATTATCTTTTGGTGCTTTATGTTCCTTTTAATAATTTTCTGTTACCATTCATTACCCATCATTTTAACCAGTTCATTTTTTCTGCCTTCTTCAGTGTGAATGCATCCGATACAGTCTTCTTGGTGTTATTCTGTGTGTGTGTGTGTGTGTGTATATATATATATATATATATATATATATATATATATATATATATAAAGTCTGCCATTCCTTCTTGGGTTAAATACTTCTGCCACATCTGGTTTGATTCTCCTGCTATATATTTAGAAATTCTTGATAAAATCCAAAGAAGAATCAGCAATATTATTGGTCCTAAACTGGCATCTCGGCTTCAGACACTTTCACACTGCCCTAATGTATCTTTCCTGTACCTTTTCTATAAATACTTCCATGGTAATTGTTTCAATGAACTTTCCTCTATGCCCTACCCTAGAGTTTATGAATTTAAGTGCAGTACTTGATTGGCAGCAAAGTCTCTCTTTTTCTTCTTTTAAAAAGTTGAAATGGCTAGATGTAACTGTAAGTTCTATACTAACAGTTTCTTCCATTTCATTTCTCACTCGTAGAACTGTCTTCCAGTGTCTTACTTCCCAATCAACTTTGATCTTCAAAAACTTTAGATGCAATGTCAAACATTATCATCTCAATTCTTGTTCATTTACTGTTTTCTCTCTCCTTCATAATGTTTTCTTTTTCTCATATTCTCTCTCAGTCAGTAACTCCTTGTGTCTTAGTAGCTTTGTTGTCTTGCTTGCTATGAAAGGATTTAAAAAGCATAAAAAGTACTAATTGACATTTAGGTTTTGATTTTACACTTGAAATGGCTAGATGTAATCATAAGTTCTATGCTAACAGTTTCTTTTCTCACACTTCTCACTTGTGGAATTCTTTCCAGGTTATTGCTGTCTAGGTTTGATCTTGAAAAATTTAAATGCAATGTCAATTGTTATGTTTTTTTTTAAATTCCTGTTCTTTTATTGTTCTCTTACCCTAGTGCTTTTTCCTCATATTCTTTAACACTCAGGCCCCCTGCACTGCATCTTAGTGGCTTTATTGTCTTGCTTGGTGTGAAAGGATTAAAAAAAGGAAAAAAAAAACCTCACTAATTAATATTTATTTTGATTTTACAGTTGAAATAGCTAGATGTAATCATAAGCTAACATTTTCTTTTCTCACACTTCTCGCTTGTAGAACTCTTTCCAGCTTCTTATAGCTTACCAGTCAACTCTGATTTTCAAAATTTAAATGCAATGTCAATCATTATCGTCTATCTTTTTCTTTTATTGTCCTCTCTCTTAAATAATATATTTTTCTCATATTCTCTAATACTCAGTAACCTCTTGCATCCTAGTGGCTTTATTGCCTTGCTTGGGATGAAATGATGAATGAAAAAAAAAAAAAAAAAAAAAATTGTGTAGTGTGTCATCTTTTAATAACATCTTTTATTGACTACTGGTTACTGATAAGACCATTCTAGCTAACAGTGAGCCAAGCTTGAAAAATGATGCCTTTCAAATTACATGAAATTTTTCTTAAATGAAGCAGTCCTTGTAACTTGTCAATTCAAATTTTCAGCTATGTATGGTTATGATTTTATGTGCATTCAAAAAAGGAGACAGTCAAATTTTAGGATTTTGCTAAATCTACAGACATATTTAAGCTGTCATATATCATATCTCAAGATACAAGATATTTTCAACCTTTGAAACTTTGTACATGAAACTTAATTCAAGAATACATTACAAATAAACATCAATCAAAAACCTAAAATGTAATTTTTTTTCAGGAGTCCTAAAAATGAGAATATTTCAAAATGCTAGATTTGGGGAAATTTTAGCAGCCACCACCCATAACAGGCATTACAACAACTCCAGGTAATTAAAGCCATTCTGAAGATAGACATAAATGTCTATTACCAAAATTCAGACATTGAAAATATTTAGATCTGGATTTATTAATCAGGGATTAATGAACTAAGATCCAAATCCACCATATTTGATACAAAGAAATCCAATTTGGGGTCATTTTTTTTTTTTTTTTTTTTTTTTTTTTTAGATAAATTGTTTCAACTCTTAACCTAATGTCATTTGCCTCTAAAATAAATAAACTAACCCTACAATCCAGAGGTAAAATTACATTGAAAACCTAAGTACACAGTAGCTCTATGCATAAATGCCTGAAAATCCAATATTAGATTCTTTGGAAATGTTTTTGGAAACAATAACAAAAGGTTGCAAACTCTTAAGAAATTTGAAGAAGGAAAAGAAATTAATGTTGCAGAAAGTGACAATTGTAGTAACTATGAAGAAGAATGAATCCCAAAAGCCTACAATAAAATATACATCTTAAATAAGCTTATAAAACAAAATGGTTTCCTTTGTCACTATATAAGTTCAACCAGCTGTAGTGATTGGACAAAAATACATGATGAATAGGCACCTAAGAACAATCATCATGCTTTGTCCATTTGAACAATTGTGATAGACCTGCAAAACTTGTAAGTTTCCTTTGAACATCTTGATTTTCAACTTAAATATTTTCCACAAAACCTAAATACTTTTTGTTGATTTAACTGCAGCTACATACTGACAGATTCTCAGATTGTCAATCAAAATTAATGTCAACACAATTTTGTGAAGACTCAAATGCAAACATTTTCAAATTTGGAAACGTGTTAAATTTTTAGTTTTTTTTTTAATTTCAGGATGTCAACAAAAATGGCATTATGAAACAAAAGATATCTGACAATATTATGATAAACATAAGATATCTGACAATATTATGATAAACATAAGATATCTGACAATATTATGATAAACATAAGATATCTGACAATATTATGATAAACATAAGATATCTGACAATATTATGATAAACATAAGATATCTGACAATATTATGATAAACATAAGATATCTGACAATATTATGATAAACATAAGATATCTGACAATATTATGATAAACATAAGATATCTGACAATATTATGATAAACATAAGATATCTGACAATATTATGATAAACATAAGATATCTGACAATATTATGATAAACATAAGATATCTGACAATATTATGATAAACATAAGATATCTGACAATATTATGATAAACATAAGATATCTGACAATATTATGATAAACATAAGATATCTGACAATATTATGATAAACATAAGATATCTGACAATATTATGATAAACATAAGATATCTGACAATATTATGATAAACATAAGATATCTGACAATATTATGATAAACATAAGATATCTGACAATATTATGATAAACATAAGATATCTGACAATATTATGATAAACATAAGATATCTGACAATATTATGATAAACATAAGATATCTGACAATATTATGATAAACATAAGATATCTGACAATATTATGATAAATATACTTGCTGTAGCAATATAGCATTTAAGCTATAAAAAAGTGTATATATTATATCAATAAGAGACTTAAAATTCCTCAAATAAGTATAAACAAATAGAAAACAAGTACATGAATTAAATGAACTCCTATATTTTTCTCTGCATGCAAAAATGCTGATAAGTATTTGCTAGTATAATTCTGGAACAGAATGCAGATAACATTCTACAGTTTCTATATTGAATCTGTGATATTATCAAAAGTTAACAGCAAAGGATCAATTACAATTCAAAATGCTGTGAGATTTATTCATTATTATTTTGATAGAATTTTAAACTATCCATTTGCATTTAATATAACAATGTTATCAAGCTAGATGCAGATAGACTAAAGCATTAACCTCTTTAATACCTCAATTGTGCATATAAAATCCTGAAAATGTTTTAGTCATTTTTGGTAATAGCACACAGTCTTATATACTCTCAAATATAGTAGTTTTTAAATTGTCAAGAGAAAGGTGCAAAAATTTAAATGCAATGTCAATCATTATCTACTGTCTTCCTCATTACTCTTCTATTGTTCTCACTCACTTCTCACTTGTGGAACACTCTTCCAACTCCATGCTTTACAGCCAACTTTGATCTTCATAAATTTAAATGCAATGTCAATCGTTATCTACTGTCTTCCTGATTACTCTTCTATTGTTCTTGCTCCTTAATGTTTCTGTTTTCTAGTTCTTTCATACACAGTAACTATTTTACTGCCTTACTTGAGATAAATTTGATAAAAAAGAAAAAAAAATTTTTTTTTTCTCTTATTACAAATAACTGATAAGTTTATTCTTTTCATAAGCAAAATATTCTTGCAATGATAAAAGGAAAAATATTTCAACAAAGAAACAGGCTTATATAGAAAAGTTTTATAAAATAAAAAAAATTCACTCTTCAACCCACAGGCAACTTTATGTAAATGAAGTATGGAAATTTAAAAAAAAAAAGAAAAAGTATTTTAAGACTGCAGTAAATTGATAAAAGAGCGAAAATTCCTTGGTGGCAAATGAAACTTACAAATGAATGTGTAAAATCTAAACAGAACTTTAAATACCATTTAACATCTTAAGAACAAGTCAGGACATTAAAAAAAAATCTAGCAGTTATAATTTATTGCAGATTTGATAAAATAGGATGTGATATGAAACTTAATGGCAGAGTGTATTAATATTTAATTTTGGATCAACTCTTTAGCCTTCAACACACTCAAACCTGCCCCGTAAATATCAGCTCTCAAAGTATCACTGTTTGTGGTCAAAGTCTCACTGTTTGCCTGACTCCCTGTGTTATTTGTGATGATATCATCATATTATGGCAGATTATACATGGGGTGGGTTACAGTGGCTTAAACATTGAGAGCCGATATTTACAGGGACGGGTTGAATTCTAAAGGGTTAATAAAGGTATTTACATGAACTCAGTATATCACTTTAATCTCAGTTTATAGAAACAACCAATTTTCACTAAATGTGCTATAGTAATATTCCTTCAGAACTAAAGGTAAATGTAATAACTCAAATACTAACTAAATTACCTAAGCTATTTTTCAAATTACTTATATCCATTTATATTTAACATCTTAGTATTTATAAGTTCATATAGCCATAACCAATCTTCCATTTAAACAAGAAACAAATCAAACAGTCCCAAGATATTTACAAATTTGTCTATATATGCTCACTACACAGCAAATTAGTTTGACAACTAGCTCCAACCATTTTACTGTTGAAATAGTTAAATGCAACTGTCACTTCTAGTTCAACAGTTTCTTTTCTTGCACTTCCCACCAGTAGAACTCTCTTCCTCTTACTTCCTTGATAACTACAATCTTCAAAAATTTAAATTGCAATGTCAACAACCACCTCCTGTTGTCTTGAACCCCCTTTCATCTTTTATCCTTTCCTCAATCCCCCTTATAACCAGTCTTTTCTCTCACTTTCAATCTCTCGATGCTAGTGGCATTCCCACCTTGTGCTAGTGGCATTCCTGTCTTACTTGGAATGAAATGATTAAAAAAAAAAAAAATAATAATAATTTCAACACAGAATTAACCAAAAAGAGATGTAATGATGGCTCATGTGGCACAAGTGGGTGCTGAAAAGTTCTTCGCTTGATATACTCCCTAAAATATTTTTTCTGGTTGGTAAGGGCTTCTTGATTGGACTATGAACTTTTCAGCAACTATTCATGCTAAGTTTAATTCTCACTAGATGCTCTCCTAACTTTTGTGATATTATGCTTCACTAAGTTGAAATGAACAAATTTAGTTAGAAAAAAAAAAAAAGGATTTTGAGAAAGCATTCTCATACTTAAAGTCATCCAAATGCAGAAATTACTTTTGTAATTGTTCATATAATCTAAATTTAAAGTTTACAAATTTCAATTGTTAACATTAAGTGCTGGAAATATTTTGATAACAAACTCTAAACCTGGTCCAAATTTGTAAGATTTATGGAAGTTTTAGGGAAAAAAAATGGCCATAGCACAAAAATATAGATTATCTAAAACATGCTGAATTTTTTTTTTGCTGTCAGTCATTCATACGCCAATTAGCAATTACCTGAACTTTTAGAAATTCCACACTTGTCATAAGATTATACATTATGTCATGCCTCTACTCTTCTCTTTGTGTGTATCATCTTATTCTTCCCCTTATCCATTCCAATCTTTGTTGCTTATGTTTTTTATCTAATGCAATCATAGATAAACTTCATATATAAAACAGGAATGCATAATTGTTTTCTATTGCATCCTCTCATCATTCTTTTACTCTTTTCATAAAGAAAGTTAATATATTGTAATGTAGCCTTTCACTAATTGTCTCTTGATATCTAACTAGCAAGACTGTCTATCCATTTCACACACACATGAATAAAGACAAAAAGAAAAATTCTTTACCATGTTTTTCCCTCTGAAAGACGTCAATACAGAAAAGTTTTCCTTTTGTCTTTATTCATATTGCCTTTATAGATATTTTTTTAACACGCACACACACTTTCCACCTGGTTCTCTTTTTCATTTTTTTCTGGCTTTCTTACATCCTTCACATCCTCTTTTCCTCTCCCACATCTTCTTCATTACATCAACACTATTTACATCCTACTTAATATCTTCATATAGGTTTCCCAGGCAGAAAGCATAACTGATTTCCAACCCAGAAAGGCTGAAGATCAGTCAGGAAAGGCATAATGTACACACATACAAGCAACTAGAATAACAGTGTAGATATTACAGGAGCAACAGAATGTGCATAGTTTTAAGTTGAAAGTGTAGAATTAATGAACAAAACCAATTAGATGATTTAGAAAGTAATTAACTGTCCCGATATTTAAACTGCTTACACTTAAATAGTTTTTAAAATATACAAAATAAATCAATTAGTAGCAGAATTAAACCTTAAAATACTAGTGATGTATTACATATTGCCTCTATGATGCCAAGAAAACTAATAGTATTTAACAACTTTTTACTGCACTAAAATAAATTATACATGAATTTTATTTCATCTGCCAAATATTACATAAAATAATTTAGCAATGTTTTCTTTGTTAGACAGAATGCTATCAGAGAAATTAAAGAAAAAATCCTATATATAAAAATAGGTACTTCCAGAAAAAAAAAAAACAAAAAAAACTATAAAGTTCAAAATGAATTTTTAAAAATGAAAAATCATTCTTGAAGATTTTATTTTAGTTTTAATTTCAAGCTAATAGATTAAATTTAATATTTCCAATAAGTAAAATACTTTGCTGTATTTCAAAAACTAATTTAAATTAACTGGAAAGAATTTATTTATTTTTATTTTTTAATAGCTGATTAGTGCCATTTTTTAGTTGTCTATCATTGCAATGTAATTCTCTTTACTAAAAAATCTTCCAAAAATAAAATATACTTATCAGAAACTTTATTTAGGAATATTAGCTGATTTAAAGCATAATTAGTCTGATTTGAAAGAAATATTATTTACTTTAAGTATAAAATATTGCAGAAACACATTTGTTAGCCTGGTGGCAGCTGTTTTGACATGTTGATAGCCTGATGACAGGTTTAATGTTGTTCTATGGAGACTATCTATAAAACAATTTAAAATGACATGAGCACTTTTTTTTTCTTTTTACATAATTTTTATGTACTCAGTAATCTTTAAAATTTTGGAAAATATTCCCCATAATCTAATTTTAGGAATGTTGACTTTAAATTTACTATAGTCATTGCACTTATTTTCTGATAATGCTGTGTATGGTCACCCGTACTTACAAAAATGGGCACATTTATACACATTAAAAAAAAATTCAAAATTCTTTTAAAAATCTCAGTGTTTGATGATTTGTATTAAGCTTTTCCATTTATGATTAGTAAATATAGTTTTCATTTAATAATAATATAATCTAAAAAGCAGAAATTAATACAGAATTTTACAAATATTTAAAACTTTATAAATTATTATAATTAAAATAAAAAAATAAATTCTTGTAAAAATTCTTTATTCATTGGAAAAATGTTTTTCTCAAGACAATAGTGTTCTTAACATAGCTTATTTATAAAAGCAATTAAAAGCATTTCTAATTAAATAATATATTTTATTGCATATTCTATTTTACAATTCCAAGCAGCTTTTCAGTATATGGGGTTTCTGTTTGGAAGAAACAAATTGATGATTTAAATTCTCCAAGGAATCCTGCTTTTAACTAATATAAATATGAAGAGGCTGAAATTTTTATTTCTCAAAATTTCATAAAATTAAGTGGAATGGTAGTATTGGTTGTAGAGTAACAGATGCAATTTTTTTTTTTTTTTTACTAGGGTTTTCTTCTTTTATTGGGTAGTGGGATGTATGGGTGACATGAAATAAACACCAATGTCACCTTACCAGAAACTTTCTTGCTTATATATATATATATATATATATATATATATATATATATATATTAAATTCATTTGACTGTCTGAACTCATTGAAATTTGCCAATCTGCCCCGACCCCTTTAGCTTAAAATACTGTTTTTGTTTTAAATTTATTGATTCAATTGGAGAAAAACAAAAACCTTTTGTTCTGTCAATTTAAAAGCTTTGTTCAATCATAATTAAGTGTAAATACAGTTTTTTACTTGAATTAATAAAAAAAAAAGTTATGTCAATTTAAGTGATCCAACATGATTAAAGATATTTTTTGGATGATGGTAAAAAAATAAAAAAAATAATTTAGTCTGTAACCCTGCAGTTTAACACAAAAAATTATAATTATTAAGAAACTATAGCTGGGAGCTACCCAATTCACCACCTGTGAGCTTAGGAGACACTACATTAAAAACCTATCAGCATCACATTGTAGATTAGAAATTACCAAAACTTAGTTTCTTTTCTACTTGTTCATATATATATATATATATATATATATAAAATGCCACAAACAGAAAAAAAATAACAGTACTTGTACTATAACCTTTACATTGCTACAATTTTGAAAAATATATTCATGAACAAGTTTGTTTTTTTTTATTCATTTTCGCCAAACACTATTATTATAAAGTTTTGATTGGTGACTTTTCTCATGATTTTCATGCCAAATACACTTTTGTACATTTAACTGTCCAGATCATCAATTAATCATACACTACCTATTATATTATTAAATGTAACCTTAATCCGCCTTTGTTAATTGTCATAGAATATAATAATTAATGACCTATTTTATGTGCTACTGCCAATATTTACTTCAGAGAAAGTAAACATTCAAAAATTATCCAATTATTAAACAAAAGTATTTTTTTTTACTTCAAAATAAAAAGCAGACATGTGAAGGGTTTGTAAGAACTCAAAAAGTTTTATCTATTGTAAATATTTTGCTAACCAAGAATATATCTGTAAATAAAAGAAAAATCATTTAAAAATAGGAAAGTCTTAACCAAAACATTGCAAATCTTCTTTTTATAGCTATTAATTTTAAGAAAAATAAATGTTTAAACAATAAGGTGTCAAATTATGACAAGACATTATAAGACATGAAATGAATATGAAAATAATGTTTGTGAGTAATGGTTAGAAAGATCACACAGGATATTACTAATATGGAGTGCATTTGATCCTCACTAGGTGCCACATGTGTAAACTTTTACTAGATTAGAGTGAGCTTAGTAAATCTCTAAAAACATTTGTATGTAATTGAGAAAAGTAAGGTTAATATATAATAATTATACTTTATATATTTTTTGAATTGAAACAATTTTGATGTTTATGAATTGCCCATAAAAGAATGAACTAAAAGATTATTTGCCAAAAATCTTTAAATCTCATTTGTTTTCAACTAACATAAGTGATTGATTTGTTTGTTTTTTTTTACAGTTTTGCAGGTCATTAAAAGACAGAATATATATTTTTGATTGCAAGAATTTTTTTGAGATAATAATGATTTACTGATACAAGTCCTACTAACTAAGCCATAATTGGAATTCTGCTCTCAGATTTCCAATTCGAAGTCATTATCCATTACACTACCCATACATCCAAACTTACAACACCAAGTATTCCTAAGCAATCACCCATCCAGGTTTGACATTGCTTAACTTTAGTGATCATATGAGAACCAGTGTTTCAATTTAAGCTGTAAGCCTAACAGAAGTTGGGTATCTCATCAAAGAATATATACAGAGGAAGCAGGAGATGAAATAGTTCTTCGAGTAAAAACCAATTGGTTAGCTGAGAACTTTTCAGCATCCCTTGTAACAAGTAATAATTGTTAAGTTAATCAACACAGTTCAGTAGCAAGAAAAGGTGGTAAGCTTTACATTAAAATTAAATCCAACATGAACTAACCTTTATCATAACAAAAAGGGACATAGTACTGTTATCCTCTCTATACAGTCAATATAGTTAATTTATTTGCACAATCTCTACTGACTTCCCATAAATGAACAATAAGTAATTCACCTGGTGATAAATGGATAGAAATTAAATGAGGAGATGAGAATCAGAATGGGTATATTAATTTCATTTTGTTTTTTTGCAATCATTTGAAGTTATATCCTGGGATATTAAATTGCTAGTCAAGAGAAAGAAAATCTAAAAATGTGATAAATCTCTTTGCCAATTCAACAGGCAATGGCTAATTTTCATATTTCTGCCTAAGTATATGATAACTGAACAAGTTGTGTAAAATACAAAGCGTGATTCCTATTCTACAGAATAACAATCTGATGAAATAAATCCTGTAAAAAGTTGTTGATATTTAACTTAGAATGTGAAAGAGAAAGAAAGAAAAAAAAAAGTAAGAAATCTATGCCCATAGAAAAGATTATTTTTAGAATGTTGGAAGAAAAGTTTTATGTAAATTACAACAAATAGGATTCACAGAAGAAAAAAAGGAAAGCATTGACTGTTTCACCAATAGTTATTCAGAAACAATATATTCAAAATCATACCAGCACTAATAATTATTTCCTAATAATATTCATATACTTTTTCCTTAATTCTATCACAAACTCATCTGGTAAATATTAACAGTTTAAGTTATTAGTAACATTAAATATACACATATAAGTAATAGGAAATTAAACAAAACAATGTTATAAATACGAATGTTCTCTTGACCTCCTTTTTTCAAGGCCATTGTGAATGTAGATCTAATGTGTCCTTTTATATACTTAAGCTTTCCTACATTACAGAGAGAAAGAACAGAACATGGTTTATTTATAATTATTATAATTAAAACATGACCAACTAAACTTTGTGTCAAAACATTTTGGGACAATATTTGAATACACATTCTATTATGAATTCTATGTTTACAAATTACTAATACTATCTTAAATATTAGATAATTTCCAAAGTTATTTATATTAGTTTAAAATAAATTTTTTTATAATGCACGTGTAGTATTATTAACTGTTAAAATACTATTGTACAACCGTGATAAACCTTGACAGAGAAAATTTTCTCAACTAGAAAAAAAATGTAGATCTTAAAAATGGGATTTCTTAAAAAAAAAAAAAAGAAAAAAAAAGTGAAAAATAAATCAGTTTTAGAAGAAAAATAGTTATTTTAAAATGTCATAAAATTTTAATTTTTACATGCACTTCTATGAAAGCCAGAAAACAAATAGATTCCTTATACAAGAAAAAATAAATAAATAAATAAAATAAAATTATGAATGAATGCCATTCCTATTAAAGGATAATTTGCCCCCACCTCTTCTCACAAAATATTATTGGCACCGATTTTACTTGTTAGAAATTGAACTAATTTTGAAGCATTGAAATAGTATTCCAAGGATATAAATACATTAATTTTTTACATTTAACATAATTAAAAATAACATGATTTAGTAAAGAAGAACAAATTGTCGATATTTTATTTTTTAGTATCATTTAACTGAATATTAGGGTAAAAGTCTATATTTGTCAAGTAAATGAAGGAAATCTTAAAAAAAAAAAATTTTGATATTTGGTCAAATCAGTTAAATTTTGAGAAGTAGGACAAGTACTTCTTATACGTTTTCTAAATGTAATCTGTCATTTTCAAATAAGAGTTAGTGCCAAACTGTAAATGATGCTAGTTAATTAACTCATTATTATTACTGTATTTTTCTATCATGTTTCATTAGTTACTTTTTACTTATAAAATCTAGATTTCTAATCAGATCATGTAGCTACAAACACAAGTGCATATAAAAGTTGATGTACGATAAACTAGCATTTTTCAAAATGATCTACCAGAAAATAATTTCAAAATAATCCAACTGAGTGTTAAATAAATAAAAAAGCCCCAGTGATTTAGGTTAAGTTAATGGCGACTATAATTTTTCCCTTTAACTACAAAAAAGTGAATCTAATCTCAATATTTTCAACTGTCATTTATTTGTTACAAAAATTTAAGTTTAAAGTTTGATTAAATAATATTCTTATATTTAATATTTTTTTAATAACAAAGTACAAACTTGATCATACAATTTTCAAACCAGAATGCATGCATAAAATATGGGTTCTCATTATAGTGTCAATCCAAACCAAAGTGCTATGAAGTTGATTCAAAGAATAGGCTTGATGTATAGAAAGGACTACAAACAAAATAAAGCAGATTTTGTTGAAGTTAAAATGGTACACAACACATATTTATATTTTAGTGTAATATTTTTAGAACTCATCCCATGTGCATGGTATAATGGGTAGTGGCTCAAGATGAGAAATCAGAGAGATTAGCTTGAAATGCAGTTGAGTTCATTATGTTCATGTAAAAGCAAATACTCTTAGGAAAGGTATCAATCTAGCTCTCCCTCCCCCAGATATGGATTAAATATCAGGGCAGTTTGGGCTCTCTAGCCAGGGTTTCAGTCTAGGAGAAGGAGAACTCTGAATTCAAAACCATATGTGGCCCTGATGCCACAATAGAGATAATTTAAGCAAGATCTTAATTAGGTTTCGACCAAAGTGCTTCATTAAAAGGAACTCATTGAACAAGAGTTATGCAAAGATCCTGCAATGGATTAAGCATCTCATTTAACTTTCTAATTTTTTTGAATAATTTGTTTTAGCCTATATCATATTTTATTATCATTCACACTGATCTCATCATAGCCAATAAAGATTATAAAATTACCTTGCAATGATCAATCATTAATATAAATTAATTTTTATGCATGTAAAAATATACTGGCTATATCCCACTTGCATGTGATTAATAATATAATGAACAGGGTTCAACTTTTGTTGCCTAATGAAATGTAAAAGTATCAATTTATACAGTTTTTAAAAAAAAAATCATTGTGAAAGAAAGGGAAATAAGTTACATTAAAATCTTGCTTATCACTTTAAAAAGGTTCAGGTTAAAAAAAACATAATAATTTAAGAAATGCAATTTAAATTATTAAAAATTATACCAATTTTCAATGTCACAAACTTAATATCAAGATGTAGATTCAAGTGATAAAAATGAATAAAAAAGGAAACGTGTTAGTAATTATAGAACAAAATTTTTCAGCTTTAATAATTTGTTCAACAGATTTTAATGCTCATTAAAGTTTTTAGGTTGCAAATTTATCTGAAAATGGTCATCAGTTCCTAAAATTTTACTACGAGGGTGCAAAAAACAGATTTTTATTTATCAAGTCAAAGCAAAATTAAGGGCAAGTTAAATTTAAATTAGTAACAAAAGGTAAAATATTCAAGCCTGAAAAACAATAAAAAGGTGTGAAATGTAAATACTCATTAAAAAAAAAAATATCACAAGTGTAAATACTTTATTTAGTACATACGAAATGTCTTACTTGCTATTTTAAAGATTTTCCTCATTTAAGTGGATAGTGAGGTCAACATAAAGTGGCAACAATCTTTCATGTTTCATGATTAAAGAATGAAAGACTTGCCACTTGTTGATCTCAGTGATCACTTTTATATTTACATATGCTCTATCTATGATATTCAGCAGTTTTAGCTATAAATATAGCATACATGAAAAAACATTTTTTTATACACATACAAACTAATTGAATAAATTGGTTCACTATTAAAAATAGGTAATTTTGGGGGGTGGGGGGATAATTTTGTAGTTTAGTATTTTTTTAGGCTGCAACACGTCAAAATTAAAAATTGTTCAATTTAGAAGAAGGAATCGCATTCTTAATATTGATACAGTGTAAAATTGATCCCTGCCTTTTAGACAGTGCCTTACATCTTCTATATAATAAATGTGAATGTCAGTGTGTCATTGTCACATTTTTTCAACTTTACTCCTAGAGGCCATAGCCCAACATATCATACCATTTTGGAATATAGGGTGACTGTGGGCCAGCAATCCTGAAATTTTGGAATCCCAAGTTTTCATTAATCTGTTTGTTTTTGTTGATTTTTTTTTTTTTTTTTTTTTTTTTTACATGATTTTTTGTTACAAATTTTTTTGCATAATAATTTTTATAACTTGGAAATAAATTTGGGAATAATCAAAATTAGTTGTGAAATCCAGCAAAAGTAACCCATGAAATAAAAATAATTGTTTGTATGGAAAGTAAGGACCTACATACATCAAATTGTCTTTAAATTAAATGGCGGCAGAAGAATTATCATTGAACTTTAAAGAGGTAAGCTTAAATAATGGATAGTGGTTTGGATTGAGGAATGGAGAGCTGAGTTTGAATTCCAGTCAAATCCATTACATTCACTTATGTTCTAATACCCTTTGGAAAGGTATGAATCCTCATCTTCTCCCTCCAGCTATGGGTAAATAGCAGGACAGACCGGGTTCTATAGCTTTGGATGGCAACTGGTCTACCGCAGAGAGAAATGGCAACCTAATGCGGAAAAAAATTTGTCTCATCAATCCATGTATCAAAAAATACATGACTGCCTAAGCGTGTATCATGCATGACACATAGAACTGACTGACTGTAGTCTGTTGTTGCCTATTGCATTCTATTCCTCCCTACCTATTGTAATGAAGGCCTAAAGAGCTCTACTGCAGGAGCTATCTTAAATGCTGCCCGAAAGGTCAGCTTTTAAGCTAGTCATTAAAAAAAAGTAAAGTTTGAAACTGTGCCTACATCATTGATATCAGCATACAAAAGGAAATTTTTTATGTAAAAAAATAGAAAAATAATACTTTTAAAAGAAAAAGTATATATTGTTTGTCTGATGAAATGTAGTTTCTTTTTATATTTTTGCACATTTTTAAAATACTTTTGTTTTTTTAACTGATGTAAAATTGTACTCTTTAATTAAATTTATTTAAAAATGTATATATCCGCTTGTTCTTTAACTAGGAATATTTCTGTAAAAAAAAAAAAAACCTGTCTATTTAGTGCATAATATGGCATGAAAATAGACAAAATTATAGATGACAAATAATTTGAGTAGAAATTACTTCGAAGATTTAAATTAGAAGTGTTTTAAGTTGTGTTAAAGTTAAACAGTAAAACTTTTCATATGTGAAGAAGAATAAGATGTGTTTATGAGACACTTGCAATAAAAAGAAAACCACCAGAAAGACTCGATTATGAAACAAAGTTTTGCTACCAGAAATAAAATTAAAAAAAAAAAACCCTGATAAATTACAAATGTATATTTGACACTTAAGAAGGAACACTAAAAGTAAAGAACATTGAAGAGAACTTCAAAGAGATTGACCATAACAAAGTTCTCTGGTTTAAAAAAATATATTGTTAAAAAATAAAAATCCGTACCATCCATAAAGGAAGTCAGTCAAGTGTCAAATTCAGAAGTAAAAACACTTTAGGAGTTACATAAAAAAATATTTACTTAATTCATAATAATTGTCACATTCAACCTTTAACGAGAAACATAAATGCCAGAAAAAATTATCAAAAAGAAATGCGTAACATTAACTTAAAATTGGCGTGGACTGGAAGTGGCCCCTAAACAAGAAAACTTTAAAATCGTATAGCTAAAATAAGGGAGGCAATTCATATAGAAGTGTTTATTTTAAGACCTTTTATTTCTCTTGAGCAGTTTTAAGAAGTGAATAAAATAAAAATGAGAGAGAGAGAGAGAGAGAGAGAGAGAGAGAGAGAGACAGATTTAACTTTAAAAAGATAACTAACGATAAATTTTGGGTTTGTGTTTCAAGAAAAAGAAAATTTTTCAATCCAATACTTCCAATTTGACACATGTGTAAACTAGAGTAGAAAGCAAGCCGAAAGTAAACTGACTATGGGAAAAAATTCCCCCAAAATAAAAATTCTGCACGATGCCTTCTCACATACACCAATTCTAATGTTTGGTTAAATTTTAGTCAAAGGGGTTTAAGACCGAAAACATTTAGCACTCCTCATTGCAATTATTTCATTTCCATTACTCTTATATTTCATTTTTTTTTTTAAATGAACCTCAAATTTAAAATTTAAAATATCAAAACTCAACACATTTTGTATGAAAAAAAAAAAAAAATGAATATATAAAAATAATAAGTGTTACAATTTTTACACAACATGCAAAAATAGATTTTAGCTGATATGTAAATAAATACATTCTTTCGAAAATTGTTTCGCAGTATTATTGAAGTGTGTTTCTTTATTTAAAGTCTTTTAGAAAAAAAATTCTTCACAAAAAATTTTTTTTCTGCAGTTTTTTAAAGGACGGAAATATATAAACATTAAAAAATTAAAGCGTACGTATTTACTGAAACAAATTTAGCGAAAGAATGAATTCACGAGTCAAAATAACGAACATATACAAATTGGCAACAATGAAAATATTACAACTTCAACAAATAAACAAAAAGAAAAAAACTTGATCTGAATTAGGGTTAGAATTAAAGAATAAGAGAACGGAGGAGGAAAACAAATTGTACTTTTACTAACATGTTTGTTATGTAGACAAGGATAATGAGAACAAGTGATTTTAAATAAAACATTTTCATATTTGGACAAAAAAATTAAAAAATGGAAAAGAAAAAGCTATCCACATGGTGACAAGTTCAGAGTTAAATGGTTAAAGAGGCTGATACAAAGACGGAGAAAATCGTTTAATATTTCAGAATATAGAAATTTAGTTTTACAGTTAAAAATAAATAAATAAAAGGGATGGGTTCAAATACAGATTAAAAATATCAGCCGCCCACTTTATGATCACTGTTCATATACAAGGCAATTCGGGGGTTTAGCATTATTTGTTCTGATGTTGATAATAATAGTTGTTTACATATACTCACATATCCCTACAAGTAGCAGAAGTGAGAAATTTAAATGTACATAAATGAACCAGAAACATCATCCAAACACGTTAGACATGGTGCGTTGTGCTAAAAGTAGAGATGCAGGTCAGAAATGAATAAGAAGAAACAGTAAACGAAGAGTTAGCCACACAATTCAGCCATATTCAAGGCGACCAGGAATAACGAAGCGAATTGTAAATATCAAGTAAAGACAGCAGCCAAAAAAAAAAAAAAAAAAAAATAAAGGAAAAATCCTCAGTCACATATTTTGATCCAAGTTTTTGTAAAACCGCGATAATACTCACGTTGAAATGGCTATGAAGATTTTTTATTCGTTATTCATAGCAATTAAGAGCACCTAGTATTTTTAATAACAGATACCTAAAATAGTAATGATTATTATGTAAATAAATACGAAACTAATAGTCCTGAAAAGTCTTAATTAAGTAAGACATATTTAAAGGGGCCAGAGGTAACGAACCGAACGTAGTGGGGGGAGAGATAGAAATGTGTAAAGACACTAGTTTTGGGAATAGCCGTCGATACGCATAATTTCATTGCTTAGTCCTTTTATTACTAAAGTAAAGTTTAATTTGCACAAACCTTGCTTTTTTATTTTTATAAAACAACGAACAATTAAAAGAAAAGTAATGATTTGTAATATAAGCAATAACCGTATAAAGTTTCTTTTTGATAATCAACAATTTCAAATCGAGATGTAGAACAGGGAACGAATTATTATGAAACTAGTTGAAAATAAAATGTAAAATAACTGACGGCAATTGATCGCATTTTAAAACAAAGAATTGTTTACGTGATCTAGAATACAAACATGCCCGCGTGGTTTACATTTGTTATTTTAAGCTGAAACATGAACTAATAACATCTACAACAGTCTTACACCATTGAGTGCGTCAACCAAACCACAACAAAATGTAAATATAAACAAACACTTCGGGTAAAAAAATAATATTAGTAACGTGTGCGTGTCTTAGTATTTTACTATTTATTTACCTAGTCATAAAGTTAAGCGTTAAAATACCATACGATACTATATTTTGTTGCTTTCATGTTTCTTAAAAGGAATACTACCAACATGGAAGCATGAATTTTAAGAAGCAGCAATACAAAAGTTGACACTTTCTTGTTTACCTTCGCCTGTTTCTTCTGAATTCTTTTAAGTGGCAACAGATTCAGTGACAATCCCATTACAGAAGAGCCTCTGTTTAATAATAATGTTGTTGCTGGGTTTTTTTTTCGAAACGTCCAATACGAGCACCTTAGTATTGTAATTTGTGACAGCAGTGATAACAATAATAGGATACCAATAGGAACTTGTAGTAGCAGTTGTAGTAATAATTACACAAGTAGTAACATAACATTAACAAGAAGTAGTTTACTTAGTTGCTTATCAACACTACTGCTGCTAATATAACTACATAGTGATTGCTTTGTTGAACAGCGTAAAAAAAAACTAAAAAGTTAACCACGGCATGAAAAATAATTAAATAAAAAAACTAAGATAATCATTTTTTTTTTTAGTAATCAAACTGATATTTGTTTACTTATTTTTTACGGATTTTTTTACCAGTTCAGTTTGTGTTAGTTTTAGTAGTGTTTATTTATCCTTCACCCGACTGCCCCCACAATGATTCTTACAACAGAACATATATTTTTAATTAGAATTTAAAAATTAAAAGTAAAACCAACAAATACTAACGTCTGTTTTAAGTGTTTAAATGTTTACATTTTAACTTTTTAGTAAAAAGTTTTTTTTTAAATTGCTTGTTTAGGATCAAAATAAAAAAAAAGTGTTTTCAAAGATTCTACTTCCACACTTTATGTGTTTAGTTTATTTTTATAATTTATTTATCATTTGCGAAAAAAGAAAAGAAAAAGAAGACAGAGCAGACAATGTGTAAAAACTAAAAATTCCAGTCATGAAAATTTAAAATTACACCAAAAAAGAAATATGACGACACCAACGTACATGTAAAGAAAAAAAATAAAATAATTTTTGGTTTTGGTAAAGCATTTAAATTAAAATAAGTAGTAAAAACGCGAAGAAAAAATAAAAATGTTATTATTGCTATAAAGGAGCTTCTTAGTATGTATAATAAGTGAACAATAAACTTTTTTTCTTTCATAGCCTTTTTCTCGCTGAGAAAGAAGTTTCTCAGTGTATTTTTCTCTGATAGCCTTATGCCATACTAGATTTTTTTGTCCTAAATTTCCTCTCTCCCGTTATTGCTACTTATTGCTTAAGCAAGCAAGCAAGCTGCTTTGTTTATTGACTAGTGAAACTGCTGTTTCTATAACCACTAAAAGTGTTGTAGTAATCTCCCTAGAGAAGACATTGTTTTATGTTGGTTGATTTTTTTTTTTTTTTTTTTTTTTCCACTTAGTCAAATCAAATTAAACCTGATTGTGAGGTTATCGTAAAAAAATATTATTGTTTAATTATACAAGCAAGGTTGTGAAAAGTTCTTGATCCGACCCACTTCCTCAAATCCGACCAAACTTCAGATTTCATTTTTGGAAACGACCGAGAACTTTTCAATAACACTTCCTAGTATTGACTATTATTGATTGCGTAGTAATAAGTTGAAAAAAAAAGTAATTAAGAAAAATAGTTTTTAAATATCAGTTTATTCCCGCCACAAATATAACCTACTTTTTAAACTTAAAAAAAAATATTTTCCCAAACCAACAGACCTATAGAAAATTCAATATTTTCAAATGTCAGTTATTTAACATACGTAAAAATAAAATGAAATAAGAAATTTCAAGTCTATCTTTTTTTTTGTTAGTGCGCGTGTGTTTTGATATCTTATAAACCGCCATTTTTGCCGCTTGGCTGCGCATGCGTGATGATTTTTTTTAGAAAATGTAATAAACAGAAAGAAACTCTACGAAGGTTTTTTTTTATGCGTTCATTTTTTTATTGAGGTTTTTAAAATAAGAAAATAATTAATTTGGATAAATAGTAGTTTTCTTTTACCAAAGTTTAAAATAAGAAATAAATACATAGAAATTTATTACTGGTGGTACTACACAAAAATGAAAAATCCAATGTAAATAGGAAAAAATAAAATAAGATTGTTTTGACAACATTGAAATTTCTGTTGTTTTTATTATTTTATTTTGTGTTATTTCTTGTGCTTTGTTGTTGCTGCCCTAGTCAAACTGACACTTAAATATAAATTTGAGAAAAATAAAGCAAACTTTAAAAGTAAAGATCAAAAGATGAGATTTAAAAATATAAACTAAAGTAACTGTAGTGTAAACAATAAGTAATATAAACCAAAACAAAAAGAAAAAACATGAAGTGAACAGCAGAAAGTAACAAGATGAACAAATCCCGGAATTGATTTCAGTTGAAAGTGCGTCATAAGTGTAAAAAAAAAAATTTTTTAAAAATCTACACAAAAAGAAAAGGAAACTACTTAGTGGTTCACTCATTAAAAAAAAAAATTGGGTAATATTTTTTATTAGCATTCTTTAAAACTTGCTTAGGTCGCGACACTTGTCAGGATCGAAAAATATTGATTTGTTATTGATTTAAGCAAGGAGGGTCCTGTAGTTACATTACAATACCAATACAGTGTGAAATCGATCCCTGACTTTTAAAGAGTTATCTAAACCTGCTAATTATTTTAAGTACGAAAACAAATTTATTTGAGGTGGGATTACAAAAAGATTTCGCTTAACGAACAACTGGATAAAAAAAAAATTATGTAAAGAGCAAAAATTTAAATAAATTATAATAAAATTATTTATCCGTTTATTTTTATTCTGAGATGAATAATTATGAACCTCAAACGTTTTTGTGCTTCCAAAAAAATCTTATACAAAAGAAATTTTAAAAATATTTTAAGAAAATTAAAATTTTGGAAAATTAAAAAAATATGCAAATTATCAAGGTTGTTATCAGATTGTCAAACTTGGTATTTATAAGTTAAGTAACCCCAGATACAACACTGCCAGGGAAAGTTGAAAGTAATATTAGCTGAAGTCCCAGCAGTACCTCTCCTTCAGGAGGGGGCTGAGATCTTTACCTGGTGCCTGAGGTATCCTCAAAAAAGGAAGTTCCAAGTGGGCTTGAGCAATTTTTGCATGGTATTGCTGATAAACCTGCATTAAACCTTGACTTTGTGTCACATTCAATAGCAATGTGGGTGCACAGAAAAATACCCCAGGCAAGGAATCAGTCCACAAGGTATGTGATGCTCTTGTATCCACTACCCTGTATTTTAGTAAGTAATCCTAATTCATGGTTTCCCAAAGGACAATTGTGAAAAAGTGAATGCAACAAACTAGAACAATGTTTCTCGATGTTTTAAGCAACAGCCCACCTAAGAGCAAATGAAAATATCAGGATACAATTAGCAAAAATCTTTAAAGGGTATCTGTCTATATTTCTGAGATGAGGTATTATGTACACTATTCAGACTATTGTCCTCATCTTTGTTGCCTTATTTATCACTTCTTCAGGTGGTTGGAATGTTGAATTATTTTGCTCACTGGAGTAGACTGTTCTACTTCCACATGCCATGTCTAATAGATGTCAGTTATCAGTTATCTCCTGTTAATTCCCCTCTCCAAGTTCTCCACTGCCTTAACCAGGTATTGAACTCACACTCTTTGGGTCCTGTCACTGGATCTAACTAACACCTTTATCCACTGTGCCATGTGTCATCTGTGTATGAGATTCTGGGTATTATAAACCTAATGTCTTCAGCAAGCATTTTTTACCAGTGCTCATATTGTAATTTTTGCTATTAATGTTTTTTCAGTTAATACACATAAAATAAAAAAGGAAATAAGACAGGAATGCTGTCTATATTTCTGAGATGAGATATTATGTACATTATTTACATTATTCGGACTATTGTCCTCATCTATGTTGCCATATTTATCACAACGTTTTGGCTGTTGCACACTCCAGTCTTCTTCAGGTGGTTGGAATGTTGAGCTGAACCCTTTATTTTGCTCACTGGGGTAGACTGTTCTAGTTCCACGTGCCATGTCTAATGGATGTCAGTTATTAGTTACCCCTGTTAATTTCCCTCTCCAAGTTGTCCACTGCCTTAAACAGGTATTGAACTCACACTTTTTGGGTCCTGTCACTGGATCTAACTAATGCCTTTATCCACTGTGCCGTGTGTCCTTGAGGAGCATACAACGGCCGAAACATTGTGATAAATATGGCAACAAAGATGAGGACAATAGTCCGAATAATGTAAATAGTGTACTTTAAAGGGTATATATACATTTAAATGTTATGAAATAAAATCATAAATATTTTTAAAATACACACACAAATATGAACTTACTTTATTTCAATGTTTCTATTCAACTATTTGTGCAGCTTATTTAGTGTGAAACCTGTGCCTGGTGTTTTTCGCAATTTCTTCAATGTTTGGTTGAATGTACAATAAGCAGACACTCATTTCTTCTTCAGTTGAGTGCAGTCTTTCTTGCTTCTTATTATTGATATTATTTAGAGTTAAGAAGCCTAATTCACATAAATAAGAAGTAGAAAATTGCTATAAAACTGATAAAGTCTTTTTAGTTTAGCTAATGTGGGATATTCTGTTTGTATTGAAATCCAAAATGTATCAATGGGTACTGTTAAATGTTTTATTTTGAACTCTTAAAAAAATAAAAAATACTTTTTAAAAATGAATATTAAATCAAAGTATTTAAAATAACATAATTGAAGAATAGTGAAAGCAATTATTTGAAAAAAGTTTAATACTTTATTTATTCAAATGTTAACAACATACCATTTCTACTTCCATACACACATATATATGTGATGTAATGGAATAACCTGTCACCCCCATGAGTGACTACACTATAGGTAGTAACTACCTATAAGTATCTGTAAGTCAACAGACTAGCTGGAATTTGTTCAAGCTGTGCTGTTGAACTCTCTGCCTTTGGGTAGAGAGGAACCCGGACGGGGCTATGCCGAAGGGCAGAGTCTTGTCTGGAGAGGTAGACAAACCCGAAACCGTTTATGCGGGGTTTATGGGGAATTTTTGGCCAAGCCTACGGGCTTGGATTGCCCCACATTAAATTCAACCTTGTGCCACAACCTACCCCGTGGGGAGGTTGGTAAATATTACTAGCTGGAATCTGTTGAGTACAATTCAGACTTATGCGAGAACTACCAACCTTCCAATAGTAGTACTCACTACTGGATTTACTTGCAACGATCTTGTGCATAACTGTTACCTTTAGTCTTATTGTACTGGTTTTTTACAATAAATCTTTACTTATTTTATCCACCTTGTTTTTCAAGTATATATTTTTATTAGCATGGAATATAACAATATGTATGCTATGACAATATTTCACAGCACACTTAAGACGATCTTGCTACACACTAGTGTGCCACAGGACTGCGGTTAAGAATTGATGAACTAGAAAGTTAGGGATTTAAATTCATATTGCTAATTCCATTTTCTATGTAAATAATCATTGTGCTAATTATAAAGACAATTATAGTATAGAAAATTACTGTCCTATAGTGATATTCATATTTACAAAATATATAGACTGGTATAAGGCCACATATATAGAGCACTCCCTGCATATCAAATTCATTAGTATAGCCATCATGAATAGTAGCTAATTACTTCTCTGTAGTTATAGTCATTATTAAAAAGATTATATTAGACTAACACAGAGGGCAAAATACAGAGCACTGTTTGTGAATCAAATTCCCTCCAGTTACTGTTCTATGGTTATATATTTTTTTACAGTAAGGTTCGCCTTTTACAAGGCTCAGTGGTCACTCAAGGTAGAGGGTTATGTTAGGAGACAATTTGTGTGGATAGGAGTGGAAGATAACCCTAGCCTTGAACAAGATTAAGATTGTAGTGATTAGGGAAACATTCTCTTGGGAGTTGGTTCCACAAAGCAGTGGTTTGCAGGAAGAAGCTGTTCAAGTAGAACTTACTTTTCACTTATTACACCATAAATGGCATGGTGTGTCCTTGCCGTGAAGGTTTGAATTGGCAGGACCAAGCAATGTAGTTCGTCCAAGCACTTTCTGTGGAAGTGACGATAAAGCAGTGAGAGGCTTGACACATCCTGTCAGTCAGAGAGAGG
Organism: Acanthosepion esculentum; assembly: GCA_964036315.1. Classification (NCBI taxonomy): domain Eukaryota; kingdom Metazoa; phylum Mollusca; class Cephalopoda; order Sepiida; family Sepiidae; genus Acanthosepion; species Acanthosepion esculentum. The sequence continues at coordinate 1,527,822 of OZ038520.1, forward strand.
TTAGAGAATTCATGTTTACATAGATTACCTTAGTCAGACACAAGGCTAAAAACAGGGAGCACATACCATGAATCAATTTCCCATCAATAGAAATAAATTTATGATTTTTACCTTGCAAATTACTGTCCTATGGTTATATTCACATTAACAAACATTTTGTTAATCTGGTTAGAAATAGGGGGCATTTAATACATATAAAAAGTATTATCATTAGTAATAAATTTAGTTTAGCATGTTAATTTATTTACATTTACAAAGACCTCATTAGTCTGGTACAAGGTCTGAAAATGGGAGCACTTATTCTGAATCATATTCCCTCTAATAATAATAAATTTATGATTTTAGGTTGAAAACTACTGTTCTATGGCAATATTCACATTTACAAAGATTACCTTAGTCTGACACAAGGCCAGAAATAGGAAGCACTTACTACAAATCAAATTAATACTAATTCTAATAAATTTGTGATTTTTGCCTAGCAGATTACTATTCTGTGGCTTTATAAAACATCTATAAAGATTTCCTTAGTCTGACAAAATGTCAGAAATAGGAAGCTCTTATGACAAATCTTATCAATTGTAATAAATTTATGATTTAAGTTTCCTAATTACTGTTCTATCATTGTAATCCAATTTACAAAGAATATCTTAGTTTGACACAAGGCTAGAAATAGGGAGCACTTACTACAAAATCAAATTTTTATCTGTAGTAATATATTTTTGATTTTTACTTTGTAAATTATGGCTCATTGGTTATATTTCCATTTACAAAGATTACATTTTAATCTGACGCAAGGCCAGAGGACTTCTTACTGTGAATCAAATTCATATCAAAAGTAAGAAAATTATGATTTTAGCCTGCTGTTTACTGTGTCATGGTTATATTACAATTAGCAATGATTTTCTTAGTCAGACACAAGGCTAAAAATAGTAAATAAATAAATTTATGACTTTGGTTTGCTAATTACTGTTCTTTGGTTATATTTGCATTTACAAAGATTGTCTTAGTCTGATACAAGGCCAGAAAGAGGAAGTATTTGCTTTGGATCAAATTCTCTCTAACAGTAATAAAATATGATTTTAGATTGTTAATTATTGCTCTATGTTTTTTTTCCCTTTTACAAAGATTAATTTAGTCAGAAGACTAAAATTAAGAAGCACTTTAGAATTAAATTCATACTAATAATAATAAAATTTTTATTTTATCTTGTTAATTACTTTTCTATGGTTGCATTGAAAATTGCTGACATATCTGGTTTGGTGCATCTATGTATTTAGAAATTCTTGATAAAATACAAAGAAAAATTTGAAATATTATTGGTCCTGACCTGGCATCTTGGCTTCAGTCACTTTCCCACAATTGTAATATAGCTTCCCTGTGACTTTTCTTTAAATATTTTCATGGTAATTATTCCAATGAATTTTCCTTTAAGATACCTAAACGTTATGAATTTAAGTGAAGTACTAGACTGATGGCAATATCTCACGATTTTACAGTTGAAATGGTGGCTAGTAACTGTAAGTTCTTTGCTAACAGTTTTTTTTTTTCTCACACTTCTCGCTTATAGAACTCTCTTCCAGTTTCTTGCTTTCCAGTCAACTTTGACCTTCAAAATTTAAATGCACTGTCAATTGTTATCTTCTGTCTTCTTAATTCCTTTTTTTTTATTCTTCTCTCTCCTTAATAATGATTTTTTCTCACATTCTCTCATGTTCAGTAAGCCCTTGTGTCTTAGTGGCTTTATTGCCTTATTTGAGGTGAAATGATTAAAAAATATTTTTATTTACAAAGATTATCTTAGGTAACAAGTAGGGAGCATTAAAATAAAATTCTTATTGTAATAAATTTTTGATTTTAGCTTGTTAATTTATTCACACTTAGAAAGGTTTCATTTGTTTGGTAGAAGGCCAGAAAAAGGGTGCAGTTTCTGTGAATAAAATTCCCTCTCATAGTAATAAATTTATGATTCTAGTTTACTATACTAACAGGACATATTGAAGGTAAGAATGATAGAGAAAAAATAGCACATAACCTACCTAATGAGTTTGTATAAATGGTTGGCAGATCAGGGATTAGGATAGATCGCATAAAGAGAAAGTTTTCTAGATGGTACAAAGGACTAAAAAAAACAGAGAGTCATGATTGCACATATTTTGAAGGGACATAGCATATAGAAGAAAAATGTACTTTTTTTATGGCTATATTCACATTTACAAAGATTACCTTAGTTCTGACACAAGGGCAGGGAGCATTTACTCCAAATGATATTCCCTCTGATAATAATTAATTTGTGATTTTAGTTTGCTAATGACTGTTCTGTAGTTATGTTCTCAAAAAAAAGTTTACCTTAGTCTTACACAAGGCCAGAAATAGGGATCTTTTACTAGAAATCAAATTCCCTCCAGTAGTAATATAATTTTCATTTTCTCACATTAATTATTGTTCTATGGGTATATTCCTATTTACAAAGATTACATTAGTCTGACACAAGACTAAGCATAGTGAGCACTTACTGCAAATAAAACTACCACTAATAGTAATAAATTTGTGATTTTTGACTAGCAGATTAACATGTAATGGCTATATTCCCATTTAAAAAGATATCCTTAGTCCGACACAAGGCCATAAATTCTTATCTTTATGACCAACCAAAAAAATCCTTTTTTCAATGTTTGGTTAAATTAATTAATTAAAAGCTTAAAATGTTCACTTGTTTGTTGATGAACTACATTTTATAATTAAATGTAAATGTTTTGCAAATATATTTTGATTAAAGTAACAATATTTTATATTTTTTTAACCCTTTTGTATCTGGTCTTATGATTTTGACCAGGGGTGTACCTAATTTGCATATATCATGTCTCAGAGAGTTCAAAATCTCTCAAAAATTAACTCTGGCATTAAAGTATAAATCAGCACAATCCGGGTTTCAAAACAAATTTAGTTTAATCTAAACAACTCATCAAGTAAAGATATTTCATAAATTTATAGAAAACTTATTTTGACAAGTTTGACAAAATATTTGATTTGCTTTGTATTTATTTCTATTTTGCAATCTCCAAAATAGAACATTTTTCTCTTTCATAGAATTTGACTGGTTCTTTATTAAAATTGTCTTGCTGCAGTTAAAATGCAAAACATATTTCTGATGCAATCATGTCAAATCCTTATTTAGAAATTCCTACCAGCCATTCAAGATTATTTAATTTGTACATTGAATAAAGAAGACAACAGCAATGGATACAGGGATAAGGGTGATAGTAAACTGGGTATATATTTAGTTAGGTTGTACATCTAGTCGCACTGGACATGAAAGAATTTTAAATTAAAATTTAAATGGAAGCATAATTTTACTATTTCATTTCCTCCTTCTCATTACATATATATAAGATTCCATTAATAAAGACATTATTTAGTCTGAAGAAATCCTTCCAATGCCAAAACATGTTATTTAATATCTTTTTCCATTTTTTTACAATTACCCACCATAGAAAAAAATGGCTTTGTGACTGCAAAGCAGTGTGTCAAAAGGATGGTTATTCCCTTGACACTGCTATTATTGTATACATTTTTGACTCCCTCAGCAATGTTTATTTACATTTAGATTATAAAATCATATGTGAACTAAGTACAATGTGATAGTTATTATTTACTATTTTATAAATAGCTATGAAAACCAGTTTTTTATTCATAACTTTATAAAAAATATCAATGAACTCAAGAAAATTTGAGTAAACATATTATTTTACAGACATAATACATTTTCTTCTTAAATTATTTTATATCTCAGATTACATAGTGTTTTAATTTTCTAATATTTTATAATCATGATGAAAGATCAAGTATGCCTAATCAATAGAAAGCCAAAGCTTGAAACTCCAGCAATTATAGATTATACCATTTTCTAGTCTTTTTTGAAAAACATAATTTTGAAAAAATTTTAAACCATTATTAATTTTGTAAAAAATACCTAGAAAATTTGCTGACAGATAAGTGATATAATAAATAATGATATAATAAATAAATAGTGTTTAATATAATTGTTGCTAATTCTCAAGAATAAAGAAAATATATAAATCCATTTTCATATATTTGGGTTTTATTAAAATTCTAATTATTGCTTTGTAAAAACAATAAACATTGCCAAGGGAGTCAAAAGTGTATACAGTAATACCTGTGTCAGTAATACCTGTGTCCTTTTGATTGGCTGTTTTTTCCAAAAAAATATGATTTTAAAAATGTTTCTACTCTTTTGAATATGAATCATTTAGTATACAATAAAGCCATAATTAAATAAAATGTTCTTTTGTACATACAAAGTATGACTATTATATAACAAGATTGGGCTTGCAATATAAGTCAAACCAGAATTCACATGTTCAAGCCAATTGAGCAATGGTATGCATTAACAATTAACAAACCTTCAGAGTTTCAATGTGTCATAAAAAGGGCCAGTTCAAAGATCAAGCAATATATAAATTTTAAACTTTTGGTGAAATTCAGCTCAAGACTGGTTTGATGAAAATGATCTTGTGATCGTATAAGTCATTGAAGCAAAGCAACAAGCAAGACTTAATTTTGTCAAATTCAAATACAAAAAGCTTGGATAACCATTTATTCAACTTTATTAAAATGATTATTCTAGCTTTTACATGCTAACTAAAGTTTATGTAGAGAATTACATATCATGTGTACATGCAGTTGAGTGGTTCAAAAGATTGTGAAGGTCAAAGTTTCAATTTCTTACCATAAATAAGATAAACGACATGCCATTAGATCAAGTCATTTTTTCCGTGTGTAAAGATGGGCTACAAAATCTTCAGAGGCATCAAGATTGGTTTGATAAAAATGATCTTGTGATCGCACAAGTCATTAAAGTAATGTATCAAACAAAACTGCATTGGGAACAAAATGTCAAATAAAACAAAACAATTTACATCTCTATTTAAGTCACAAGGGCTCACTGACAGACATAAACAAAACCACCCTGACTGATCCAATTGACACCCTGGAAAGAAAACTTCCACTGGTCACTTCATGATGGACATTTCCCAATATTTATTACCAGATGTTCCAACTACCATCCTTATCAGAAATTCAAGTTGCTATTGAAATCAAAACTCATTTCCCCAATAACATCACTGTAAAACTTCTAAAACATGAAGGTATCCCACACTGCTTACATTACTGATGATCCCCATCCTCAAAATCTAGGAGTATGGTTGCCTATCACCTAGTTCACACTACTTCCTTGTCTTTTGAACAGGAATAGAGGTTTACCCCTTGTTTCCAGTTTAGGATGGGTTTTCCCTCTGTTCCCTCTTCTGATTCCTTAATAATTGCAGCTGTTTTGACTTTTTGCTAATATGACTAGCTAGTAGCTATCACTCTTCATATTGAGGGTACTGGATTGGCAGTTTACTAGTATCTGTATCCAAGCTAGTAGCAAAGAGCCCAAAATCTTTGTTAGTACTTAGAGAGGCTGCTCTGATCATCATTCAAATAATATTGGGGTTCTTGCAGTTGTATGTCACATATGGATAGGTGTCCCTGCAAGAACTTCTGGTCGGTAACCTTGAGCCTACACTATGTTAGTCTTTACCAATTTCTGTAGTGTAGAGTATTTTCTCTTGGAATTTTCCCCAGGCATCCTAACACTCTGTGAAACTAACTCCTCAATCTCTATCACTGAATTCTCTGTTCTTAGTTATTTCCCTTTTTGCCAAAAGGATTCTGGGGTGGCATCAGTGTCTATATTCATGACAAAGAAATTGTCTCTTGAGTATCCAGATTATTCTTAAATGTGTTTCTGACTTGCATTATTAAACTCGGTTAGTTATATCTTCTTCCTTTATTGTTCCCCTTTTTCTTAGGACCGTAGCTTGGAATATCTGGCAGTACAGAAACGACTATCTCTCTACATTCAACTGCAAATATCTTTGTGTGTGGCGATTTCACTGTTCATCATGTCAAGTGATTTCATAATTCTAATATCATTGATATTACCAGCATCCAGACTTAATTTTTCAATGGCTCAATCTCTCACTCAAATACTAGATTTTCTTACTTGTTTCCCTACTCATTTCCCTAGTAATTCTAATTGACACACTTCTTTACTTGATCTGTTCCTTACCATCTCTCTAGACTTTTGTGTCGCTTTTCTCTTTCAAACTTGGATTATGTTTTAGTATAACGGCACAAGTCAATCCTGGTCAATGGCAACCAATTAAAACACACACACCCCGGTCAATCCTGGGTCAACCTGGGTTAACCCAATGCTGGTCAGTACCACTATCATTCAACTGGTTGTTGTTCGCTGGCCATTTTGATCTACACCATTTCTGCCCACGTTGTGTTCTTTGATCTCAGAGCAGTGAAGATTGAATGTCATCAGTAATTCAGAGCACTGGTTGAGCCACAGCAAAGCTGTATTATGAAAGAAATAAAAATGTTCTTGCAGATGAAATAAAAATGGAAGATTCATTGGATTAGTTTTAAATTGGTTTATATAGTTCTTGGTACAAAAATCAACCCTTCCTGCTTTAAATTTCTATAGTGACACTTTCATCTTACAAATCTTGGAATGGAGTTCAAAGTTGGAAATTCTCTTGACAACAAGTTATGTGGGGTTTTGGTAGCAGCTCACCTCAACTCTCTCTAACTCTCCAGACACTCTGGTTGAGTCACCAATGCAATCTGCTTATATTTAGTTCAGCCCATGACTGGCATGGGTTTGGCTGATCTGGGGTTTTCAGTAATTCTCCTACTTTCAGATTTATTTGCAGGTATTTCCCTACATTTATAACTCATACTTTCTCTTATTTATGTTTTGTATCATTACTTCCAAATGGGCAGAGGTAAATTTTCCCCTTTTCTCCTCTTCTTTCAGTATTCCATCTGAGACCATCTCCACTGGGAGGTTTTGATAATTCTAATTTCAAAATGAGTGGGCAAAGAGATGGTCTTACTTTAATCATTGATTTTCCATAACAAATATTATTTTCTAGCTTTTGGTCTAGTTTGTTCTAGTGCACCCCCAACCATTCATCACGCTTAAACAAAACTCAGGTTATCATAAAGACAACCCTTACACATTTCTCATTTCAATTTCTTTTTAAGTCTCATCTTTCAAGTTGTTTATATTTCAGATGACCCTTTGATCTGGCCAACCAATCATAACTTTGACTTTTGCTGACAGCCATAAAACAAATAATATTTCTCAATTCTGTTTTTAACTCTCATGGTTAGAAAATAATCTGGAATATATTGTAGCAATATGAGCTCACATTTTTAAATTAACCCCTTTAATTTCACCAGTGTCAAATAATCTCACAGTAATATCTTGTATATATTTCTTTCTGTTTGTCTATTAGGCAAGAACCCCCTATTCACAACACATCATTTCTTTTACAAATACACTGATTGGGATTCATTTCATGATTTTCTTCAGGATGCCCCCTGGAGTGAAATTTTGAATCTTCCTATTGAAAATTTCACCACCAAGTTTTTTCTTAATGCTTTCATGCCATTATGCAAATACCATCATGCAAGTGAAGGTGTGATCTTACCTGCCTGTTCAGTAGCTATAATCCATAGGACTCACTTCTTCCAGCTAGACCAACATGATAGTGTGGATCATAACAGATGTCTCTTTGTATCCACTTGTAATAATTTTAAGTGTCTTCTCAACAATGCTATATTGTTATTTGCTGATAGAATGAGACACTGTAAAGCTTCTTACATTTGGTTCTCATGGTTACTGGCTACTCTGTAAGATTGTGTTAAACAAAAGTAAATCCTCAATCCATCCTCTCTTCAATCAGTTTGATGTGTTTTTATCTACTGCTGATAAAGCAGAATGATTTGCTCATAAATTCTCTTCCAACTCCACCCTCAACTCATTAGGTGTATTTTTGTCTGATTTTCCACCTAAAATGGAATCTCTAATGTATGATATACATATAACTCTATACATGATTTCTGATACCTTCTCTAAAATAGATCCTCACAAGGTATCCCTGCAATTGCCCTAAGGAACTGGTTCCTGTTTTCCCTAAACTCTGCAACAAATGTCTTGCTGCTTCTTGCTTTCCAGCCTGTTAGAAAACCTCTTCTGTAGTTCCAGTCTTTAAGAACTCTGATGAACCTTCCGATCCCTCAAATTGCATCCTATTAATTGTCTACCTATTTTTGGCAAAATACTAGAGGTTCTCAGCAACTCAAAATCGGTTAAGCATCTCACTTCATATACTCTTCTTTCAGACAAACAATATGGCTTTTGCTTCTCTAGGTCAACCACTGATATATTAACAGTTATTACTGAAAGAGTTCATCAAGCTTTAAATAAGAATGGCAATGCTTGGACTGTTAATTTAGATAGTATCTTGAATGCATTTAACAGGGTTTGACATACTGGTTTTCTTCACAAGTTGAAGAACTATGGTTTCTCTGGCTGAATTTTTGATTCAATCTAATCTTTCTTAACAAATTGGGTAATGAAAGTTGTGCTGAACAACCAGTCTTTTAGAACCTTTCACATTAATGAGGGTGTTCCCCAGAGCTCCATCCTTGGATCTACTTTGTTTTTTATCTTCATTAACGATCTTCCCAATGTCATCAGTTTCTAACTAGGTGTTTATGCTGATGATAAAACTATTTGCTCATGTCTTAGTAGAAAGTCTTATAGGTTCAATAAAGTAAAACTGGTAGCTAATCTAAAATGTTTCTTTCTATCCTTGGTATAGAAGATGGGAAGAATGAGTGAAGAATATCAGAGTGTACAAACAGCCAGAACATTGCAAGCTTCATCAGTAAGCAACAATCTGTATTGTATGTTACATGTCCAGTATATAGGTCCAAACAGATTGCTCTAATAAAAATGATACAGTAAACTTGCCACCAGCCAGTACCCACCTCTAGGGTACCCAAAATACATCAATACAATGACTGGTTTAAGAAGATGCTAAAAGATAAACAACTGAACCACCAAATATGGGAAACTGAAGTGAGAGATCGTAAGTGATAGAGAAATATTATCCAAGGGACCACAAAACACAATGAAACCCTGAACATACATTATTCATGCAAAAAAGGCTAAAGTGCAAATGTTGAGTTTGTAGAATGTTGAGGTGGTGAAAATTTGACCTTGTAAAAATATTCAACTCATCCACAAAGAAAAAGGAAAAGGAAAAAAAAAACAGATAACGTGTAAATCTCAAATGTTCATATTCAGAAATTCTTGAGGTCTTTGAAGGAAATAGACTAGACACAGGAAAATTTCTTACTCTGCTTACTACTTCAATTTGAATAGTTTCATCCTACTGCAACTCAGACTATCATGTGAACTGACTACATAGTACATTTTACTTTATTTATACCTAATACATAGACATGATAGTAGATACAAAATGCAGATGAATAAGTAACAAGAAAATGCTCAGATCAATTTGAATGTCTGTTATTTCAGGAATATAAAATTTTCAATAATTTAATAATTATATATGCTTAAAAGCTTTGCAAATTAATAATTTGGTATATGTTTTAAGTGCTGTGCAATTTTTATCTTTCTCTATAAATTATTAGTTGATTAAATTTTATTTTAAATTTGTATCTACTCAGTAGGAATATATTTTATTTCCAATTTCCAATAAAATGTTTTATCTTATCTGAAACTGATTAATTAATAGAATATGTTATATTAATGTCACTATAATTTAAATCTCTATAATTTGTTGATTTTACCAAATTTTAATTGATTTATAAAGTTTTTCTCTACAAACACAAGTTCCTTGTTCCTATTACCCCTGCTCTTTCCATGCAAGACTTGGTCTTGCAAGTAATCTCAGAATCTATGAACTGTGTCAACAAGATAATTGTGAGTGTATAGCCCACTGTGCCCTGAGTAAAAGTGAACACTGGCAGTAGCAAACTGGATCTAACAATAAAAACCAATATATATATAATGTTAGAATAATTTTCAATATAAACAACAAGATATAAAAATGGCATTCTTTGATTCAGGACATTGGATATATTGCAGCACCCTAGCACCAAATGTAACATAAAGAGATTTTAGTATAAAGCAATATTCTACTAGAATTCTACTTAACTGAAAATGGTCACAAGCCTTTATTTTATTTGGAATGTTAGGCACAGAAATAGAGAGAGAAAGAGAAGTTAAAGATAATCTAAATTTTCTAGTTATAAATCATCTGACAATTTTCAATAGAGTGGATTGTAGCCAGGGCTGGATTATCCTTTAAGCTAGTATAGATTGCAGTCTAGGGTCCCTCAAATTTCTATAAAGTAATGATTTTAATTTTCTAGATATTATAACTTTTACATAGTTTCATAAACTGAAATTATATCAGTATGAAAAACTCGTGTATTTTTGACTTTGCAGAAAGCAAAACAAGGAAAAGAATGTTTTAGTTTTCTTCATTATATTTCAAATAGTGTTGTGGAAAATGAAATAAAAATAAAATAATAATACAAAATGATGCAAATTATAAAGAAACCAGAAGGGTTTCTAGTCACATGCAATTTTTTGAACCTACTTCTGGAAAGGAGAGAATCTTCCTTTTTCTCCTCTTGGCTCAAACCACACAGTAATAGCATTCCCACAGGGGAATGTTAGTTTTCCTTGTCCACTGAAGACTGAACTCTTTCCAATGAGATCATTCAGAAGTGTTTTCAGCAGCATATAAATTATTTCAGAACAAAAAAGGAAAATGGACATACTCAAGAGACATTTGTTTCAATAATGTCAACAAAAAGTAATAAATGTTTACAGCAGAAAAACAAGTCTTTTGTGTGCTTCTTTTACACTTTTTGTTTACATATTGAACGCACATCTTCATCTAAAAGTACATACAAAACCAACTACCTTGTTCACTTCCACAATAGATAAAATGTTTAATTTTAATTCAGAATGTTTAAATCTTAGAAATTTTTATAAAACATCTAATTTTTTTACTATGGTTGTGTTGAAATATGTACTAATGTGGTTTGCAATAAATCATAAAATAGTAGCATTTCTTAAAGAATATTTTTATTGGCAAACAAAAGATAGCTATTCTAGTTTATTTAAAGAATTTGCAATAAATTTACTTCAAGCTATATAACTGTTGTTATAATATATCACAAGTAAAAAATAATCAAGATGTGTGGGTGAGTTAGAGAATAGCTCTATCTGTAGCTCAATAATTTCATTAGGCTTAGGGGGCCTCAAAAAGTTTTAATCCAGTTCTGATTGCAGCTACTCCTTCCAAAGAGCATTGCAACTTCAAAAGCAGAAGAGATGGGTAAAATATTCTCTATTTTCTTTGATTGCTAAGCAGTGTTGCTTAATATATTAATACTAGTTTATGTATGGGCATCTTGAGGGTGTGTAATGATTAGCAAGCTTGTCTTGATAGAACAATTATAACTAGTGAGTTTGATACTCACTGGGTCCCCCCTGCTTTTGGTCTTGTGCCACATCTAAGTTACGCTTAGAAAATCACTAGTACTAGTTTATGTATGGGCACCTTGAGGTGGTGTAATGATTAGCAAGCTTGTCTTGCTAGAACAATTATAACTAGTGAGTTTGATACTCACTGGGTCCCCCCTGCTTCTGGTCTTGTGCCACATCTAAGTTACGCTTAGAAAATCACTAGTACTAGTTTATGTATGGGCACCTTGAGGTGGTGTAATGATTAGCAAGCTTGTCTTGATAGAACAATTATAACTAGTGAGTTTGATACTCACTGGGTCCCCCCTGCTTTTGGTCTTGTGCCACATCTAAGTTACGCTTAGAAAATCACTAGTACTAGTTTATGTATGGGCACCTTGAGGTGGTGTAATGATTAGCAAGCTTGTCTTGATAGAACAATTATAACTAGTGAGTTTGATACTCACTGGGTCCCCCCTGCTTTTGGTCTTGTGCCACATCTAAGTTACGCTTAGAAAATCACTAGTACTAGTTTATGTATGGGCACCTTGAGGTGGTGTAATGATTAGCAAGCTTGTCTTGATAGAACAATTATAACTAGTGAGTTTGATACTCACTGGGTCCCCCCTGCTTTTGGTCTTGTGCCACATCTAAGTTACGCTTAGAAAATCACTAGTACTAGTTTATGTATGGGCACCTTGAGGTGGTGTAATGATTAGCAAGCTTGTCTTGATAGAACAATTATAACTAGTGAGTTTGATACTCACTGGGTCCCCCCTGCTTTTGGTCTTGTGCCACATCTAAGTTACGCTTAGAAAATCACTAGTACTAGTTTATGTATGGGCACCTTGAGGTGGTGTAATGATTAGCAAGCTTGTCTTGATAGAACAATTATAAGTAGTGAGTTTGATACTCACTGGGTCCCCCCTGCTTTTGGTCTTGTGCCACATCTAAGTTACGCTTAGAAAATCACTAGTACTAGTTTATGTATGGGCACCTTGAGGTGGTGTAATGATTAGCAAGCTTGTCTTGCTAGAACAATTATAACTAGTGAGTTTGATACTCACTGGGTCCCCCCTGCTTTTGGTCTTGTGCCACATCTAAGTTACGCTTAGAAAATCACTAGTACTAGTTTATGTATGGGCACCTTGAGGTGGTGTAATGATTAGCAAGCTTGTCTTGATAGAACAATTATAACTAGTGAGTTTGATACTCACTGGGTCCCCCCTGCTTTTGGTCTTGTGCCACATCTAAGTTACGCTTAGAAAATCACTAGTACTAGTTTATGTATGGGCACCTTGAGGTGGTGTAATGATTAGCAAGCTTGTCTTGATAGAACAATTATAACTAGTGAGTTTGATACTCACTGGGTCCCCCCTGCTTTTGGTCTTGTGCCACATCTAAGTTACGCTTAGAAAATCACTAGTACTAGTTTATGTATGGGCACCTTGAGGTGGTGTAATGATTAGCAAGCTTGTCTTGATAGAACAATTATAACTAGTGAGTTTGATACTCACTGGGTCCCCCCTGCTTTTGGTCTTGTGCCACATCTAAGTTACGCTTAGAAAATCACTAGTACTAGTTTATGTATGGGCACCTTGAGGTGGTGTAATGATTAGCAAGCTTGTCTTGATAGAACAATTATAACTAGTGAGTTTGATACTCACTGGGTCCCCCCTGCTTTTGGTCTTGTGCCACATCTAAGTTACGCTTAGAAAATCACTAGTACTAGTTTATGTATGGGCACCTTGAGGTGGTGTAATGATTAGCAAGCTTGTCTTGATAGAACAATTATAACTAGTGAGTTTGATACTCACTGGGTCCCCCCTGCTTTTGGTCTTGTGCCACATCTAAGTTATGCTTAGAAAATCACTAGTACTAGTTTATGTATGGGCACCTTGAGGTGGTGTAATGATTAGCAAGCTTGTCTTGATAGAACAATTATAACTAGTGAGTTTGATACTCACTGGGTCCCCCCTGCTTTTGGTCTTGTGCCACATCTAAGTTACGCTTAGAAAATTACTAGTACTAGTTTATGTATGGGCACCTTGAGGTGGTGTAATGATTAGCAAGCTTGTCTTGATAGAACAATTATAACTAGTGAGTTTGATACTCACTGGGTCCCCCCTGCTTTTGGTCTTGTGCCACATCTAAGTTACGCTTAGAAAATCACTAGTACTAGTTTATGTATGGGCACCTTGAGGTGGTGTAATGATTAGCAAGCTTGTCTTGCTAGAACAATTATAACTAGTGAGTTTGATACTCACTGGGTCCCCCCTGCTTTTGGTCTTGTGCCACATCTAAGTTACGCTTAGAAAATCACTAGTACTAGTTTATGTATGGGCACCTTGAGGTGGTGTAATGATTAGCAAGCTTGTCTTGCTAGAACAATTATAACTAGTGAGTTTGATACTCACTGGGTCCCCCCTGCTTTTGGTCTTGTGCCACATCTAAGTTACGCTTAGAAAATCACTAGTACTAGTTTATGTATGGGCACCTTGAGGTGGTGTAATGATTAGCAAGCTTGTCTTGATAGAACAATTATAACTAGTGAGTTTGATACTCACTGGGTCCCCCCTGCTTTTGGTCTTGTGCCACATCTAAGTTACGCTTAGAAAATCACTAGTACTAGTTTATGTATGGGCACCTTGAGGTGGTGTAATGATTAGCAAGCTTGTCTTGATAGAACAATTATAACTAGTGAGTTTGATACTCACTGGGTCCCCCCTGCTTTTGGTCTTGTGCCACATCTAAGTTACGCTTAGAAAATCACTAGTACTAGTTTATGTATGGGCACCTTGAGGTGGTGTAATGATTAGCAAGCTTGTCTTGATAGAACAATTATAACTAGTGAGTTTGATACTCACTGGGTCCCCCCTGCTTTTGGTCTTGTGCCACATCTAAGTTACGCTTAGAAAATCACTAGTACTAGTTTATGTATGGGCACCTTGAGGTGGTGTAATGATTAGCAAGCTTGTCTTGATAGAACAATTATAACTAGTGAGTTTGATACTCACTGGGTCCCCCCTGCTTTTGGTCTTGTGCCACATCTAAGTTACGCTTAGAAAATCACTAGTACTAGTTTATGTATGGGCACCTTGAGGTGGTGTAATGATTAGCAAGCTTGTCTTGATAGAACAATTATAACTAGTGAGTTTGATACTCACTGGGTCCCCCCTGCTTTTGGTCTTGTGCCACATCTAAGTTACGCTTAGAAAATCACTAGTACTAGTTTATGTATGGGCACCTTGAGGTGGTGTAATGATTAGCAAGCTTGTCTTGATAGAACAATTATAACTAGTGAGTTTGATACTCACTGGGTCCCCCCTGCTTTTGGTCTTGTGCCACATCTAAGTTACGCTTAGAAAATCATTAGTACTAGTTTATGTATGGGCACCTTGAGGTGGTGTAATGATTAGCAAGCTTGTCTTGATAGAACAATTATAACTAGTGAGTTTGATACTCACTGGGTCCCCCCTGCTTTTGGTCTTGTGCCACATCTAAGTTACGCTTAGAAAATTACTAGTACTAGTTTATGTATGGGCACCTTGAGGTGGTGTAATGATTAGCAAGCTTGTCTTGATAGAACAATTATAACTAGTGAGTTTGATACTCACTGGGTCCCCCCTGCTTTTGGTCTTGTGCCACATCTAAGTTACGCTTAGAAAATCACTAGTACTAGTTTATGTATGGGCACCTTCAGGCGGTGTAATGATTAGCAAGCTTGTCTTGCTAGAACAATTATAACTAGTGAGTTTGATACTCACTGGGTCCCCCCTGCTTTTGGTCTTGTGCCACATCTAAGTTACGCTTAGAAAATCACTAGTACTAGTTTATGTATGGGCACCTTGAGGTGGTGTAATGATTAGCAAGCTTGTCTTGATAGAACAATTATAACTAGTGAGTTTGATACTCACTGGGTCCCCCCTGCTTTTGGTCTTGTGCCACATCTAAGCTATGCTTAGAAAATCATTAATACTAATTTATATATGCCATAAAAATGACTATATCTTTTGAAAGTCCTTACTATATTAGGAAGGATTCCACATTAAATTGTTTAAATATATTTTTACAATTATTATATCAATATGTAGTAATTCTGGAGGAAACCATTTTACCACTTAATAAATCAACTGATCATTCTCTTAGTTTGCACAAGAATCTTAAGACTAGTTTACCCATGCCATGAAAACGACATAACATTTTGTTAAATCCTTAATATTATTAGAAACTTTTTACATGTGAATTTTTAAATTTATAAGTATAAGGGCAAGTCTTAAGTAATTTCTGTTTTAGTAAGTGTAATGATGACTGTTTCATCTGAACTACTAAACATATGTGTCAATTAAAAAACTAAATTTGCAGTACACTATTGTTGTAGCATGCCTACGTACAATAATGGGTATGTCACCATTCACATGAATACAATAGTAAATACTGTATGCTGGGGATTCATCTCCAGCTGTGCTGGTCAAACTCTCTGCCTCTGAGCAGAGAGGATCCCCAGATGAGGCTATGTCGAAGGGCAGAGTCTTATCTCGGGGAAACAGCTATCTGACCCTTTTTTATGGGGTCTACAAGGAATTTTTTGGTGAAGACTACGGGCTCGGATACCCCACATTAAATTCGGCCTTGTGCCACATCTGACCATGTGGGGCAGTTGGTAATTATCCTGCAGTTGGAGATTCATTGTGGAATTCACTTGACTCACTTCTAGCTTAGAGATAATGTTTTAATTGTCACCACAAGAATCAACTCATAACAATTTTGGTTATGATGCATATTTTGTATTTTAACTTTGACATCTCTTATAAAAAAGAAAAAGAAAACTAGATTTTAAATGTGTTATAATGCCAGCAGAGGTTTTTATAATTTTAATATTAAATATATACAGGGAGCTGCAAAAGTATGTTTATAGCAAGTAGGATACCAATACTGATATGTTTGTATAATGAATACAATATTTTTGTTTTTCATTACTGTATATTTACTTTTGCACCTACATCATGTAAAATAAGCATACAAATTAAAATTCAAAGAATTTATACAGTATATATGATAAGATTTCTTAATATTAAAGATCCTCAGGCTTTTGAACAAGAGTAGATGTTTCTCCTTTGCTCCCTGTTTAGGACTGGGTTTCCAGTTTTTTCTAAAAACTTTTCCTTTCTCTTCCAGTGGCCTATTGCATCTTAGTGGCATTATCACCTTGCTTGGGGTGGTGCCTTTTACTTTGTAACCTTCTACCTTGAATGGCCCTTAGGCCTTGTACAGAAAAAACAAACAAAATAAAACTAATTTCTTCATCTATATTGTTTTTTAATACCCTATTATTATGGTGTATATTGATTATCTTCAGATTGTATATCTGAGATTCAGTACTTTCTTTCACTGTTTTTAGGTATGCCATATAAAAAGACTTTTCTAAGCATAAACATTTCAATGTAAATTAACACTAATTGTACATGAAAGAAAACTCCTGGAATATTAGCATTTACATGGGACAGTAAAGCCTTACTCTTTTCCTTCCCTGAAAAATTATTCACTCCATATCTGTGAATTTGACATGAACCAATTTCAGTGTGAGAAAATGCACGTCTCTCCTTCCTCAATGTATGCCTTTTGCAACTCCACTTATCTCTTTTTTCATACAAGAGACATCTACACTGATTTATCATTTGTTGTATTTTACATTAATACAATTGTTTATTTCTTTACATTTTCATTGATTCTTCCTTGTTCTGTCACCATTCACTTATTGTAACAATGCCCATATAGAGACATTCTGCTTGCATTCTCTGTATTAGCAAACACAGATTTGCAGTGAATGGCAAGCTTCACTAATCTATTTGAGGTCTCTATCAACATCACAACTGTTTTGGGGTTAGTTGACTAACTGACCCAACAAATGCAACAACTTCAGGCCTTACCAATTCTACTTGTTTCAAAAGCTGCCACTCTTGTCCACATTACAGATATTCTGATCACATCCTCTGTATTGGAAATACAAAAAATTAATATAAATTAACAAGTCTTTCTTTCATTTTGCCTCACTGGCAGTACTTGTTTTATTTCTTCTTTTGTGCTACTATATGTGTGTTTATAACATCAAGAATCTTTAAATATATAGCAGAAGCACCAGATCATATGTGATAACAATATTCAATACATGGATAAATAAACTTATAAATATGTAAGATAGATTCTGATGAGAAAAATTGTTTAGCATGAAATTTTGAACCAACTTTCTGAGTAGCAGACATTGCAATTGATGCAACATCATCTTTCCACTTCATGTCAGTGGAAAAGAAGGTGCAGTGCATCACTCTCCTGGAGGTTAGCATCAGCCATACTGATGGAAGACAAAAAGAGTTCTCTCAGATGATTAAAAGAATGGAGTTTTATTTTAGAATTATTAAAATTAACAAGCCATTTCTTGTCCCAATTAACAACAAATTGTAGGTCATTTTTGAGAATAGCTGCCAATTTGACCTTATTGAACAAATCAGATTTACTATTAAGTAAATATTTGTGTCATCAGTACAGATAATGAATTGAGAACTGATGACATCAGGAAATGTTGATGAAAATTAGGATCAACGTAGAGCCCTATGGAACACCTGAATTAATGCAAAAATATCTAGAAGAGTAAATGTTCAAAAAAAGCTTTCATTTTGCAATTTGACAAGAAAGACCAAATCCGTTCAAAAATTTGTTCAGAAATACCATTACTTTTCAACTTTGAAGACCAGCATGCCGAACCCTGTTAAATGCTTTTGAGATATGCAAAGTAACATTCTTATTAAAGTAACCATTCTTATCAAAAGTTTGATAGACTCTTTCAGTAATAATAATTAATATATCAGCTGTTGACCTAGTGAAGTGAAAGTCATATTGCTTATCTGAAAGAAGACCCTGTGAGATAGGAGGCTCAATCAATTTAAAGTTGATTAGAGCCTCTAGTACATGTCAAAAAGAGTAGAAGGCTAATAGACTGATAGAAGGATCAGACAGTTTGCTTGTGTTCTTAAACACTGGAACTATAGAAGAGGTTTTCTAACAAGCAGGAAAGCAAAAGGTATTTATTGTAGAGTTTACAGAGAGCAGGAGTTAGTTCAGGAGCACATTTTTTAAGGACTATTGCAGGGATAGCATCAAGTCCACGTTTAGAGATGATACCAGAAACCATGGATGGAGTTATATGCTTATCACTCAATAGAGACTTGGTTCTAAGTGGAAAGTCAAGCAAAGATACACCAGATGAGTCAAGATTAGAATTTATCAACAGAATATGTTTACATCTTAAATTGAGTTGGGAGATAGAGTTCTTACTCTTATTTAACACACTGTTACAGAGGTGCCAATAGTCATGATGAGAACCAAACTTCTTAGAGACTATATGGTACCTCATTTTGTCAGTGAGCAAACTTAGTCTCTTTGAAGACATGTTTACAATTATTATAAACAGACACAAATTGGAATCTGTTGTGATCAGAGCTATCACACTGGTACAGCCAGAAAAAGTGGCTCCTGTGAGCTATAGAGATTGAACAGACAGATGTGAACCAAGATTGCTGTTTCATCTGGTATTTCTGAGAAAGTACAAAAGTATCGATGAGGGCTGTAACACAAGAAGAAAGCTGTATCACAATTCTGAGTAGGAAGGTTAAAAATATCAATCCAATGGGCAACTTGAATAAAGTCACAAAATGAATCTGAGTCAGTATGCTGATAACAAAAAGAAATCTTGTGAATAGGAAGTTCCTGTCTAATAGACAACTCAAAAGAAAATATCAACAGATACTACAGCATGATCTGAATTGCCAAGAGGACAGAGTTATGATTCCTGACAAGAGCTAAAAGAAGAGGTAAGGAACAAATCAAGTAAAGAACCATGTTAAATCAGAATTATTAGAGAAATGAGTAGGGAGAGAACAATAGAAAAATAGAAAATCTGAATATCTGCAACATCAATAAAATTAGAATGATTAAGCCACTTGACATGAGGAGCCTTTAAATCCCCAAGCACAAAAATGTTCATAGATGAATGGAGAGAGAGAGAGAGAGAGAGAGAGAGAGAGAGAGAGAGAGAGAGAGAGAGAGAGAGAGAGAGAGAGACATAGATATTGACTCAGATAGATAGATAGATACATAGAGAGAGAGAGAGAGAGAGAGAGATGAACAGACTGAGATAGATAGATACATAGAGAGAGAGAGAGAGAGAGAGAGAGAGAGAGAGAGAGAGAGAGAGAGATATGAACAGACTGAGATAGAT
Organism: Acanthosepion esculentum; assembly: GCA_964036315.1. Classification (NCBI taxonomy): domain Eukaryota; kingdom Metazoa; phylum Mollusca; class Cephalopoda; order Sepiida; family Sepiidae; genus Acanthosepion; species Acanthosepion esculentum. Next base: position 1,547,528 of record OZ038520.1, read on the forward strand.
AGATAGATAGATATGAATTGACTCAGATAGATAGATAGATAGATAGATATGAACAGACTGAGATAGATAGATAAATAGATAGATATGAACAGACCGAGATAGATAGATAGATAGATAGATAGAGAAAGAGAGAGAGAGAGAGAGAGAGATTTGTACTTTAAGATATTTTGTCTAATGTGTTACAGTCCTAAGACATTTCAAAATCTGCAACATAAACTGATTTCAGCTTGCATTTCAAAACATCTAAAATATCCAATAAGTTATAGACTTCCAAAGATAAAAATGCTTCCATCAGAAATTTCTTATCATAAGCATGCAATTTACACTTATTTACACTTCTTAAATAATATCACTTGTTTACAATTAATTCTAAGAAATCAAGTCAAAAAAATTATGAGTACAATGAGGATCATAAAAATTATCAATAATTAATTATATAACAAAATATATATAAATAGTGAAAAGATACTTGATATACAGATTTGCCAAAAAATTGTCAAGACGTTGTAGTGGCTACTCCGATTTACCACGCCCACAAAATACTTAGTTATAATTGGATAGAAAATAAGTACTGTTTACAACAGGACAATTTACCTATCGCAGTATTCACACAAAATTTTCTGCTATGACTTTGCCTAACTTGGTTTTGTAAAAAAATCAGTGATTGGTCAATTTTTATCCAATCATGTATTTTAGATATTCCTTTCGATATTTTTCCCGCTTCTCTCTGGAGCCTACCTAAAAAGTATTTAAACAGTTCATACTCCAGAAATAAAGTAGTAGAACAATAAATCAGCAGAACTCAGCAACGCACGTGTATCTACATTCTTCTACTCAAGCACACACACACACAGAACTATCATTACACTACACTGTAAACTGTCTGTCACAAGCCAAGTCACAAACCAAATTCTATTATCCTTTTTGTACAAACTTTTCATTCTTGAATTCAAATCTAATTTGTTCACTGAACTCTGAACATTTCAACAAGAAAATTCTTAAGTACATTACTCCTATCATGTATCAGATATCAGTACAAGGGAAGCTACTTTTCTCTCCCTAAAATACATACATAAGCACAATTGTTTTACTCGTTGATTTTCAATATATATTTTATTGTTGAATGCAATTTGATCTCTTGTTCTTCTTTCCTTGTGTTTTTGCAAATTTAAATGTATGTGCTCTCACTAAAAACGCAGCCTCACTAACAACCTCATTAACAGTTTTAAAACAAATCTGAGCAGCACACCACAATGTAAACTAATTATTTTGTGAGGACAACACTACAACATACAAACAATAAAGTTTTTTTGTTGACTTTTTAAAAATAAATAAAAGTAATATATTTAGGATCATTTTTAATACATGACTTTATTTTTAATTTAAAAATTTATTGAAAATTGTATGCAATTCCTCTCAAATATTCAGTTGGATATTGTTGTGAAAAAGAAGAAACAATTTGCAAAATTCTTTCATCTGCCTTCAAAGACTTCTTCAATTTATTGTGAATGGAATGACCTCCTATTAATAGCTTGAAAATGCATCTTGGTTTCTTTGCACCTTTTGCAGCCCCTGTAATGAATCTCCATATTGTGGGGTGCTCCATTCCCAGCTCTGTATGCACTCTTCTATTTCCTACTTCAGCACAATTATTTCTCCGATCTTGAAAATTAAACACCAGTCAGTCAAATGGGCTGTTGTGATTATTAAATCACTAAGACAAACAGCCAAACTTTCAAAATCTCTATGGCACAAAGCGGATGTAAGAGATGTGAACATGATAACAGCCAACACTGGTCTGAAGCTATAAATTCAGCACCAACATTGAGTTGTCCACATGCGGAGTAGGTTGGTGATGAGTTGTTATGGAGTTGAGTTAGTCACAGAGTTGAGTTGGTGGTGATGAGTTGACAGTGTTGAGCCAATGTTGCTGAGTCAGCGGTGATGAAATGTCTCATCCCATCCAATGATGTATTAGAAAGCAAAAAGAAAAGCAGTTTACGAAAGGTTTCTTCTCAACATTTATTATTGGAAAATATTTAAAAAAAAACCGTGATTTAGAGACAGAAGGCAAAGCATATTGATAAAAAGTATTCAATATCTAATCAATCTACAACAGTTTTCAATAATTGTAATTATTTACCCACTACCCCTCACAGCAAGGTGTGGCACAAGGCCGAGTTTTAAAGTGGGGTATCCGAGCCTGTAGACTCGGACAAAAATTCCCTATAGACCACGTAAAAAATGGAGTCAGTTTCCCGAGACAAGACACTGCCCTTCGAGCATAGCCTTGTCTGGGGGATACCCTCTGACATGTGCCAAGTATTTAAGTTTCCTATAACTGTATGTGATTCAACCATCCAATTGTGACTTGTTTTCCTGCTACCTCAGTGGGAGATAAGAAACTCTTAGTCACTCCAGTATATGAACAGACAACAAGAGCTCATCTGTTCCTCTTTTGACACCATTTTAAAAGCAGAACTTTCATCATTCTGTAAGAAAAAACATTAAAAAAACAGTAGAAGTTTTGCATGGTGCATATTGTTTCTCAATAAAATAAATGGTATATGTTTATTCAATAAAAGAAATTGTATATGCTTGGTATATGTTTGGACTATTCTTATTCAATAAAATAAATGGTATATGTTTATTCAATGAAATAAATGGTATATGTTTATTCAATGAAATAAATTGTATATGCTTGGTATATGTTTGGACTATTCTTATTCAATAAAATAAATGGTATATGTTTATTCAATGAAATAAATGGTATATGCTTGGTATATGCTTGGAATCTTCTCATTCAATAAAATAAATGGTATATGTTTATTCAATGAAATAAATGGTATATGCTTGGTATATGCTTGGAATCTTCTTATTCAATAAAATAAATGGTATATGTTTATTCAATGAAATAAATGGTATATGCTTGGTATATGCTTGGAATCTTCTTATTCAATAAAATAAATGGTATATGTTTATTCAATGAAAGAAATGGTATATGCTTGGTATATGCTTGGAATCTTCTTATTCAATAAAATAAATGGTATATGTTTATTCAATGAAATAAATCGTATATGCTTGGTATATGTTTGGAATCTTCTTATTCAATAAAATAAATGGTATATGTTTATTCAATGAAAGAAATGGTATATGCTTGGTATATGTTAGGAATATTCTTATTCAATAAAATAAATGGTATATGTTTATTCAATGAAATAAATGGTATATGCTTGGTATATGTTAGGACTATTCTTATTCAATAAAATAAATGGTATATGTTTATTCAATGAAATAAATGGTATATGCTTGGTATATGTTAGGATTATTCTTATTCATAAAATAAATGGTATATGTTTATTCAATGAATAAATGGTATATGCTTGGTATATGTTTGGACTATTCTTATTCAATAAAATAAATGGTATATGTTTATTCAATGAAATAAATGGTATATGCTTGGTATATGTTAGGACTATTCTTATTCAATAAAATAAATAATATATGTTTATTCAATGAAATAAATGGTATATGCATGGTATATGTTTGGACTATTATTATTCAATAAAATAAATGGTATATGTTTATTCAATGAAATAAATGGTATATGCTTGGTATATATTTGGAATCTTCTTATTCAATAAAATAAATGGTATATGTTTATTCAATGAAATAAATGGTATATGTTTATTCAATGAAATAAATGGTATATGCTTGGTACATGCTTGGAATCTTCTTATTCAATAAAATAAATGGTATATGTTTATTCAATGAAATAAATGAATATGCTTGGTTTATGTTAGGACTATTATTATTCAATAAAATAAATGGTATATGTTTAATCAATGAAATAAATGGTATATGCTTGGTATATGTTAGGACTATTCTTATTCAATAAAATAAATAATATATGTTTATTCAATGAAATAAATGGTATATGCATGGTATATTCTTCGAATCTTCTTATTCAATAAAATAAATGGTATATGTTTATTCAATGGAATAAATGGTATATGTTTATTCAATGAAATAAATTGTATATGCTTGGTATATGTTTGGACTATTCTTATTCAATAAAATAAATGGTATATGTTTATTCAATGGAATAAATGGTATATGCTTGGTATATGTTAGGATTATTCTTATTCAATAAAATAAATGGTATATGTTTATTCAATGAAATAAATGGTATATGCTTGGTATATGTTAGGACTATTCTTATTCAATAAAATAAATGGTATATGTTTATTCAATGAAATAAATGGTATATGCTTGGTATATGCTTGGAATTTTCTTATTCAATAAAATAAATGGTATATGTTTATTCAATGAAATAAATGGTATATGCATGGTATATGTTTGGACTATTCTTATTCAATAAAATAAATAATATATGTTTATTCAATGAAATAAATGGTATATGCATGGTATATGTTAGGATTATTCTTATTCAATAAAATAAATGGTATATGTTTATTCAATGAAATAAATGGTATATGCTTGGTATATGGTTGGAATCTTCTTATTCAATAAAATAAATGGTATATGTTTATTCAATGAAATAAATGAATATGCTTGGTATATGTTAGGACTATTCTTATTCGATAAAATAAATAATATATGTTTATTCAATGAAATATATGGCATATGCATGGTATATGTTAGGATTATTCTTATTCAATAAAATAAATGGTATATGTTTATTCAATGAAATAAATGGTATATGCTTGGTATATGCTTGGAATCTTCTCATTCAATAAAATAAATGGTATATGTTTATTCAATGAAATAAATGTTATATGCTTGGTATATGCTTGGAATCTTCTTATTCAATAAAATAAATGGTATATGTTTATTCAATGAAATAAATGGTATATGCTTGGTATATGCTTGGAATCTTCTTATTCAATAAAATAAATGGTATATGTTTATTCAATGAAAGAAATGGTATATGCTTGGTATATGCTTGGAATCTTCTTATTCAATAAAATAAATGGTATATGTTTATTCAATGAAATAAATCGTATATGCTTGGTATATGTTTGGAATCTTCTTATTCAATAAAATAAATGGTATATGTTTATTCAATGAAAGAAATGGTATATGCTTGGTATATGTTAGGAATATTCTTATTCAATAAAATAAATGGTATATGTTTATTCAATGAAATAAATGGTATATGCTTGGTATATGTTAGGACTATTCTTATTCAATAAAATAAATGGTATATGTTTATTCAATGAAATAAATGGTATATGCTTGGTATATGTTAGGATTATTCTTATTCATAAAATAAATGGTATATGTTTATTCAATGAAATAAATGGTATATGCTTGGTATATGTTAGGACTATTCTTATTCAATAAAATAAATGGTATATGTTTATTAGATGAAATAAATGGTATATGCTTGGTATATGTTAGGACTATTCTTATTCAATAAAATGAATAATATATGTTTATTCAATGAAATAAATGGTATATGCATGGTATATGTTAGGATTATTCTTATTCAATAAAATAAATGGTATATGTTTATTCAATGAATAAATGGTATATGCTTGGTATATGTTTGGACTATTCTTATTCAATAAAATAAATGGTATATGTTTATTCAATGAAATAAATGGTATATGCTTGGTATATGTTAGGACTATTCTTATTCAATAAAATAAATAATATATGTTTATTCAATGAAATAAATGGTATATGCATGGTATATGTTTGGACTATTATTATTCAATAAAATAAATGGTATATGTTTATTCAATGAAATAAATGGTATATGCTTGGTATATATTTGGAATCTTCTTATTCAATAAAATAAATGGTATATGTTTATTCAATGAAATAAATGGTATATGTTTATTCAATGAAATAAATGGTATATGCTTGGTACATGCTTGGAATCTTCTTATTCAATAAAATAAATGGTATATGTTTATTCAATGAAATAAATGAATATGCTTGGTTTATGTTAGGACTATTATTATTCAATAAAATAAATGGTATATGTTTAATCAATGAAATAAATGGTATATGCTTGGTATATGTTAGGACTATTCTTATTCAATAAAATAAATAATATATGTTTATTCAATGAAATAAATGGTATATGCATGGTATATTCTTGGAATCTTCTTATTCAATAAAATAAATGGTATATGTTTATTCAATGGAATAAATGGTATATGTTTATTCAATGAAATAAATTGTATATGCTTGGTATATGTTTGGACTATTCTTATTCAATAAAATAAATGGTATATGTTTATTCAATGGAATAAATGGTATATGCTTGGTATATGTTAGGATTATTCTTATTCAATAAAATAAATGGTATATGTTTATTTAATGAAATAAATGGTATATGCTTGGTATATGTTAGGACTATTCTTATTCAATAAAATAAATGGTATATGTTTATTCAATGAAATAAATGGTATATGCTTGGTATATGCTTGGAATTTTCTTATTCAATAAAATAAATGGTATATGTTTATTCAATGAAATAAATGGTATATGCATGGTATATGTTTGGACTATTCTTATTCAATAAAATAAATAATATATGTTTATTCAATGAAATAAATGGTATATGCATGGTATATGTTAGGATTATTCTTATTCAATAAAATAAATGGTATATGTTTATTCAATGAAATAAATGGTATATGCTTGGTATATGGTTGGAATCTTCTTATTCAATAAAATAAATGGTATATGTTTATTCAATGAAATAAATGAATATGCTTGGTATATGTTAGGACTATTCTTATTCGATAAAATAAATAATATATGTTTATTCAATGAAATATATGGCATATGCATGGTATATGTTAGGATTATTCTTATTCAATGAAATAAATGGTATATGTTTATTCAATGAAATAAATGGTATATGCTTGGTATATTTTAGGATTATTCTTATTCAATAAAATAAATGGTATATGTTTATTCAATGAAATAAATGGTATATGCTTGGTATATGTTTGGACTATTCTTATTCAATAAAATAAATGGTATATGTTTATTCAATGAAATAAATGGTATATGCTTGGTATATGTTAGGACTATTCTTATTCAATAAAATAAATAATATATGTTTATTCAATGAAATAAATGGTATATGCATGGTATATGTTTGGACTATTATTATTCAATAAAATAAATGGTATATGTTTATTCAATGAAATAAATGGTATATGCTTGGTATATACTTGGAATATTCTTATTCAATAAAATAAATGGTATATGTTTATTCAATGAAATAAATGGTATATGTTTATTCAATGAAATAAATGGTATATGCTTGGTATATGCTTGGAATCTTCTTATTCAATAAAATAAATGGTATATGTTTATTCAATGAAATAAATGGTATATGCTTGGTATATGTTAGGACTATTCTTATTCAATAAAATAAATGGTATATGTTTATTCAATGAAATAAATGGTATATGCTTGGTATATGCTTGGAATATTCTTATTCAATAAAATAAATAATATATGTTTATTCAATGAAATAAATGGTATATGCATGGTATATGTTAGGATTATTCTTATTCATTAAAATAAATGGTATATGTTTATTCAATGAAATAAATGGTATATGCTTGGTACATGCTTGGAATCTTCTTATTCAATAAAATAAATGGTATATGTTTATTCAATGAAATAAATGAATATGCTTGGTTTATGTTAGGACTATTCTTATTCAATAAAATAAATGGTATATGTTTATTCAATGAAATAAATGGAATATGCTTGGTATATATGTTAGGACTATTCTTATTCAATAAAATAAATAATATATGTTTATTCAATGAAATAAATGGTATATGCTTGGTATATGTTTGGACTATTCTTATTCAATAAAATAAATGGTATATGTTTATTCAATGAAATAAATGGTATATGCTTGGTATATGTTTGGACTATTCTTATTCAATAAAATAAATGGTATATGTTTATTCAATGAAATAAATGGTATATGCTTGGTATATGTTTGGACTATTATTATTCAATAAAATAAATGGTATATGTTTATTCAATGAAATAAATGGTATATGCTTGGTATATGTTAGGACTATTCTTATTCAATAAAATAAATAATATATGTTTATTCAATGAAATAAATGGTATATGCATGGTATATTCTTGGAATCTTCTTATTCAATAAAATAAATGGTATATGTTTATTCAATGGAATAAATGGTATATGTTTATACAATGAAATAAATTGTATATGCTTGGTATATGTTTGGACTATTCTTATTCAATAAAATAAATGGTATATGTTTATTCAATGAAATAAATGGTATATGCATGGTATATGTTAGGATTATTCGTATTCAATAAAATGAATGGTATATGTTTATTCAATGAAATAAATGGTATATGCTTGGTATATGCTTGGAATCTTCTTATTCAATAAAATAAATGGTATATGTTTATTCAATGAAATAAATGAATATGCTTGGTATATGTTAGGACTATTCTTATTCAATAAAATAAATAATATATGTTTATTCAATGAAATATATGGTATATGCATGGTATATGTTAGGATTATTCTTATTCAATAAAATAAATGGTATATGTTTATTCAATGAAATAAATGGTATATGCTTGGTATATTTTAGGACTATTCTTATTCAATAAAATAAATGGTATATGTTTATTCAATGAAATAAATGGTATATGCTTGGTATATGATTGGAATATTCTTATTCAATAAAATAAATGGTATATGTTTATTCAATGAAATAAATTGTATATGCTTGGTATATGTTTGGAATCTTCTTATTCAATAAAATAAATGGTATATGTTTATTAAATGAAATAAATGGTATATGCTTGGTATATGCTTGGAATCTTCTTATTCAATAAAATAAATGGTATATTTTTATTCAATGAAAGAAATGGTATTTGCTTGGTATATGCTTGGAATATTCTTATTCAATAAAATAAATGGTATATGTTTATTCAATGAAATAAATTGTATATGCTTGGTATATGTTTGGAATCTTCTTATTCAATAAAATAAATGGTATATGTTTATTCAATGAAAGAAATGGTATATGCTTGGTATATGTTAGGACTATTCTTATTCAATAAAATAAATGGTATATGTTTATTCAATGAAATAAATCGTATATGCTTGGTATATGTTAGTGTTGAGTCTTGACTCAATGTTGAATCTCGCCTATTGCATGGAATAATAATGCAACACAAAATGTACTTAGAACAGAATGTATTATAACAAGAAAGTGTACACAATAAGTACATATAGTATTTCTGTATATTTCTGGGAAGACGTTCCTGGAGAATGTGTTGACTAGTCGCAGTCGATCAGAGTCTCTAGTTGGATCTCGTGATTCTCTCTTCCTTCTCTTTCGTCTTCCGGTATCAACCATTATTTATATAGTTGGTAGTCACCTATGCAGATTAGGTGGATCCCACCACAACAGTTAGGATTATTCTTATTCATAAAATAAATGGTATATGTTTATTCAATGAAATAAATGGTATATGCTTGGTATATGTTAGGAGTATTCTTATGCAATAAAATAAATGGTATATGTTTATTCAATGAAATAAATGGTATAAGCTTGGTATATGTTAGGACTATTCTTATTCAATAAAATAAATAATATATGTTTATTCAATGAAATAAATGGTATATGTATGGTATATGTTTGGACTATTATTATTCAATAAAATAAATGGTATATGTTTATTAGATGAAATAAATGGTATATGCTTGGTATATGTTAGGATTATTCTTATTCAATAAAATAAATGGTATATGTTTATTCAATGAAATAAATGGTATATGCTTGGTATATGTTAGGACTATTCTTATTCAATAAAATAAATGGTATATGTTTATTCAATGAAATAAATGGTATATGCTTGGTATATGCTTGGACTATTCTTATTCAATAAAATAAATGGTATATGTTTATTCAATGAAATAAATGGTATATGCTTGGTATATGTTAGGACTATTCTCATTCAATAAAATAAATAATATATGTTTATTCAATGAAATAAATGGTATATGCATGGTATATGTTAGGATTATTCTTATTCAATAAAATGAATGGTATATGTTTATTCAATGAAATAAATGGTATATGCTTGGTATATGCTTGGAATCTTCTTATTCAATAAAATAAATGGTATATGTTTATTCAATGAAAGAAATGGTATATGCTTGTTATATGCTTGGAATCTTCTTATTCAATGAAATAAATGGCATATGTTTATTCAATGAAATAAATGGTATATGCATGGTACATGGTTGGACTATTCTTATTCTTTTCTCATACTTATCCTTAATCCTCACTAACAAATCAATATAACATTATGCAAATAGATGGTTGTTTATAAATAAATAAATATACAATAAATAAGCTACTGGTATTTATTTTTTAATAAATATTTGTCCATAGATAGCTGCATTTATTGTATTGTCAATGTTACTGATCATTTTTGTGACCAAGGAATTTGTTAAACTGTCTCTTGCATTCCTACTAATTTTCTGCTTGATTTTTAGTCGATAGAAATTATTGCAACTTACACTATGTCAAAGCTTAATGATTTTTAATACAATAACAAATTCCTAAGATCCATAAAAAATACATATATTCAATGTCAATCCCACACTTGGAACCCCACTGCTCTCATAATTTTATCTTTCATTCTATTTTTGTCCCTATTTTCTTATATGCAATGTATCTATCACCCAGTTCACACTCCTCCCAGATTTTTTGAACAGGAGTAGAGTTTTATCCCTTGTTTCATGTTTAGGATTGGGTTTCTGGTTTCTTCTAAAGTCTATTTCAACTCTATACATCTAATATCTCTGTCTGAACACTGAAATTTTATTTACTAATTATTTATTTTTTTTACTCACCCTAATAGGAGTAGATATGTTTGTCTATTGTTCATTTCACACTTATCTCTGGTCTTTTGACTAGAATTAGAAGTTTATTCCTTGTTCCTCATAGCTCCTTGCGTCTTAGTGGCATTATTGTCTTGCTTGGGATGAACTGTTTAAAAAAATATGGGAAAAAAGACATATATTAATTGCCATGAGTCGGCTGACTCTGACACATTATATAAAATTATCATTAGCATCTAGAATATATAACCAAGCTATTTAAGCCTAAAAGGAAACTAATATTTATAGGTATTTATGCTTCATTTATTTAAATGTGTAGCAGACATTGAATCTTTTTGCTAGTTATGCATATATACAGGGCCGGCTCAAGGTGGTGGCAACTAGGGCAGTCGTCTGGGACACCATCAAGGCCGAGGTCACCATCATTCCAACATGGCATGGGTTTGGGATCTTCTAAACAAAAAGGAAAAAAAATGTGAAAATAATAAATAAAATGAAATAGTAACCAAAATATTAAATTACTTGAGTGGAGTAAAATTTTTAAGAATTTGATTATTAATTCTTTCTGTTAGGGTGTGGTGATGAAACACCATGACAGAAAATGATAGTGCAGGCAATGTGGGCATCATGAACGTTTGTGGTCAGCAGAGAGAAAAGCTGTAGTAAACTAAATCTTATAAAAACATGCGGTCGTCCATGACTCAAGCAAGACACATTAAATTCTTTCGCTATTTTGTCAATAGAAAATGATCTTGTAAAGAAGATCGGTGTAGAAAGTGCCATGAAAAGAAGCTAGAAAAAATGTTTCAAGAAGGATAATGAATGTTTTCTTTAGATTATATTAACCGTTGGGGGTGGGGGAAGATATGAAGAGATATCTGTGGGTTAAGATTTCCTGCTAGCCGGTCCAGCTACATGGGAATGTCAGACTTTAAATAAGTCCGAAGAAAACAAAGAAGACCGATATACATGGGTAAACATATATATATTATGTGTAAACAAATATATTAATACACGAAGACATGAAAAGTTACATAGTGTTTGTATGGAGAAGTTATGTGTTTGTGTTGTGTTGAGTGTCCGTATGTACGTGTATTGTCCTTAGCGTGTTCCCAGAATATGGGGAACTCTGTATCTGTGAGATGTCACATATTGGCCTAAGTGAAAAAGTTTTACCTCGCCTCCGCGCGAGGTTGCGGCCCAAGGCCTGAGTCGGAAATGAGAAAGAGGCGAAAGGTCAGCCAGTATTTAAAGCCAGGGGAGAGAGACCCCTGTTGAAGGATTAAGGAACTGAGGAGGAGCTAACTCCGACAAGTTGTATATTGTAATAAACTCATTATTCTACATTTTCAGTTTTTTCCCTTGTGAAAAATTTAAAAATTTATATTTGTAAAGGCACCAATGTTCAGCTTGCCCGGGAAGCCAGCAACCCTAGGCTCGGCTCTGAATTGACATGTATGTAAAATAATGTTCCTGATGAGATGGAAAAAGGAATCATTGGGGGTGGGATGCAATCAGAACATTGTTGGCGCTTGTTGACAGAAAACTATTTAAATTTCTATTCTTCTATACCCCAACATAAATTTGTTATAACGAACGTTTGATTGCAAAGGAAAAGAATAATAACGATAAAATTTTCAAATGTATTCGTCAAATATACACAATATTTGTTAGAAAATTGGCAAAAATTGCTGAAATTACCATTTTCGATGACTGTTTATCAGGAAAGCAATTAGGTTGTCGGTAGTGCCGGGAGTTGACTGATTTCTCGGGTTGGTTTGGCCAAGGACACAAAATAGGTCCAGAGTGGATTAGCAATTTGTTGGGTTTGTCATAATCCTTTCTTTAAATGTTGAAATCGACATATGTGATGGTGTTGATGGGTTGATAAATTAGGGTTCAACTTTGGCAAAAGTTGTTTTTCAAAATTTTAATCTTTTTCATACTTCCGTTGAGGTTGAAAAGTCTCTCAATGGATATTAATGTGGGTATTAGTGTATTAAACTTTTTAAAGAAAATTTTCAGTTATGAAAAGTCTTTTAATCCTTCAATGGTGGCAGACCGGACAGTGGAATAATGGCTGAATTTGTGAAATTCTTTGCTTTACTTTGAAAGAAGTTTTCTTCTGAGAACTTGTTACCTGACCTGCTACTACTGTTAGACTTCATTTTTAGGCTGGTCAATTCTTTCTGGATTTCATCCCAGATGTGAGTTTTTCTCTCATCCCCATCTAAAGTTTTTTGAACATGGAAATTAAAAATCTTGCCAATAAATAGTTTTAATCTTGAATCAGGGAGGCACATCTGGCATCAATTCCATTGTACAGTTCTTCCAACAATTTCAGCTTATCCTTTTTGTTTTTAGGTTTTTCTTTAATTGTTCGATAGTTGGGATAAGGAATCCAGCATAACATTGTTTGCCACCCCGGGGGACGTTATGTGCTTGGGTAAATGGCTTCATAACTTCCAAGTATTTAGAAAGAGAATCGTCTCTTCTTTTAAACTCTCACGTTAAAATATATTAGAGAATTTAGGTTGTCTTCATTTTCTTTCAAAAATTTATCGAACCTCCAAAGCACCTCATAAAGGCTGTTCCACCTGGTAATAACTGAAACATTAAAGAGCAATTCCCTGCATTTTTTTCTTACTTCATCTACCATACATGAGAATTACTGCTGCTTATTCCACACAGCTTGGCACAAATAGTCTTTTGTACACAGTGTTTCCCAAAGCTGCTTCTGCATTTTTAGTGGAAATAAAATTCTGACACACAGCTGTATTGAAGACGAAGATGGTAAACCTCTTCAGTGTGAAACTTCTTATCTCATTCCTTGCACTTTTATGATTGGTCATCATAATCTTCACCAAGGTCTTCTTTCTTAGAAATCTCAGTAGCAGCTGGTTCCTTGAAAGCTTTTACAAAGTTTTTGGTGTTGTTCATCATTTCAGCTTCATACTTCTTGTGGATGCTCTACTTTTTTTAGTTTATTTTCATCATATTCATGAATGTTGTTCAGTTTAGAACAGGCTAAAGGAATGGACTTCATCGAGTCTACATCTACATAAGTAGGCTGTCAGTCCAAAATAACATTTACTGACAACTGACCAACAGTCGCAGGTGACAAACTCTCTCTGAATCCAGTTCAGTAAAGATAGCTGTGAAGGCCCTCTTCATCTCCTGAAACTTCTGGGTGAACATTGTCATGAGTGCAGGGGTAGGGAAAGGCGTTTTACAGTGATGTGTAAGTATTGCAGGAGTTCAATGAAATTCTTGTCTCGAAATAGGTTAAACAGAGCTCAGAATCCATGATCAATTCATCATTTACCCCTGTCTGGGTAACCTTCTTACATAAACTGGATTATTGATTTTGGCAGACTTAGGCACACCAGGATTATCATCAACTGAAGACATTACCCTTCCTTTGGCTAAGACTTTTTTATACTCAGGAAGCTTAGATATATGGCACCTGTGAATATGTCTCTTCAGATTAAAGTGAGATTGCTGACTGATATTAATCTTATTCAACTTGGACAACCTGGAAATATATAATCATCGAACTTGATTAATAAATCTTTAATCAGCCTCTATTTCTCGTCCAGATGATTCATCTGGAATGAAAATCAATCATCTTAAACAAAGCAAATTATGAAGATTCATTAAAGGCAGATTTGTTTAAAAAAATCACAAATCATTATTTGAAAATCAAAGTCTATGGAATAGATTTGATTTAAAAAGGTTCAATTTAATTTGATATAATTTTTTGATCAAATTCAAAGCCTTTACATTTATTAATGATATATAAATCTGTCCTAATATACTAGTAGACATTTTGACACCTTGTGTTAATTTGTAGTGAGTTTCGATAAAAATAAAATATATAAACAAAAATAAAAAGAATTCAAATTAAAATAAGACATTTGTGATTTCCTTTAAAATCCTCATCTCTCTCTCTCTCTCCCCCTCTCTCTCTCTCTCACTAAACTTCCTTTTCTATACTTCTCTCAACCTACAAGAAGGCAACCCTTAAATAAAAAGATAAAATCCTGACATCTCTAGGACACGGGCAGATGGGAAACGACATCAGGAGAGGACGGATCAAAAGAATGCAACCTTGCATGTCGTGTGAAGAAGCAGTCAAGAGGTCATCTACTACTGACATGTCTGCCCTGTTAAGAGCCGAGAAAACACAGTGGATTGGCATCGACTTAATTTCTGAGATTACTACTATCCATACCATGGTCTTACTTCAAAAATACCGAAATGTAAAAAAAAAAAAAAAATCATGAATAATCTGGAAAACTTCGGGTCTTTTGGCAACTAGTGAGGCTTTATTTACGAGATAAAGAACGTGAGGAAAACGAAAAATTAATGTTTTTGTTTTTCATTCTGATTACCTTTTTTGTCTTATTTATCTGAAACGCAAAGTCGCATTCTCAGGGGTTTAGGAGTGGGATGGTCACGTTGGCATCTCAGAAGTCGAGTGACTTCGACATGCTGTTTTGACGCCCCTCCCATCTCCCACCTCTTAATTTAACCAACCAAATCGCATTTGGTTTTTGAAGTGGAGACGTATTTTTGAAGCCAGCCAGACTTTTCACTAAATGACCATTGCTTCGAATTTGACATGAAATTCGAATTGTAATTAGTCAGAATCTCTTTTTTTCCATGATACATTGTTGATGTATTGTTATTTATTTTGTTACATATTTTCAATTTAACTTAATTTTCAGACTACTTATGTTACTTCGGGTTTTGATAACCAGTGCGAGCAAAATAATTGCAATTTTGTTTTAATAGGGGTCAAAGGAACTTATACAAAGTTAAAACTTAAAAAAAAATGAATATTTTCAGGGCTTAGTAACTCCCCTCTCTCTCTCTCTCTCTCTATATATATATATATATATATATATATATATATATATGGAGAGAGAGAGAGAGAGAGAGAGAGGGAGAGAGAGAGAGAGATATGGTAAGTATTCCACAGTCGAAATACCGGCGACTAAACCGACTACCCCATTCGAAGTTCTTCCGAGTGAAGCGGCTTGTTAGTGAGCCATTAGGATGAAAAATAAAACCTAACAAAGAGCGGGAGAACTCTCTCTGGGTCAACGGCCAGGTAGCTAGAGGTGGTGTCTCCATAAATCACCGTGGAGAAGGCAACAGAAAACCACTGCACTATCGGTACCTATCCATCGCTCGGAAAGGAACGACATGAGCGACAGGTGTCACCGGACCGTTATCTTGCGACTGTTCGTATCAAGCATAAAATAACTCTCTGGACATGGAACGTTCGGACGTTGAACAACTGCGGCCAGCTAGATAATGTGAAACAAGAGATGAACAGGCTAAAATCAACATCCTAAGCGTATGTGAAACCAGATGGACAAACAACGGAGATTTTGTCAGCGACAAGCATAGGATGATAAAGCTTAATAAGGTACTTAATATTTTGGTTTTATTATTTTAGAAAGGATTTAAAACCAAAAAAATAATGATGAAAAATAAATATTTGTTCTATCTAAAATACATGCATAAAAAAAAATGAAAAAAATGTATTCTGTATTGAAATTATTTTCTTTATTTATTTTAATATTCCCTAAACAACAAGCCCGGAAATATATTAAAAAACTGTTAACTATTAAAGAAATATTATTGTCTAACCTATCATAATACCACTATGTTTTTTTGTGGTATGAAAGCAAAAATTCATGTCGGAGGAGAGAAAAACGACAAAGAAGTAGGATTAATATTAGATAAAACATTTAAGAAATGCGTTATGGGATATTACTAACTAACTACACAAAAGAATTCTGGTAGTCAAGCTGAAAGGAAAACCCTTCAACATAACATTATGCACCAACAGCGCAAAGTAATGAAGAAGAAATCAAAAATTTCTACTCAAAGCTAGACGATTCCAAAGGTCTTTGAAAATCACAGCAAGTCATCATTATCAGGGAGGCATAAACGCCAAATTAGGCAGCGATAGGGTAGGGGATATAACCGGAAAATTAGGTACCCACAATGAACGTGGAGAAAAATGGATTCAATGGTGCACGGCCAATGACCAAGTAATAGCCAACACACGGTTCCAAGATCATCCGAGGTGATTATCGACATGGAGGAGCCCAGGATCAGACACTAAAACCCAAGTAGACTACATAACTATCAACAAAAGAGTCATGAATGCAATCGTTTACCTGCAATGAATGTGGAGAAAAATGGATTCAATGGTGCACGGCCAATGACCAAGTAATAGCCAACACACGGTTCCAAGATCATCCGAGGTGATTATCGACATGGAGGAGCCCAGGATCAGCCATTAAAACCCAAGTAGACTACATAATTATCAACAAAAGAGTCATGAATGCAATCGTTTACCTGCAATGAACGTGGAGAAAAATGGATTCAATGGTGCACGGCCAATGACCAAGTAATAGCCAACACACGGTTCCAAGATCATCCGAGGTGATTATCGACATGGAGGAGCCCAGGATCAGACACTAAAACCCAAGTAGACTACATAACTATCAACAAAAGAGTCATGAATGCAATCGTTTACCTGCAATGAATGTGGAGAAAAATGGATTCAATGGTGCCCGGCCAATGACCAAGTAATAGCCAACACACGGTTCCAAGATCATCCGAGGTGATTATGGACATGGAGGAGCCCAGGATCAGACACTAAAACCAAGTAGACTACATAACTATCAACAAAAGAGTCATGAATGCAATCGTTTACCAGCAATGAACGTGGAGAAAAATGGATTCAATGGTGCACGGCCAATGACCAAGTAATAGCCAACACACGGTTCCAAGATCATCCGAGGTGATTATCGACATGGAGGAGCCCAGGATCAGACATTAAAAACCAAGTAGACTACATAACTATCAACAAAAGAGTCATGAATGCAATCGTTTACCTGCAATGAATGTGGAGAAAAATGGATTCAATGGTGCAGGGCCAATGACCAAGTAATAGCCAACACACGGTTCCAAGATAATCCGAGGTGATTATCGACATGGAGGAGCCCAGGATCAGACATTAAAACCCAAGTAGACTACATAACTATCAACAAAAGAGTCATGAATGCAATCGTTTACCTGCAATGAATGTGGAGAAAAATGGAATCAATGGTGCACGGCCAATGACCAAGTAATAGCCAACACACGGTTCCAAGATGATCCGAGGTGATTATCGACATGGAAGAGCCCAGGATCAGACACTAAAACCCAAGTAGACTACATAACTATCAACAAAAGAGTCATGAATGCAATCGTTTACCTGCAATGAATGTGGAGAAAAATGGATTATAGGGTGCACGGCCAATGACCAAGTAATAGCCAACACACGGTTCCAAGATCATCCGAGGTGATTATCGACATGGAGGAGCCCAGGAGCAGACACTAAAACCCAAGTAGACTACATAACTATCAAAAAAAGAGTCATGAATGCAATCGTTTACCTGCAATGAATGTGGAGAAAAATGGATTCAATGGTGCACGGCCAATGACCAAGTAATAGCCAACACACGGTTCCAAGATCATCCGAGGTGATTATCGACATGGAGGAGCCCAGGATCAGACATTGAAACCCAAGTAGACTACATAACTATCAACAAAAGAGTCATGAATGCAATCGTTTACCTGCAATGAACGTGGAGAAAAATGGATTCAATGGTGCACGGCCAATGACCAAGCAATAGCCAACACACGGTTCCAAGATCATCCGAGGTGATTATCGACATGGAGGAGCCCAGGATCAGACACTAAAACCCAAGTATACTACATAACTATCAACAAAAGAGTCATGAATGCAATCGTTTACCTGCAATGAATGTGGAGAAAAATGGATTCAATGGTGCACGGCCAATGACCAAGTAATAGCCAACACACGGTTCCAAGATCATCCGAGGTGATTATTGACATGCAGGAGCCCAGGATCAGACATTAAAACCAAGTAGACTACATAACTATCAACAAAAGAGTCATGAATGCAATCGTTTACCTGCAATGAACGTGGAGAAAAATGGAATCAATGGTGCACGGCCAATGACCAAGTAATAGCCAACACACGGTTCCAAGATAATCCGAGGTGATTATCGACATGGAGGAGCCCAGGATCAGACATTAAATCCCAAGTAGACTACATAACTATCAACAAAAGAGTCATGAATGCAATCGTTTACCTGCATGAATGTGGAGAAAAATGGAATCAATGGTGCACGCCCAATGACCAAGTAATAGCCAACACACGGTTCCAAGATGATCCGAGGTGATTATCGACATGGAAGAGCCCAGGATCAGACACTAAAACCCAAGTAGACTACATAACTATCAACAAAAGAGTCATGAATGCAATCGTTTACCTGCAATGAATGTGGAGAAAAATGGATTCAATGGTGCACGGCCAATGACCAAGTAATAGCCAACACACGGTTCCAAGATCATCCGAGGTGATTATCGACATGGAGGAGCCCAGGATCAGACATTAAAACCCAAGTAGACTACATAACTATCAACAAAAGAGTCATGAATGCAATCGTTTACCTGCAATGAACGTGGAGAAAAATGGATTCAATGGTGCACGGCCAATGACCAAGTAATAGCCAACACACGGTTCCAAGATCATCCGAGGTGATTATCGACATGGAGGAGCCCAGGATCAGACACTAAAACCCAAGTAGACTACATAACTATCAACAAAAGAGTCATGAATGCAATCGTTTACCTGCAATGAATGTGGAGAAAAATGGATTCAATGGTGCCCGGCCAATGACCAAGTAATAGCCAACACACGGTTCCAAGATCATCCGAGGTGATTATGGACATGGAGGAGCCAAGGATCAGACACTAAAACCAAGTAGATTACATAACTATCAACAAAAGAGTCATGAATGCAATCGTTTACCAGCAATGAACGTGGAGAAAAATGGATTCAATGGTGCACGGCCAATGACCAAGTAATAGCCAACACACGGTTCCAAGATCATCCGAGGTGATTATCGACATGAAGGAGCCCAGGATCAGACATTAAAAACCAAGTAGACTACATAACTATCAACAAAAGAGTCATGAATGCAATCGTTTACCTGCAATGAATGTGGAGAAAAATGGATTCAATGGTGCAGGGCCAATGACCAAGTAATAGCCAACACACGGTTCCAAGATAATCCGAGGTGATTATCGACATGGAGGAGCCCAGGATCAGACATTAAAACCCAAGTAGACTACATAACTATCAACAAAAGAGTCATGAATGCAATCGTTTACCTGCAATGAATGTGGAGAAAAATGGAATCAATGGTGCACGGCCAATGACCAAGTAATAGCCAACACACGGTTCCAAGATGATCCGAGGTGATTAACGACATGGAAGAGCCCAGGATCAGACACTAAAACCCAAGTAGACTACATAACTATCAACAAAAGAGTCATGAATGCAATCGTTTACCTGCAATGAATGTGGAGAAAAATGGATTCAATGGTGCACGGCCAATGACCAAGTAATAGCCAACACACGGTTCCAAGATCATCCGAGGTGATTATCGACATGGAGGAGCCCAGGATCAGACACTAAAACCCAAGTAGACTACATAACTATCAACAAAAGAGTCATGAATGCAATCGTTTACCTGCAATGAATGTGGAGAAAAATGGATTCAATGGTGCACGGCCAATGACCAAGTAATAGCCAACACACGGTTCCAAGATCATCCGAGGTGATTATCGACATGGAGGAGCCCAGGATCAGACATTAAAACCCAAGTAGACTACATAACTATCAACAAAAGAGTCATGAATGCAATCGTTTACCTGCAATGAACGTGGAGAAAAATGGATTCAATGGTGCACGGCCAATGACCAAGCAATAGCCAACACACGGTTCCAAGATCATCCGAGGTGATTATCGACATGGAGGAGCCCAGGATCAGACACTAAAACCCAAGTATACTACATAACTATCAACAAAAGAGTCATGAATGCAATCGTTTACCTGCAATGAATGTGGAGAAAAATGGATTCAATGGTGCACGGCCAATGACCAAGTAATAGCCAACACACGGTTCCAAGATCATCCGAGGTGATTATTGACATGCAGGAGCCCAGGATCAGACATTAAAACCAAGTAGACTACATAACTATCAACAAAAGAGTCATGAATGCAATCGTTTACCTGCAATGAACGTGGAGAAAAATGGAATCAATGGTGCACGGCCAATGACCAAGTAATAGCCAACACACGGTTCCAAGATAATCCGAGGTGATTATCGACATGGAGGAGCCCAGGATCAGACATTAAATCCCAAGTAGACTACATAACTATCAACAAAAGAGTCATGAATGCAATCGTTTACCTGCATGAATGTGGAGAAAAATGGAATCAATGGTGCACGCCCAATGACCAAGTAATAGCCAACACACGGTTCCAAGATGATCCGAGGTGATTATCGACATGGAAGAGCCCAGGATCAGACACTAAAACCCAAGTAGACTACATAACTATCAACAAAAGAGTCATGAATGCAATCGTTTACCTGCAATGAATGTGGAGAAAAATGGATTCAATGGTGCACGGCCAATGACCAAGTAATAGCCAACACACGGTTCCAAGATCATCCGAGGTGATTATCGACATGGAGGAGCCCAGGATCAGACACTAAAACCCAAGTAGACTACATAACTATCAACAAAAGAGTCATGAATGCAATCGTTTACCTGCAATGAATGTGGAGAAAAATGGATTCAATGGTGCACGGCCAATGACCAAGTAATAGCCAACACACGGTTCCAAGATAATCCGAGGTGATTATTGACATGCAGGAGCCCAGGATCAGACATTAAATCCCAAGTAGACTACATAACTATCAACAAAAGAGTCATGAATGCAATCGTTTACCTGCAATGAATGTGGAGAAAAATGGATTCAATGGTGCACGGCCAATGACCAAGTAATAGCCAACACACGGTTCCAAGATCATCCGAGGTGATTATCGACATGGAGGAGCCCAGGATCAGACACTAAAACCCAAGTAGACTACATAACTATCAACAAAAGAGTCATGAATGCAATCGTTTACCTGCAATGAATGTGGAGAAAAATGGATTCAATGGTGCACGGCCAATGACCAAGTAATAGCCAACACACGGTTCCAAGATCATCCGAGGTGATTATCGACATGGAGGAGCCCAGGATCAGACACTAAAACCCAAGTAGACTACATAACTATCAACAAAAGAGTCATGAATGCAATCGTTTACCTGCAATGAATGTGGAGAAAAATGGATTCAATGGTGCACGGCCAATGACCAAGTAATAGCCAACACACGGTTCCAAGATCATCCGAGGTGATTATTGACATGCAGGAGCCCAGGATCAGACATTAAAACCAAGTAGACTACATAACTATCAACAAAAGAGTCATGAATGCAATCGTTTACCTGCAATGAACGTGGAGAAAAATGGAATCAATGGTGCACGGCCAATGACCAAGTAATCGCCAACACACGGTTCCAAGATAATCCGAGGTGATTATCGACATGGAGGAGCCCAGGATCAGACATTAAATCCCAAGTAGACTACATAACTATCAACAAAAGAGTCATGAATGCAATCGTTTACCTGCATGAATGTGGAGAAAAATGGAATCAATGGTGCACGCCCAATGACCAAGTAATAGCCAACACACGGTTCCAAGATGATCCGAGGTGATTATCGACATGGAAGAGCCCAGGATCAGACACTAAAACCCAAGTAGACTACATAACTATCAACAAAAGAGTCATGAATGCAATCGTTTACCTGCAATGAATGTGGAGAAAAATGGATTCAATGGTGCACGGCCAATGACCAAGTAATAGCCAACACACGGTTCCAAGATCATCCGAGGTGATTATCGACATGGAGGAGCCCAGGATCAGACATTAAAACCCAAGTAGACTACATAACTATCAACAAAAGAGTCATGAATGCAATCGTTTACCAGCAATGAACGTGGAGAAAAATGGATTCAATGGTGCACGGCCAATGACCAAGTAATAGCCAACACACGGTTCCAAGATCATCCGAGGTGATTATCGACATGGAGGAGCCCAGGATCAGACATTAAAAACCAAGTAGACTACATAACTATCAACAAAAGAGTCATGAATGCAATCGTTTACCTGCAATGAATGTGGAGAAAAATGGATTCAATGGTGCACGGCCAATGACCAAGTAATAGCCAACACACGGTTTCAAGATGATCCGAGGTGATTATCGACATGGAAGAGCCCAGGATCAGACACTAAAACCCAAGTAGACTACATAACTATCAACAAAAGAGTCATGAATGCAATCGTTTACCTGCATGAATGTGGAGAAAAATGGAATCAATGGTGCACGCCCAATGACCAAGTAATAGCCAACACACGGTTCCAAGATGATCCGAGGTGATTATCGACATGGAAGAGCCCAGGATCAGACACTAAAACCCCTGTAGACTACATAACTATCAACAAAAGAGTCATGAATGCAATCGTTTACCTGCAATGAATGTGGAGAAAAATGGATTCAATGGTGCACGGCCAATGACCAAGTAATAGCCAACACACGGTTCCAAGATCATCCGAGGTGATTATCGACATGGAGGAGCCCAGGATCAGACACTAAAACCCAAGTAGACTACATAACTATCAACAAAAGAGTCATGAATGCAATCGTTTACCTGCAATGAATGTGGAGAAAATGGATTCAATGGTGCACGGCCAATGACCAAGTAATAGCCAACACACGGTTCCAAGATCATCCGAGGTGATTATTGACATGCAGGAGCCCAGGATCAGACACTAAAACCAAGTAGACTACATAACTATCAACAAAAGTGTCATGAATGCAATCGTTTACCTGCAATGAACGTGGAGAAAAATGGAATCAATGGTGCACGGCCAATGACCAAGTAATAGCCAACACACGGTTCCAAGATCATCCGAGGTGATTATCGACATGGAGGAGCCCAGGATCAGACATTAAAAACCAAGTAGACTACATAACTATCAACAAAAGAGTCATGAATGCAATCGTTTACCAGCTATGAACGTGGAGAAAAATGGATTCAATGGTGCACGGCCAATGACCAAGTAGTAGCCAACACACGGTTCCAAGATCATCCGAGGTGATTATCGACATGGAGGAGCCCAGGATCAGACATTAAAAACCAAGTTGACTACATAACTATCAACAAAAGAGTCATGAATGCAATCGTTTACCTGCAATGAATGTGGAGAAAAATGGATTCAATGGTGCACGGCCAATGACCAAGTAATAGCCAACACACGGTTCCAAGATCATCCGAGGTGATTATCGACATGGAAGAGCCCAGGATCAGACACTAAAACCCAAGTAGACTACATAACTATCAACAAAAGAGTCATGAATGCAATCGTTTACCTGCAATGAATGTGGAGAAAAATGGATTCAATGGTGCACGGCCAATGACCAAGTAATAGCCAACACACGGTTCCAAGATCATCCGAGGTGATTATCGACATGGAGGAGCCCAGGATCAGACACTAAAACCCAAGTAGACTACATAACTATCAACAAAAGAGTCATGAATGCAATCGTTTACCTGCAATAAATGTGGAGAAAAATGGATTCAATGGTGCACGGCCAATGACCAAGTATTAGCCAACACACGGTTCCAAGATCATCCGAGGTGATTATCGACATGGAGGAGCCCAGGATCAGACACTAAAACCCAAGTAGACTACATAACTATCAACAAAAGAGTCATGAATGCAATCGTTTACCTGCAATGAACGTGGAGAAAAATAGATTCAATGGTGCATGGCCAATGACCAAGTAATAGCCAACACACGGTTCCAAGATCATCCGAGGTGATTATCGACATGGAGGAGCCCAGGATCAGACACTAAAACCCAAGTAGACTACATAACTATCAACAAAAGAGTCATGAATGCAATCGTTTACCTGCAATGAATGTGGAGAAAAATGGATTCAATGGTGCACGGCCAATGACCAAGTAATAGCCAACACACGGTTCCAAGATCATCCGAGGTGATTATCGACATGGAGGAGCCCAGGATCAGACACTAAAACCCAAGTAGACTACATAACTATCAACAAAAGAGTCATGAATGCAATAGTTTACCTGCAATGAATGTGGAGAAAAATGGATTCAATGGTGCACGGCCAATGACCAAGTAATAGCCAACACACGGTTCCAAGATCATCCGAGGTTATTATCGACATGGAGGAGCCCAGGATCAGACATTAAAACCCAAGTAGACTACATAACTATCAACAAAAGAGTCATGAATGCAATCGTTTACCTGCAATGAACGTGGAGAAAAATGGATTCAATGGTGCACGGCCAATGACCAAGTAATAGCGAACACACGGTTCCAAGATCATCCGAGGTTATTATCGACATGGAGGAGCCCAGGATCAGACACTAAAACCCAAGTAGACTACATAACTATCAACAAAAGCGTCATGAATGCAATCGTTTACCTGCAATGAACGTGGAGGAAAATGGATTCAATGGTGCACGGCCAATGACCAAGTAATAGCGAACACACGGTTCCAAGATGATCCGAGGTGATTATCGACATGGAGGAGCCCAGAATCAGACACTAAAACCCAAGTAGACTACATAACTATCAACAAAAGAGTCATGAATGCAATCGTTTACCTGCAATGAACGTGGAGGAAAATGGATTCAATGGTGCACGGCCAATGACCAAGTAATAGCCAACACACGGTTCCAAGATGATCCGAGGTGATTATCGACATGGAGGAGCCCAGGATCAGACATTAAAAACCAAGTAGACTACATAACTATCAACAAAAGAGTCATGAATGCAATCGTTTACCTGCAATGAATGTGGAGAAAAATGGATTCAATGGTGTACGGCCAATGACCAAGTAATAGCCAACACACGGTTCCAAGATGATCCGAGGTGATTATCGACATGGAGGAGCCCAGGATCAGACATTAAAACCCAAGTAGACTACATAACTATCAACAAAAGAGTCATGAACGCAATCGTTTACCTGCAATGAATGTGGAGAAAAATGGATTCAATGGTGCACGGCCAATGACCAAGTAATAGCCAAGACACGGTTCCAAGATCATCAGAGGTGATTATCGACATGGAGGAGCCCAGGATCAGACACTAAAACCCAAGTAGACTACATAACTATCAACAAAAGAGTCATGAATGCAATCGTTTACCTGCAATGAACGTGGAGAAAAATGGATTCAATGGTGCACGGCCAATGACCAAGTAATAGCCAACACACGGTTCCAAGATCATCCGAGGTGATTATCGACATGGAGGAGCCCAGGATCAGACACTAAAACCCAAGTAGACTACATAACTATCAACAAAAGAGTCATGAATGCAACCGTTTACCTGCAATGAATGTGGAGAAAAATGGATTCAATGGTGCACGGCCAATGACCAAGTAATAGCCAACACACGGTTCCAAGATCATCCGAGGTGATTATCGACATGGAGGAGCCCAGGATCAGACACTAAAACCCAAGTAGACTACATAACTATCAACAAAAGAGTCATGAATGCAATCGTTTACCTGCAATGTATGTGGAGAAAAATGGATTCAATGGTGCACGGCCAATGACCAAGTAATAGCCAAGACACGGTTCCAAGATCATCCGAGGTGATTATCGACATGGAGGAGCCCAGGATCAGACACTAAAACCCAAGTAGACTACATAACTATCAACAAAAGAGTCATGAATGCAATCGTTTACCTGCAATGAATGTGGAGAAAAATGGATTCAATGGTGCACGGCCAATGACCAAGTAATAGCCAACACACGGTTCCAAGATCATCCGAGGTGATTATGGACATGGAGGAGCCCAGGATCAGACACTAAAACCAAGTAGATTACATAACTATCAACAAAAGAGTCATGAATGCAATCGTTTACCAGCAATGAACGTGGAGAAAAATGGATTCAATGGTGCACGGCCAATGACCAAGTAATAGCCAACACACGGTTCCAAGATAATCCGAGGTGATTATCGACATGGAGGAGCCCAGGATCAGACATTAAAACCCAAGTAGACTACATAACTATCAACAAAAGAGTCATGAATGCAATCGTTTACCTGCAATGAATGTGGAGAAAAATGGAATCAATGGTGCACGGCCAATGACCAAGTAATAGCCAACACACGGTTCCAAGATGATCCGAGGTGATTAACGACATGGAAGAGCCCAGGATCAGACACTAAAACCCAAGTAGACTACATAACTATCAACAAAAGAGTCATGAATGCAATCGTTTACCTGCAATGAATGTGGAGAAAAATGGATTCAATGGTGCACGGCCAATGACCAAGTAATAGCCAACACACGGTTCCAAGATCATCCGAGGTGATTATCGACATGGAGGAGCCCAGGATCAGACACTAAAACCCAAGTAGACTACATAACTATCAACAAAAGAGTCATGAATGCAATCGTTTACCTGCAATGAATGTGGAGAAAAATGGATTCAATGGTGCACGGCCAATGACCAAGTAATAGCCAACACACGGTTCCAAGATCATCCGAGGTGATTATCGACATGGAGGAGCCCAGGATCAGACATTAAAACCCAAGTAGACTACATAACTATCAACAAAAGAGTCATGAATGCAATCGTTTACCTGCAATGAACGTGGAGAAAAATGGATTCAATGGTGCACGGCCAATGACCAAGCAATAGCCAACACACGGTTCCAAGATCATCCGAGGTGATTATCGACATGGAGGAGCCCAGGATCAGACACTAAAACCCAAGTATACTACATAACTATCAACAAAAGAGTCATGAATGCAATCGTTTACCTGCAATGAATGTGGAAAAAAATGGATTCAATGGTGCACGGCCAATGACCAAGTAATAGCCAACACACGGTTCCAAGATCATCCGAGGTGATTATTGACATGCAGGAGCCCAGGATCAGACATTAAAACCAAGTAGACTACATAACTATCAACAAAAGAGTCATGAATGCAATCGTTTACCTGCAATGAACGTGGAGAAAAATGGAATCAATGGTGCACGGCCAATGACCAAGTAATAGCCAACACACGGTTCCAAGATAATCCGAGGTGATTATCGACATGGAGGAGACCAGGATCAGACATTAAATCCCAAGTAGACTACATAACTATCAACAAAAGAGTCATGAATGCAATCGTTTACCTGCATGAATGTGGAGAAAAATGGAATCAATGGTGCACGCCCAATGACCAAGTAATAGCCAACACACGGTTCCAAGATGATCCGAGGTGATTATCGACATGGAAGAGCCCAGGATCAGACACTAAAACCCAAGTAGACTACATAACTATCAACAAAAGAGTCATGAATGCAATCGTTTACCTGCAATGAATGTGGAGAAAAATGGATTCAATGGTGCACGGCCAATGACCAAGTAATAGCCAACACACGGTTCCAAGATCATCCGAGGTGATTATCGACATGGAGGAGCCCAGGATCAGACACTAAAACCCAAGTAGACTACATAACTATCAACAAAAGAGTCATGAATGCAATCGTTTACCTGCAATGAATGTGGAGAAAAATGGATTCAATGGTGCACGGCCAATGACCAAGTAATAGCCAACACACGGTTCCAAGATCATCCGAGGTGATTATTGACATGCAGGAGCCCAGGATCAGACATTAAATCCCAAGTAGACTACATAACTATCAACAAAAGAGTCATGAATGCAATCGTTTACCTGCATGAATGTGGAGATATATGGAATCAATGGTGCACGCCCAATGACCAAGTAATAGGCAACACACGGTTCCAAGATGATCCGAGGTGATTATCGACATGGAAGAGCCCAGGATCAGACACTAAAACCCAAGTAGACTACATAACTATCAACAAAAGAGTCATGAATGCAATCGTTTACCTGCAATGAATGTGGAGAAAAATGGATTCAATGGTGCACGGCCAATGACCAAGTAATAGCCAACACACGGTTCCAAGATCATCCGAGGTGATTATCGACATGGAGGAGCCCAGGATCAGACACTAAAACCCAAGTAGACTACATAACTATCAACAAAAGAGTCATGAATGCAATCGTTTACCTGCAATGAATGTGGAGAAAAATGGATTCAATGGTGCACGGCCAATGACCAAGTAATAGCCAACACACGGTTCCAAGATCATCCGAGGTGATTATTGACATGCAGGAGCCCAGGATCAGACATTAAAACCAAGTAGACTACATAACTATCAACAAAAGAGTCATGAATGCAATCGTTTACCTGCAATGAACGTGGAGAAAAATGGAATCAATGGTGCACGGCCAATGACCAAGTAATCGCCAACACACGGTTCCAAGATAATCCGAGGTGATTATCGACATGGAGGAGCCCAGGATCAGACATTAAATCCCAAGTAGACTACATAACTATCAACAAAAGAGTCATGAATGCAATCGTTTACCTGCATGAATGTGGAGAAAAATGGAATCAATGGTGCACGCCCAATGACCAAGTAATAGCCAACACACGGTTCCAAGATGATCCGAGGTGATTATCGACATGGAAGAGCCCAGGATCAGACACTAAAACCCAAGTAGACTACATAACTATCAACAAAAGAGTCATGAATGCAATCGTTTACCTGCAATGAATGTGGAGAAAAATGGATTCAATGGTGCACGGCCAATGACCAAGTAATAGCCAACACACGGTTCCAAGATCATCCGAGGTGATTATCGACATGGAGGAGCCCAGGATCAGACATTAAAACCCAAGTAGACTACATAACTATCAACAAAAGAGTCATGAATGCAATCGTTTACCAGCAATGAACGTGGAGAAAAATGGATTCAATGGTGCACGGCCAATGACCAAGTAATAGCCAACACACGGTTCCAAGATCATCCGAGGTGATTATCGACATGGAGGAGCCCAGGATCAGACATTAAAAACCAAGTAGACTACATAACTATCAACAAAAGAGTCATGAATGCAATCGTTTACCTGCAATGAATGTGGAGAAAAATGGATTCAATGGTGCACGGCCAATGACCAAGTAATAGCCAACACACGGTGTCAAGATGATCCGAGGTGATTATCGACATGGAAGAGCCCAGGATCAGACACTAAAACCCAAGTAGACTACATAACTATCAACAAAAGAGTCATGAATGCAATCGTTTACCTGCATGAATGTGGAGAAAAATGGAATCAATGGTGCACGCCCAATGACCAAGTAATAGCCAACACACGGTTCCAAGATGATCCGAGGTGATTATCGACATGGAAGAGCCCAGGATCAGACACTAAAACCCCTGTAGACTACATAACTATCAACAAAAGAGTCATGAATGCAATCGTTTACCTGCAATGAATGTGGAGAAAAATGGATTCAATGGTGCACGGCCAATGACCAAGTAATAGCCAACACACGGTTCCAAGATCATCCGAGGTGATTATCGACATGGAGGAGCCCAGGATCAGACACTAAAACCCAAGTAGACTACATAACTATCAACAAAAGAGTCATGAATGCAATCGTTTACCTGCAATGAATGTGGAGAAAATGGATTCAATGGTGCACGGCCAATGACCAAGTAATAGCCAACACACGGTTCCAAGATCATCCGAGGTGATTATTGACATGCAGGAGCCCAGGATCAGACACTAAAACCAAGTAGACTACATAACTATCAACAAAAGTGTCATGAATGCAATCGTTTACCTGCAATGAACGTGGAGAAAAATGGAATCAATGGTGCACGGCCAATGACCAAGTAATAGCCAACACACGGTTCCAAGATCATCCGAGGTGATTATCGACATGGAGGAGCCCAGGATCAGACATTAAAAACCAAGTAGACTACATAACTATCAACAAAAGAGTCATGAATGCAATCGTTTACCACCTATGAACGTGGAGAAAAATGGATTCAATGGTGCACGGCCAATGACCAAGTAGTAGCCAACACACGGTTCCAAGATCATCCGAGGTGATTATCGACATGGAGGAGCCCAGGATCAGACATTAAAAACCAAGTTGACTACATAACTATCAACAAAAGAGTCATGAATGCAATCGTTTACCTGCAATGAATGTGGAGAAAAATGGATTCAATGGTGCACGGCCAATGACCAAGTAATAGCCAACACACGGTTCCAAGATAATCCGAGGTGATTATCGACATGGAAGAGCCCAGGATCAGACACTAAAACCCAAGTAGACTACATAACTATCAACAAAAGAGTCATGAATGCAATCGTTTACCTGCAATGAATGTGGAGAAAAATGGATTCAATGGTGCACGGCCAATGACCAAGTAATAGCCAACACACGGTTCCAAGATCATCCGAGGTGATTATCGACATGGAGGAGCCCAGGATCAGACACTAAAACCCAAGTAGACTACATAACTATCAACAAAAGAGTCATGAATGCAATCGTTTACCTGCAATGAATGTGGAGAAAAATGGATTCAATGGTGCACGGCCAATGACCAAGTATTAGCCAACACACGGTTCCAAGATCATCCGAGGTGATTATCGACATGGAGGAGCCCAGGATCAGACACTAAAACCCAAGTAGACTACATAACTATCAACAAAAGAGTCATGAATGCAATCGTTTACCTGCAATGAACGTGGAGAAAAATAGATTCAATGGTGCACGGCCAATGACCAAGTAATAGCCAACACACGGTTCCAAGATCATCCGAGGTGATTATCGACATGGAGGAGCCCAGGATCAGACACTAAAACCCAAGTAGACTACATAACTATCAACAAAAGAGTCATGAATGCAATAGTTTACCTGCAATGAATGTGGAGAAAAATGGATTCAATGGTGCACGGCCAATGACCAAGTAATAGCCAACACACGGTTCCAAGATCATCCGAGGTTATTATCGACATGGAGGAGCCCAGAATCAGACACTAAAACCCAAGTAGACTACATAACTATCAACAAAAGAGTCATGAATGCAATCGTTTACCTGCAATGAACGTGGAGGAAAATGGATTCAATGGTGCACGGCCAATGACCAAGTAATAGCCAACACACGGTTCCAAGATGATCCGAGGTGATTATCGACATGGAGGAGCCCAGGATCAGACATTAAAAACCAAGTAGACTACATAACTATCAACAAAAGAGTCATGAATGCAATCGTTTACCTGCAATGAATGTGGAGAAAAATGGATTCAATGGTGTACGGCCAATGACCAAGTAATAGCCAACACACGGTTCCAAGATGATCCGAGGTGATTATCGACATGGAGGAGCCCAGAATCAGACACTAAAACCCAAGTAGACTACATAACTATCAACAAAAGAGTCATGAACGCAATCGTTTACCTGCAATGAACGTGGAGAAAAATGGATTCAATGGTGCACGGCCAATGACCAAGTAATAGCCAAGACACGGTTCCAAGATGATCCGAGGTGATTATCGACATGGAGGAGCCCAGGATCAGACATTAAAAACCAAGTAGACTACATAACTATCAACAAAAGAGTCATGAATGCAATCGTTTACCTGCAATGAATGTGGAGAAAAATGGATTCAATGGTGTACGGCCAATGACCAAGTAATAGCCAACACACGGTTCCAAGATGATCCGAGGTGATTATCGACATGGAGGAGCCCAGGATCAGACATTAAAACCCAAGTAGACTACATAACTATCAACAAAAGAGTCATGAACGCAATCGTTTACCTGCAATGAATGTGGAGAAAAATGGATTCAATGGTGCACGGCCAATGACCAAGTAATAGCCAAGACACGGTTTCAAGATCATCAGAGGTGATTATCGACATGGAGGAGCCCAGGATCAGACACTAAAACCCAAGTAGACTACATAACTATCAACAAAAGAGTCATGAATGCAATCGTTTACCTGCAATGAACGTGGAGAAAAATGGATTCAATGGTGCACGGCCAATGACCAAGTAATAGCCAACACACGGTTCCAAGATCATCCGAGGTGATTATCGACATGGAGGAGCCCAGGATCAGACACTAAAACCCAAGTAGACTACATAACTATCAACAAAAGAGTCATGAATGCAACCGTTTACCTGCAATGAATGTGGAGAAAAATGGATTCAATGGTGCACGGCCAATGACCAAGTAATAGCCAACACACGGTTCCAAGATCATCCGAGGTGATTATCGACATGGAGGAGCCCAGGATCAGACACTAAAACCCAAGTAGACTACATAACTATCAACAAAAGCGTCATGAATGCAATCGTTTACCTGCAATGTATGTGGAGGAAAATGGATTCAATGGTGCACGGCCAATGACCAAGTAATAGCCAACACACGGTTCCAAGATCATCCGAGGTGATTATCGACATGGAGGAGCCCAGGATCAGACATTAAAAACCAAGTAGACTACATAACTATCAACAAAAGTGTCATGAATGCAATCGTTTACCTGCAATGAATGTGGAGAAAAATGGATTCAATGGTGCACGGCCAATGACCAAGTAATAGCCAACACACGGTTCCAAGATAATTCGAGGTGATTATCGACATGGAGGAGCCCAGGATCAGACATTAAAACCCAAGTAGACTACATAACTATCAACAAAAGAGTCATGAATGCAATCGTTTACCTGCAATGAACGTGGAGAAAAATGGATTCAATGGTGCACGGCCAATGACCAAGTAATAGCGAACACACGGTTCCAAGATCATCCGAGGTTATTATCGACATGGAGGAGCCCAGGATCAGACACTAAAACCCAAGTAGACTACATAACTATCAACAAAAGCGTCATGAATGCAATCGTTTACCTGCAATGAACGTGGAGGAAAATGGATTCAATGGTGCACGGCCAATGACCAAGTAATAGCGAACACACGGTTCCAAGATGATCCGAGGTGATTATCGACATGGAGGAGCCCAGAATCAGACACTAAAACCCAAGTAGACTACATAACTATCAACAAAAGAGTCATGAATGCAATCGTTTACCTGCAATGAACGTGGAGGAAAATGGATTCAATGGTGCACGGCCAATGACCAAGTAATAGCCAACACACGGTTCCAAGATGATCCGAGGTGATTATCGACATGGAGGAGCCCAGGATCAGACATTAAAAAACAAGTAGACTACATAACTATCAACAAAAGAGTCATGAATGCAATCGTTTACCTGCAATGAATGTGGAGAAAAATGGATTCAATGGTGTACGGCCAATGACCAAGTAATAGCCAACACACGGTTCCAAGATGATCCGAGGTGATTATCGACATGGAGGAGCCCAGGATCAGACATTAAAACCCAAGTAGACTACATAACTATCAACAAAAGAGTCATGAACGCAATCGTTTACCTGCAATGAATGTGGAGAAAAATGGATTCAATGGTGCACGGCCAATGACCAAGTAATAGCCAAGACACGGTTCCAAGATCATCAGAGGTGATTATCGACATGGAGGAGCCCAGGATCAGACACTAAAACCCAAGTAGACTACATAACTATCAACAAAAGAGTCATGAATGCAATCGTTTACCTGCAATGAACGTGGAGAAAAATGGATTCAATGGTGCACGGCCAATGACCAAGTAATAGCCAACACACGGTTCCAAGATCATCCGAGGTGATTATCGACATGGAGGAGCCCAGGATCAGACACTAAAACCCAAGTAGACTACATAACTATCAACAAAAGAGTCATGAATGCAACCGTTTACCTGCAATGAATGTGGAGAAAAATGGATTCAATGGTGCACGGCCAATGACCAAGTAATAGCCAACACACGGTTCCAAGATCATCCGAGGTGATTATCGACATGGAGGAGCCCAGGATCAGACACTAAAACCCAAGTAGACTACATAACTATCAACAAAAGAGTCATGAATGCAATCGTTTACCTGCAATGTATGTGGAGAAAAATGGATTCAATGGTGCACGGCCAATGACCAAGTAATAGCCAAGACACGGTTCCAAGATCATCCGAGGTGATTATCGACATGGAGGAGCCCAGGATCAGACACTAAAACCCAAGTAGACTACATAACTATCAACAAAAGAGTCATGAATGCAATCGTTTACCTGCAATGAATGTGGAGAAAAATGGATTCAATGGTGCACGGCCAATGACCAAGTAATAGCCAACACACGGTTCCAAGATAATCCGAGGTGATTATCGACATGGAGGAGCCCAGGATCAGACATTAAATCCCAAGTAGACTACATAACTATCAACAAAAGAGTCATGAATGCAATCGTTTACCTGCAATGAACGTGGAGAAAAATGGATTCAATGTTGCACGGCCAATGACCAAGTAATAGCGAACACACGGTTCCAAGATCATCCGAGGTGATTATCGACATGGAGGAGCCCAGGATCAGACACTAAAAACCAAGTAGACTACATAACTATCAACAAAAGCGTCATGAATGCAATCGTTTACCTGCAATGAACGTGGAGGAAAATGGATTCAATGGTGCACGGCCAATGACCAAGTAATAGCCAACACACGGTTCCAAGATCATCCGAGGTGATTATCGACATGGAGGAGCCCAGGATCAGACATTAAAAACCAAGTAGACTACATAACTATCAACAAAAGTGTCATGAATGCAATCGTTTACCTGCAATGAATGTGGAGAAAAATGGATTCAATGGTGCACGGCCAATGACCAAGTAATAGCCAACACACGGTTCCAAGATAATTCGAGGTGATTATCGACATGGAGGAGCCCAGGATCAGACATTAAAACCCAAGTAGACTACATAACTATCAACAAAAGAGTCATGAATGCAATCGTTTACCTGCAATGAATGTGGAGAAAAATGGAATCAATGGTGCACGGCCAATGACCAAGTAATAGCCAACACACGGTTCCAAGATGATCCGAGGTGATTATCGACATGGAGGAGCCCAGGATCAGACATTAAAAACCAAGTAGACTACATAACTATCAACAAAAGAGTCATGAATGCAATCGTTTACCTGCAATGAATGTGGAGAAAAATAGATTCAATGGTGCACGGCCAATGACTAAGTAATAGCCAACACACGGTTCCAAGATAATCCGAGGTGATTATCGACATGGAGGAGCCCAGGATCAGACATTAAACCCAAGTAGACTACATAACTATCAACAAAAGAGTCATGAATGCAATCGTTTACCTGCAATGAATGTGGAGAAAAATGGAATCAATGGTGCACGGCCAATGACCAAGTAATAGCCAACACACGGTTCCAAGATGATCCGAGGTGATTATCGACATGGAAAAGCCCAGGATCAGACACTAAAAACCAAGTAGACTACATAACTATCAACAAAAGAGTCATGAATGCAATCGTTTACCTGCAATGAATGTGGAGAAAAATGGATTCAATGGTGCACGGCCAATGACCAAGTAATAGCCAACACACGGTTCCAAGATAATTCGAGGTGATTATCGACATGGAGGAGCCCAGGATCAGACATTAAAACCCAAGTAGACTACATAACTATCAACAAAAGAGTCATGAATGCAATCGTTTACCTGCAATGAATGTGGAGAAAAATGGAATCAATGGTGCACGGCCAATGACCAAGTAATAGCCAACACACGGTTCCAAGATGATCCGAGGTGATTATCGACATGGAGGAGCCCAGGATCAGACATTAAAAACCAAGTAGACTACATAACTATCAACAAAAGAGTCATGAATGCAATCGTTTACCTGCAATGAATGTGGAGAAAAATAGATTCAATGGTGCACGGCCAATGACCAAGTAATAGCCAACACACGGTTCCAAGATAATCCGAGGTGATTATCGACATGGAGGAGCCCAGGATCAGACATTAAACCCAAGTAGACTACATAACTATCAACAAAAGAGTCATGAATGCAATCGTTTACCTGCAATGAATGTGGAGAAAAATGGAATCAATGGTGCACGGCCAATGACCAAGTAATAGCCAACACACGGTTCCAAGATGATCCGAGGTGATTATCGACATGGAAAAGCCCAGGATCAGACACTAAAAACCAAGTAGACTACATAACTATCAACAAAAGAGTCATGAATGCAATCGTTTACCTGCAATGAACGTGGAGAAAAATGGAATCAATGGTGCACGGCCAATGACCAACTAATAGCCAACACACGGTTCCAAGATCATCCGAGGTGATTATCGACATGGAGGAGCCCAGGATCAGACACTAAAAACCAAGTAGACTACATAACTATCAACAAAAGAGTCATGAATGCAATCGTTTACCTGCAATGAATGTGGAGAAAAATGGATTCAATGGTGCACGGCCAATGACCAAGTAAGAGCCAACACACGGTTCCACGATCATCCGAGATGATTATCGACATGGAGCCGCCCAGGATCAGACATTAAAAACCAAGTAGACTACATAACTATCAACAAAAGAGTCATGAATGCAATCGTTTACCTGCAATGAATGTGGAGAAAAATGGATTCAATGGTGCACGGCCAATGACCAAGTAATAGCCAACACACGGTTCCAAGATCATCCGAGGTGATTATCGACATGGAGGAGCCCAGGATCAGACATTAAAAACCAAGTAGACTACATAACTATCAACAAAAGAGTCATGAATGCAATCGTTTACCTGCAATGAATGTGGAGAAAAATGGAATCAATGGTGCACGGCCAATGACCAAGTAATAGCCAACACACGGTTCCAAGATAATCCGAGTTGATTATCGACATGGAGGAGCCCAGGATCAGACATTAAAAACCAAGTAGACTACATAACTATCAACCAAAGAGACATGAATGCAATCGTTTACCTGCAATGAATGTGGAGAAAAATGGATTCAATGGTGCACGGCCAATGACCAAGTAATAGCCAACACACGGTTCCAAGATGATCCGAGGTGATTATCGACATGGAGGAGCCCAGGATCAGACATTAAAAACCAAGTAGAGTACATAACTATCAACAAAAGAGTCATGAATGCAATCGTTTACCTGCAATGAACGTGGAGAAAAATTGAATCAATGGTGCACGGCCAATGACCAAGTAATAGCCAACACACGGTTCCAAGATAATCCGAGGTGATTATCGACATGGAGGAGCCCAGGATCAGACATTAAAAACCAAGTAGACTACATAACTATCAACAAATGAGTCATGAATGCAATCGTTTACCTGCAATGAACGTGGAGAAAAATGGAATCAATGGTGCACGGCCAATGACCAAGTAATAGCCAACACACGGTTCCAAGATCATCCGAGGTGATTATCGACATGGAGGAGCCCAGGATGAGACATTAAAAACCAAGTAGACTACATAACTATCAACAAAAGAGTCATGAATGCAATCGTTTACCTGCAATGAATGTGGAGAAAAATGGAATCAATGGTGCACGGCCAATGACCAAGTAATAGCCAACACACGGTTCCAAGATAATCCGAGTTGATTATCGACATGGAGGAGCCCAGGATCAGACATTAAAAACCAAGTAGACTACATAACTATCAACCAAAGAGACATGAATGCAATCGTTTACCTGCAATGAATGTGGAGAAAAATGGATTCAATGGTGCACGGCCAATGACCAAGTAATAGCCAACACACGGTTCCAAGATGATCCGAGGTGATTATCGACATGGAGGAGCCCAGGATCAGACATTAAACACAAAGTAGACTACATAACTATCAACAAAAGAGTCATGAATGCAATCCTTTACCTGCAATGAATGTGGAGAAAAATGGAATCAATGGTGCACGGCCAATGACCAAGTAATAGCCAACACACGGTTCCAAGATAATCCGAGTTGATTATCGACATGGAGGAGCCCAGGATCAGACATTAAAAACCAAGTAGACTACATAACTATCAACCAAAGAGACATGAATGCAATCGTTTACCTGCAATGAATGTGGAGAAAAATGGATTCAATGGTGCACGGCCAATGACCAAGTAATAGCCAACACACGGTTCCAAGATGATCCGAGGTGATTATCGACATGGAGTAGCCCAGTATCAGACATTAAAAACCAAGTAGAGTACATAACTATCAACAAAAGAGTCATGAATGCAATCGTTTACCTGCAATGAACGTGGAGAAAAATGGAATCAATGGTGCACGGCCAATGACCAAGTAATAGCCAACACACGGTTCCAAGATCATCCAAGGTGATTATCGACATGGAGGAGCCCAGGATCAGACATTAAAAACCAAGTAGACTACATAACTATCAACAAATGAGTCATGAATGCAATCGGTTACCTGCAATGAACGTGGAGAAAAATGGAATCAATGGTGCACGGCCAATGACCAAGTAATAGCCAACACACGGTTCCAAGATCATCCGAGGTGATTATCGACATGGAGGAGCCCAGGATCAGACACTAAAAACCAAGTAGACTACATAACTATCAACAAAAGAGTCATGAATGCAATCGTTTACATGCAATGAATGTGGAGAAAAATGGATTCAATGGTGCACGGCCAATGACCAAGTAATAGCCAACACACGGTTCCACGATCATCCGAGATGATTATCGACATGGAGGAGCCCAGGATCAGACATTAAAAACCAAGTAGACTACATAACTATCAACAAAAGTGTCATGAATGCAATCGTTTACCTGCAATGAATGTGGAGAAAAATGGAATCAATGGTGCACGGCAAATGACCAAGTAATAGCCAACACACGGTTCCAAGATCATCCGAGGTGATTATCGACATGGAGGAGCCCAGGATCAGACATTAAAAACCAAGTAGACTACATAACTATCAACAAAAGTGTCATGAATGCAATCGTTTACCTGCAATGAATGTGGAGAAAAATGGAATCAATGGTGCACGGCCAATGACCAAGTAATAGCCAAAACACGGTTCCAAGATCATCCGAGGTGATTATCGACATGGAGGAGCCCAGGATCAGACATTAAAAACCAAGTAGAGTACATAACTATCAACAAAAGAGTCATGAATGCAATCGTTTACCTGCAATGAATGTGGAGAAAAATGGAATCAACGTTGCACGGCCAATGACCAAGTAATAGCCAACACACGGTTCCAAGATCATCCGAGGTGATTATCGACATGGAGGAGCCCAGGATCAGACATTAAAAACCAAGTAGACTACATAAATATCAACAAAAGAGTCATGAATGCAATCGTTTACTTGCAATGAATGTGGAGAAAAATGGATTCAATGGTGCACGGCCAATGACCAAGTAATAGCCAACACACGGTTCCAAGATCATCCGAGGTGATTATCGACATGGAGGAGCCCAGGATCAGACACTAAAACCCAAGTAGACTACATAACTATCAACAAAAGAGTCATGAATGCAATCGTTTACCTGCAATGAATGTGGAGAAAAATGGATTCAATGGTGCACGGCCAATGACCAAGTAATAGCCAACACACGGTTCCAAGATGATCCGAGGTGATTATCGACATGGAGGAGCCCAGGATCAGACACTAAAACCCAAGTTGACTACATAACTATCAACAAAAGAGTCATGAATGCAATCGTTTACCTGCAATGAACGTGGAGAAAAATGGATTCAATGGTGCACGGCCAATGAACAAGTAATAGCCAACACACGGTTCCAAGATAATCCGAGGTGATTATCGACATGGAGGAGCCCAGGATCAGACATTAAAAACCAAGTAGACTACATAACTATCAACAAAAGAGTCATGAATGCAATCGTTTACCTGCAATGAATGTGGAGAAAAATGGATTCAATGGTGCACGGCCAATGACCAAGTAATAGCCAACACACGGTTCCAAGATCATCCGAGGTGATTATCGACATGGAGGAGCCCAGGATCAGACACTAAAACCCAAGTAGACTACATAACTATCAACAAAAGAGTCATGAATGCAATCGTTTACCTGCAATGAATGTGGAGAAAAATGGATTCAATGGTGCACGGCCAATGACCAAGTAATAGCCAACACACGGTTCCAAGATCATCCGAGGTGATTATCGACATGGAGGAGCCCCGGATCAGACACTAAAACCTAAGTAGACTACATAACTATCAACAAAAGAGTCATGAATGCAATCGTTTACCTGCAATGAATGTGGAGAAAAATGCATTCAATGGTGCACGGCCAATGACCAAGTAATAGCCAACACACGGTTCCAAGATGATCCGAGATGATTATCGACATGGAGGAGCTCAGGATCAGACACTAAAACTCAAGTAGACTACATAACTATCAACAAAAGAGTCATGAATGCAATCGTTTACTCCGAAAGCTACCCAAGAGCTGACTGCGGGAATGATCATTGCTTTGTTATATGTAAGCTAAGATTGAAACTATGGAAACTGAAGAAGCCTAACGCAGCCCTCAAATTGCAATACAACAAACTCCCGAGCGACATGTACCTGAAAGAAAAATATACGGACAGTGTGAAAAGAATATACGAGGGACACAATGGAAACTCCTAATGGGACCCGCTAAGAGACGCATTAATGACATCAGAAAATGGGGTCATCCCAAAGGGGAATGGACGAAAAAGTAAAAAACGAATGGATGATTGAGAAGATTCTCGACATGATGCAAAGGAGACAGAAAATTCTGCCACAATACAGAACAGAATACAGAAAATTACACAATGAAATAAGAGAAATAGAAAGATTGAGTAGCACCAGCAAAAGAGATAGGCACACATAAATAAGGCAACTAACAGGACAGAAGACATGCTTGTCAACAGGCTGCTTAAAATCAAAGGATGGAATGCTCATATTAGAGAAGGAAAACATTCTTCAACACTGGAGCGAGAATATTCGTGAACTTTTCCATGGCGAAAGAGAACAACCAGCAATACACAGAACTACCGACTGACCTGAAATTCTAAAAACCGAAATAGAAGCTGCACTGACCAAATTGAACAGAAACAAGGCGGCAGGGACAAATGGAATTGTAACGGAAATGCTGTCAGCCTTAGATGACTTTGGCATAGACAAGAACACAAAAATAATAAACGACATCTACAACAGTGGAGATGTACCAGAAGACCTCAGCAGATCTATCTTCGTAGCACTGCCTAGGGAACCAGGAGCAAAGGGATGCGAGCTCCACCGAACAGTCAGCCTAATGAACCACGTAACAAAACTCATCATCCGTATTCTGATGAATAGAGCGTGCAGCAGAATCGAGCCAGAGATAGGACAAAAACAGTGCGGGTTCGTTAAAGACACTGGAACAAGGAACGCGAAATTCGTGCTTAGAATGTTAGAAAGAGTAATACAAATGCAGAAGGACGTGTAACTAGGTGTTTCCTGGACTACGCAAAGGCGTTCGACAAAGTACGCCACAAGGATATGAGGGAACTGCTCAGCAACCTTGATATATTCGGGAAATATATTAGAATAATCAAGAATCTATACTGGCAGCAAACGGCATGCATGCGGATAGAGAATGAGTTCAGCGAATATACAAAAATAGGAAGAGGCGTAAGGCAAGGATGTGTCCTCTCACCGGACTTATTCAACCTATACAGCAAAGCAATTCTGAGAGAATTGGAGATCCTACCGGGATTCAGCATTGACAACCACAATCTTACCAAAATAAGATACGCAGACGACACAGCACTGATAGCAGACACGGAAAAGGAACTACAAAACCTCCTACAGAAGGTCGCAAGTGAGAGCGAGAAGAAAGGACTAACCATATACGACAAGAAGACAGAATGCATAGCCAGCAGAAAAGGATGAGCCCGAAATTCGATTTGCACGTCGGGGACACTAAAATCAAG
Organism: Acanthosepion esculentum; assembly: GCA_964036315.1. NCBI lineage: Eukaryota > Metazoa > Mollusca > Cephalopoda > Sepiida > Sepiidae > Acanthosepion > Acanthosepion esculentum. The sequence goes on from OZ038520.1 coordinate 1,590,199, forward strand.
CATGTGCGGAAGTTTAAATATCTGGCAAGTGTTTTGACGGAGGACGGTAGGTGCGACACTGGGATTCGAAGACGGATTGGGATCGCCGAAGATACATTCCAAAAGCTGGGCAGAGTATTACAAGACAGGAGGATTTCTTTGGCGACAAAGAAAAGAGTACTGAGCAGCTACGTGACATCTGTCCTCCTTTACGGCAGCGAATGTTGGACGGTCTCCTCAAAGATGAAGAAGAGACTCGAGACAGCGGAGATGTAGTTCTACAGAAGGATGCTAAGGATATCATGGAGCGGATGTGTGAGCAACAACGAGGTCTTGGAAAGGATGCAAACAAGGAGGAAGCTTGTACTTAACATAAGGAAGAGGCAGATGAAATTTCTGGGACACGTAATGAGAAAGGAGGGCCTAGAGAATCTGATACTCACAGGTCGAATAGAGGGGAAAAGAGACAAGGGAAAGCAACGCGTGACATACCTGGCGGGAAAGTGGATGGCAGAATGTGTTTTGGGGGAGTTGGTAGAGGCACGAAACTTATTGAGAACCACAAGGGATAGGGGGAAGTGGAGAGCCACGATCGCCTACGTCCTGAAAAGACAAGGCACATAAAAAGAAAAAGAAAAGTAAAAATCTGCATAGTCCAAATAAATTGCATAATTATTTTAAAATCAGTTTTTAAATCACTGATTTCAATTACTTTTAACAATCGTGGAATCTAAAACAAAATTCTCAAAGCAAAAACAGACTTCAAATACAAACATTTTGGGCAAAATAAATGGACAATTTAGTTAACTAAACGTAAATTTTTTGAATGCGTATATTTAGCATTGAGATTTTGATGTTACATCATTCATTTTAGTTGATGAAATAATGATTTGTTGGGGTAGTAGTGAGTCTCCCAATAGACAGTTGGAAGAATTTGGTAATTGTCTTTCTAGCGTTCGTTTCCTCCAAGACTTCATAGATACTCATTTTTATTGGTTGAAAAATAATTTTATTACTTTCTGACATTGGCTCCAAACATTTTGGAAAGATTTTAAAAATGCAGAAAAAGTGTCATTTTAATTTTAACAGCATCTTTAGCGCCACAAACACATAATTATTTTTTAAAGTATTTTTTCATATGTTATCTTGCGTTATTAAACCACTACACATTTTAATGCTGAACCCAAATAGAAACTGAAATGTGTGGGAAATCGAAATAAAATCGATAAATGAAATAATAATAATGAATAATATTAAAAAAGAAAAAGAAATACATTTTCCATGATGCTAAGAGTAAGGGAAGCGAAAATATGATTACCCCAATTGGTTCCATCAAACATCGTTAGGTGGCGTTGTTGAAGTCTATAAAAAAGCAAACATTTCCTTCCTCACTCTCTTTCTCCTTGCACCAAGATGTAATAGCACGTGGTAATTACTTTTCCACTGGGAACTGACGACTGAACTCTCTTTCCATTTTCCAACGCATGACGTTCGCGCGTGCTTTCCAAAACCTCAACTTATGAAGTAGATCAAGCATTCTCTTTGATTGTTCCAACTCAGCGCAAGGCTGACTTGAGCGTGACCATTGTAACGATGCTTATACTAACCTACCCTATCTTTTGGACCAAGAAAAAGTAAACGGATATCCTATAACTATGTTTAAACATTCCAACGATAAAGTAAGTAGAAATTTTCCTTTGGTTGTTCCAAGTCTACGAAAGGCTGACTTGAGCTCGACCATTATACTTACCTACCTTAACTTCGGGATCAGAAAGAGAACGAACATACCCAAGAGACATAGAGAAATTTGTTCCACTACAGTCACTATAAAAAAAGAGAATATTATTTTAAACTCAATTTTTGTATGCTTCTATCTTCGCTTACATATTGTACACACACCTTCTCCTAAAGTACGCATAGACCCTGCAAACTTTTAAATTCCATAAATGTTCGCTTCTAAAAGTAAATATTTTAAAAAGTAAATAAATTTCGCTCTGGCAAATAGGACCGTATTCCAGGAGCACGTTCCTTTGAGGAGGACCCCTTAAACCTCTGTATATATAAGGTGTATTTAGGTAGTAAGGATTCATTCAAACAAGTTTGATTTAATAATTATGCAATTTATTTGGATTTTGCAAATTTTTACTTTTACTCATCGTAAAATAGTAATATGTAGCAGCGTGATGACGAAAATACATCAACAAGATCTGTCTATTCAACTTTTATGTTGTCATTCCATTCTCCGACTCATTCGCAAAAAATACCTCGATCGGAAATTAGAAAGACAGTATAAAAAGTTAAATAGTATTGTCGGTATTATTTTATAAAACTTGTTTGTGATATATATATATATATATATATATATATATATATATATATATATATATATATATATATATATATATATATATATATATCTCTGTGTGTGTGTGTGTGTGTGTGTGTGTGTGTGTGTGTGTGTGTGTGGCAAGATGGAACTCTGCATCAAACGTAAAATATGATATAATGGGACAAAGATTCTTAAACGTATCGCTGTTTGGAAGTTGAGAAACTCTGCTATTTGCAAGGATCTCCAAATGGCAATCGAGAACACCGAATTCGACGGCATTTGGGATCAGTTTAAGACCGAATTCTACAACACCTGTGTTAAAGTTCTTGATCTGAGAAAGAGAAAATATCGGGAATAGTTTGATAAACACCATCCTGAGACAAATAATCTTTTGACGGTAAAAATAATTCACATGAAAAAAGGGTATAATTATATATATAAGGACACAGAGCGCATAATAATATATACAAGGACACAGAGCGCATAATAATATATACAAGGACACAGAGGGTATAATTATATATACAAGGACACAGAGGGTATAATTATATATACAAGGACACAGAGGGTATAATTATATATACAAGGACACAGAGGGTATAATTATATATACAAGGACACAGACGGTATAATTATATATACAAGGACACAGAGGGTATAATTATATATAAATACATAGTGGTATAATTATATATACAGGGACACAGAGGGTATAATTATATATAAATACATAGTGGTATAATTATATATACAGGGACACAGAGGGTATAATTATATATAAAGACATAGAGGGTATAATTATATATACAAAAACACAGAGGGTATAATATGGAAGAGGCACAACAGATATGATCTTCTCATCCCATCAATTGCAAGAGAAATTCTTAGAACATTGTGATGCATTGTATCAGGTCTTTGTCGATCTAACCAAGGCATTTAACTCCATAAATAGGAATGCATTATGGACTATTCTCTGTAAGGTAAGATGTCCTACAAATACAAACCTAAGAAACGTTTCAATGATGTTGTTAAAAACAACCTGAAATTTTAAAATCAAAATCAAAGACTGGGAAAAAGAGAGTAGATCTTGTTGGAGAAAACTAGTTTTTGATGGTTGCAATCGCTTTCACTTAAGAGGGTTGAGCATTTCAAGTTTGAAAAAGCTGTTAAGAAAGGCGATGTAGATTCGATCCCAGAAGAAATTCAGTCTCAGCTTGGACGTAACATATGCGGTAAGGTTGTTCTATCTCGTGCCAAACTTGCTGGTCATTAAAATCACATGAAAATCAGCAGTTTAATGCTTTCTTGGCAGACCTGCATGGTACTTAGGTTAGTTTTGTGACAAAATTTGCAGGTCTGTTGCTGGGCTGAAACGGCACATGAGCGTGCACGAGGAGAAAGTCATTTTCAAAACTCCCCAAGTCTTTCGTGTGTCACATATATATGTAAAAAAAAAATGTATGCAGGAGCGGGGCTAGTTTGCAAAGTTATCTGAGGGCCCAAGCTCAACATTGAAGAGATGACCTTCTTCTGGAAAGAAGTGGCAGTTTATTAATAAAAAAATAAAATTTGTCACTTAGCTGATCGATCCAGTCCTTCGACTCCATTTTGTAATTGTTCTGTCCATTCGCCAGGAGGTTTCATCCATTGACTGCTGTTTTCCTCATTTTTAGTTATCTTTATAACAAGTTAAAAATTAATTTATGCGCTAGTTATTGTTGTTAGATTGATTATGTTCCTCGTTTCTGCGTACGTGTGTATGGGTGTTTTTTTTGCTTGCGCGTGTGCACGTGTATATATGCGTATGTGTAAAATGGTGTGGCATTTTATCCTTTTCATAATTTTCTTGCCTCCTCATATTCTCTGTACCTATTTCTTTTCTCTCTTTCCTTTCTGAGTGTCAAAGATCATAATATATACAGCGTTCTGAACTCAAGGAGCGATGACACGTTTTTGAAGCTTCATCAAAAAAGGAGAGGATTTTAAGTTGAACTGAAAAAACTTAAATATTGAATATTAAATAAAGTTTATATAATAATTTAATATAATTCACAATTATTATTTTAATTAAATATTATTATTATTATTATTATTATTATTATTATTATTATTATTATTATTATTTCCTTTGATATCTGGCGTTTACACATTTCTTTCCGGGTCCTGCCCAGGGACCTAAGGTTAGAAATGGCATCATGACACTTTCCACTGCAAAAAAAAAAAAAAAAATTAAAAAAATTACATAGAAGCCCTTCGTAAAGTGTGGGCTGTACTTGTCAGAACAATTTTTTGTCTCTCTTTGAGGCATGGACTTCCAGGGATTCCTTCAATCAGCCTACTGGAATCTTTTCCAACCAGTCCAAGGGCTCCAACTACAACAGGAATTGTTGATGTTCCCATGTGCCACATTTTTGAGATTTCTATTTCAAGGTCCTTGTATTTTGACAGTTTTTCGAATATCTTCAAAGATACATTGCAGTCTGCAGGGACTGCCATATCAATAAGGAGGCACTTATTTTGTTTGTGGTCTTTAATAACAATGTCTGGGCGGTTGGCTTTGATTGTTCTGTCAGTGTCTATTGTGTAGTCCCATAGAATTGTAACAGGTCCTATCTCCGTAACCGGGTCAGGGTGGTGTTCGTACCAGTTTCTTCCAGTTTCCTTCCCATAGGAGTTGCAAATTTTCCAATGCAGATATTGGCCCACTCTGTCATGCCGGGTTTTATATTCAGTGGATGCCAATATCGTGCAACCTGATATAAGATGATCAATGGTTTCTGGATATTTGTCACAGAATCTGCATCTCGGGCTAACACAGTATTTTAGTATATGTGCTTGATAATTCCTAGTTAACAAGCATTGGTCCTGTGCAGCAAGGATAAAACCTTCAGTTTCAGCTTCCAACCCTGCATTACGTAGTCACTGATGGGTACGGTTTTTGTCTACGTTAGCTTGTTTGGTATGGGCAGAGTATTGGCCGTGGAGCGGTTTATCTTGCCATTGTTTCTGTATCTGGTCGGTCGCATTTGTCTGCTTTCTTTTTTAAGTATTTTGTAGCTTCAGTCGGTTTACCGTGCCGTACTTGTACTTCTGCGCCCATTTGAAACTCCATTTTGAATTTGTTGGCTTCCTTTATTACAGAGTAAAGACGCTTACTACTTTCATGTTCCTTGACACATACCATCATCCAGTCTTCTGTATTTTACTAGTATCTTTGGAGGCCAATTGCTGTAGTTTTGTAGGACAGTTCTAGTTGAACTAATCCTCTGCCTCCTTCGGATCTGGGCACATACAGGCAGTCAACATCAGCTTTTGGATGATGCATGTGGTAGCAAGTGAGGAGCTTTCTTGTTTTGGCGTCCATTTGCATAATTTCAGCTATGGTCCAGTTAAGGACGTTAAAGCTGTATTGCACCACAGGAACGGCTAAGGTGTTTATGGCTGATATTCGTTTTTTTGAGTTTAGCTCGGTATTTAGTACCAGGCGTACACACCTGTAGTACTCCTTTCTTACCTTCTCTTTCATTTGGGGGTGTTGTATGCCATCTCCCTCACTAATTCCTAGGTACTTATAAGCTTCATCATGCTACAATTCTCTAATCTTCGTGGCAAAATCTAAATCTATTAAGGGTGCTTCTAACATTCTACCTTTCTTGAATGTTACTTTAGCACATTTATCTAATCCGAAGCTCATACATATGTCGCCACTAAAGTATTTTACAATATTAAGGAGGCCCTTCAACTCATTGTCGTCTTTGGCAAAGAGTTTGAGATCATCCATGTAGAGTAGGTGATTGAATATGTTGTTATTTATTTTGTAGCCATAGCTACTGTTGTTCAGTTCATGCGTAAGGGGGATTAAGGACAAACAAAACAGAAGGGGAGACAGAGAGTCTCCTTGAAAGATTCCACGTCGGATATTTAGTCGGTTGGATATGGCAGTGCCTCTGGTGTGACTAAGGTATAGTTTGGTGTTCCACATTCCCATGCTGTGCTTAAGGAAATTTAATACCACAGGGGAGACTTTGTACATTTCCAAAGTCTTAAGGATCCAAGAATGTGGAACACTGTCAAAGGCTTTTCGATAATCAATCCACGCTGCACTGAGATTTCTACGTCTGCTCCTGCAATTTTCCAGAATCATTTTATTTATCAGTAATTGATCTTTGCAGTCATATGAACCTCTCCTGCATCCCTTCTGTTCCAGCGGAAGAATGCTGTTTGTTTCGAAAAAGGAGCAAGCACGGTTCGTCAGGACAGACGTGATCAACTTATACGTTGTGGAGAGACATGTTATCGGTCCATAATTTTTCGGGTCATCTGTTTCATTTGTTTTTGGTATGAAGTATGTAATACCTTCAGTAATCCATTCCGGGATTTTATTGGGATTATTTACAAGCGTTGATAATGTTTCCGCAAGTATTTTGTGGATAGACGAGAGATGATAAAGCCAGAAATTGTGAACCTTGTCATTTCCTGGGGATTTTTTGCGATTTCGTTAGAGCTTGCCTAATATCATCTGTGGATATATTTTCCCATTCTTGCAGAGGTGTATCCAACATTCGTTCTTCTTCACGCCGGATCCATTCAGCTTTTGGGTTATATTCCTTCGGGCTGCTCCAAATATTTTCCCAAAATGTCTGTACAGTATCAATCGATGGTAGCCTTTCGACATGTATAGGTTTTTTTTTTCCAATTTCCCTGTAAAATTTCTTAAGGTCCGTTTGGAATATTTTATTTTGGCGATAGAATCTACAACGTTTTTCGTATCGCCTTGTTCTCTGTGCTTTTAGCTGAAGTTTCTGCTTCAGCATTTCCGTGGTTGGTGGAATGTCAAGTAGTGATTTAATTTTGTGTTTCCTCTTGATCTTTTTGCACTTGCGCGTGGAAATATTAGGGTGTCTTGATCCCAAGCTTCAGAGTCGCTGCTAAAGCTGTTGCGTATATTACGTTGTTAACTTTTGTGATGTTTCCCGGTGGTTTATCTGTTAACAGTGTTTCCAGAGCAGCGTTGTATATTTTCACACTATGCTTGTTGGAATTCGTCATATGGATTTTGGGTAGCTGGTCTCTTTCTGACAACTGTATGAAAGTTACTTTGCTGAGTACTTGGATTACGTGGTTTTTCGCTTCGGTGATTTCCGCTTTGTGGTTTTCAAGGAATTCTAACATAATGTACCTGGAGTCATCTTCAGAAACATTGTCTGGAGAACTGCAGGTTGTGTTTAAGATAGAGTCTTTGATTTTATTTATTTATTATTATTATTATTATCATTATTATTATTATTATTATTATTTCTTCCTTTGATTTCTGGTGTATACTCATTTCTTTCCGGGAAAAAATGGCATCATGACATTTTCCACTCAGCATTTGTGAAAAAAAAACCCACATATTTTACATAGATAAAGCTCTTCGTAATCTCTGAGCTGTACTCGTGAGAACAATTTTGTATTTCTTTAAGGAATGGGCTACCAGGACTACTTTCAATTAGTCTATTGGAATCTTTTCTAATCAATCTGTAGGCTCTAACTACAACAGGAATTCTTGAAATCCTCATGTACCATGTATTTCGATTTCAAGTTCCTTGTATTTTGATAATTTTTTGAAGATCTTCAAATATACATTACAATCTGCAGGGACTGTCATGTCAATAAGAAAGCACATTCTGTGTTTGCGATCTCTAATCACGATGTCAGGGCGATTAGCTTTCATTGTTCTGTCTATATGTATTATAAAGCCGCATAAAATTGTTACGTGTCCTATCTCTGTAACTGAGTCTGGGTAAAAGTTTCTTGAATTCTTCCTTCATGTAAAAGTGGCATAATTTCCAGTGAAGATATTGGTCCACTCTATCATGCCGAGATTTATATTCAGTTGATGCTAATACTGTACAACCTAATACAAGATGGTTAATTGTTTATGGATATTTATCACAGAATCTCTATTTTGGGTCAACACAATTTCTCAGAATGTGTGCTTGGTAATTTCTAGTTAGCAAACATTCCTTCGGCTTCAGCTTTTAACCCTGCACTACATAACCACTGATGAGTACTGTGTTTGTCTACATCAGCTTGTTTGGTACGGAGAGAGTATTGACCATAAAGAGGCTTATCTTGGCATCATTTCTGCATTTGGTACTTTGCTTTTGCTTTCTTTTTTCTTTTTTTTTCTTTCTATTTTTAGGTTCCTTGCCATTGCAGTATGTGTATTATGATTTATTTAAACTTCTTCACTCACTTGAAATTCCTTTTTAAATTTGTTGGCTTCCTTTATTAATGAATAAAGTTTCTTATTTCTATTTTTTTTTGTTTTGAGAATTGGCGCTTGCATTATTTAAAACACGTTATTTTATTTTTTCAAAATTATAGATTAAAAACATTAAACAATTGGTTATAAAGTTAAAGGAAATTTAGTTTTAAACATAAACAACAAATTTTGGATAATCACTTTGCTGGTCTTCCGTATTTTATTCTTACATTTTTCCCGTGTTTTTTTTGTTGTTGTTTTTTTGTTTGTTTTTTCAGACAGGGGTAGATTTTCAGTCTTTCTACTTTTGTCCTTTGACCTCACAGGCTAGCGTGCATAAATAAAACGTTATTTCCATTCTGTTTTAAAAGGTAACCATTAGAAAATTCAGCTTAATTAATCCTTAAATTTACTAATAAACTTTGAAACACATCTCTAGTACAAAAACTGAATTTTAAAGAGAATTTAAAATTTGTTATTTAGATTTTTCATATACAATGGTGGCTTGATGAAGTGATGAATTGCAAAAAAGTATCAGTTTTAAAAATGGCTAAAAACGTTTATTTATGTACAGAAATTTTTTTTTTTTATACAGATTAGCTTTAGACCATTTTATTTCAGATAGAAATGAAATTTGTTGGTTATCTAATGTTAAAATTATTTATTGGAGGGTGTGTTGCGGGGCCGATAAGGATGTCGACCCCCACAAGAAACTTATTTGTGTTCAAAGAAAGGTCTGAACAGCCAAGACAATGAGGAGACAAAAGCGAAGGTTTATATTTTAAGCAAACGTCAGTTTTATTTCGTTAAAACGACGTGCGCTTTTTAATATATAACGAAAACAGAAAAAAGGATTTGCTGAATGAAATGTCAGGTTCGGGTAGACTGGATTGGTAATCTTTTAGTGAAACCGATGGTCAGTTGGGCTTCCAGGTCAGATAATAAGTGTGGTTGGACATGTCGACGACGGGAAGCTGTGGTGTTGTCGATCTGGTCGTGTCGACGGTCGGACTGGATGTGTCGACGACGGGAAGTTGGTCAAAGGTTGGGCAGGAACGTATCGGTAGGAATGAAAAGCTCCACAGGAATGTAATAGCGAACTGAAGCTGAAATGGTTGCCTTCTGGCCGTTTGCTTCGACGATTCGGGGGAATCATCGGAGATGTTCCAATCCGCAGATGGAAAACCTTCTCCCCAAACAGGGCCGAGAATGTTGAGATGATACAATTTCCAAAGCGGATCAACCGGGGAACATGGGATCACATCAAAGAGTACACCAAAGAGTACCCCTCAGCGGGACACTGCGCAAATCTGGCATCGAAAAAGGGGCCAAATTTATGTCTTGTTCATCTATTCCAGGCTACTGCAAGTAGAAAACGCTAAATAAAAAAAAATTTAAAAAAAACAAATGCTTTCGAAATGCTGGTTGTAAACACTACCTTATCATAATGGTATTGGTATGTTTCTCACTCAAAATATGTCAGGAGGATAGTTGTTTAATTGCTAATTAAATGCTGATTCATTCCGGGAGTAAAAGGGTTGCGATGGTCAAGGTCGTCCTATTTGTTTTGTTTAGAAGTGGCCACGGAGGCTGCAACCGGTGCTTCTAAAACATAATGTTTATATATGTACAATTGTACATTATATATGTTCCAAAGGTTGTCAGAGCCAGGGGTGGTAGTGTGGACAAGTTCTCACTGTCTATAAAATGTTCCCATGACATGCGTTTCAAATAGTCTGATGAAAGGCAAAAAAGATTCTCTAAGTAAGATGATTAAAAAAAACAGCAGTTTTGTTTCAGAGGCATTAAAATAAAATTAACAAGTCATTTCTTGCCCCATTTAACAACAGACTGAGATCAGCTACTTTTTTGATTTCATCAAATCAATCAGACTTATCATTAGGACAGGAGTGAATAGTTATGTCATCAGCATACATATCAAGATATAAGAACTGCTAACATAGGGATAAAGTGGGTGTCAGGTGTTGATGAAAATTAGGAACAGTGTAGGTTCAAGGATAAAGCCCTGGAAGGATCCCTGCATTAATGTAAAAAGATCTAGAAGAGTGGCCATTCAAGACAACTTTCATTTCATGATATGATAAGAAAAATTGAATCAGATCAAAGATTTGTGAAGAACTACCACATACCAGCATGCCAAACCTAGTCAAATGCCTGTTAGATATCCAAAGCAGCAGCCTGAGCTTCAATATTCTTATCTATTCTCATTTAAAGCTTGATAGACTCTTTCAGTAATAATCATTAATACATCAACAGTTGACCTAGAGAAGCAAAAGTCATATTGCTTATCTGAAAGAAGACCCTGCAAGATGAGATGCTTAAACAATTCAGAGTTGATTAAAAACAGTAGTACTTTATCAAAAAGAGGTAGAATGCTAATAGACTGATAGTTAAAAGGATGAGATGGTTTGCCTAAGCTTTTAAAGACTGGAAATTTATAAAGTTCCTATATAAAGTGGACACAGGTTCAAACTCTGATGAGGGACACATTTTCTTTATTAAGACTTTTCAATGTCCAGGCTGTTAGATATCATCTCAGCTGAGTTTAGTTTGATATGGAAGTTGTAAGCACACACACACACACACACACACACACACACACACACACACACACACACACAAAGAAACAACTTGTCAAGATAATTTATAAAGTGGGTGTCAGGTGTTTTGGGAATGAGTGACATGTTTGACGTATATGATAATCCAGACTGCCAACATTAACTCTAAACAGTATGAGATGAATATAAAACAAACAGACAAATGACAAACAAGAGCTTCAAAATTTGTTGATATTTCTCAACATGTACACGTATACATGCACATATACACGTACCAATTTAGTAATCAGTTACTTTTGTAATAATTTTACTCTCTTAAAAACCTTATACAAGATTAATTAATTTGCGTTTTTTGTAATATATCACTTTTTTTTATGCACCTTTTTTCCAACAAAATTAAAAGACTTCAAAATAGATCTGTTTCATTTTTTAAATTTCTTCTTCTACAATATCATTTAAAATTTTATTTCAACTTATATATATATTTTTGATTATAACAGAACAGAAATTTGTGTTTGTATTTTCTAAATGTTATTTCACATTTTTGGCTTGAGTTTGCACTTTATTTATTCTAAATATTGATAAAATATGCTAATTTATTACTGAAACCCAATATGCACAGTTTTATATCAACAACTTTTTAAGTGTGGTGCAATAGTCTCTATTCTTTGCATTAAAATTCCTGTTAAAAATATCTTGTTATTAATATTTATTTATGAAACTTGTTATTAATATTTTCAAAATATAAATTAGTTATATACAAAAGCAAAAAATAGAAATAAATAGGATAATTATTTTGCATCAATTTTCCAAGTATGTCAAGGAAGTGTTTGCTTCGCAAGAAGAAGAAAATATAAATATAAAAGTTTTTATCCTTGATTAAAAAGTAAATCAATCATTGAAACCAGTTAGAAATATACTAGTAATTCTGGTCTAGCACATTTATTTCTTTGTGCAGAATTTACAGAATTACTTTTGTAATTTTTTCTTGTCAGCAGGTCAGTTATCTTTAAGGTTTGTTATCTGTAATTACTCAGGATTTCTGCTTCAAGGGCTCTCCAAAGTTTTATAAATGTTGACCCAAAAATAATTAGCTGCTTGCTTCTCTTTTTGGAGGACATTTCTAATTCTTGCTGTTGCAGCAGACCAGGAAATATAATGAAAAACAGCATGTATCCTAGGTGCCACATATTTGATCCATGACCCTTAGGAATATGTTTTTGATCTATTAGCTTGAGGACAAAGTGCTTGAGAGACAGCTTTTATTCTTGGACCCTTGCAGAAAATGAATGCTGCTGCATGCTGACAATTTTCAATATATTTTAAACATCATTACTTTTCTTCATTTGATGCTCTCTGTGTGTATTTGTTTCATCTATGGTGTATGTGGGTGTTTATTGTTGGTGCACATGAGGATTGCTGTCCAATTCCATTGTGCTTTGCACAGTGACAAGAAGCAATAAGTAAATGAATAAATAAAATTTTAAAAAATCTTAAGCCAGCCTGTGATAAAGTAAGAGGTTGTTTCCTTTGTATCTACCTAATAAGTAAAGTTTCTTTTGTATTAATTACCCTTTAATATTTATTGTGTAATTTACATAAGTTGTTTTGAATGTGAGAAATGCAAGATGATTGGCCTACAGATAATGAAGAAGCATCAAACCTTTCTCAATTTAATAACATTTAAACTCTGACAATGATGTTTTTCTTAGCTTTATTTTTTTCAAATTACTTCTGGAGATCAAAATTCTTTTGTTATAACCAACTCAAAGAATCTAAAATATGAATAATTATCCTTGCATTTGAAATTGGAAATTCAAAATTTCATAATTAAAATACCTAGTATGTAAAGGTTTCTGAGATGTGTCAAAATGCAACAGAAAGAATATATATATAATATATATATATATATATATATGAAAGAAAAAATAGAGGAAAACCTTTTTCTGCTAACACATTTTGTTTCTTGAGGAATTTTATTAAGGCAAATGTAGAAATTTTATTTAGTAACCTATATTTACACACAGAAATAATTTTGAGAAAGATAAAATAACATTTAAGTTTAAAAATGTTGAATTAGAGAATACACTAAAATATTATAAAAATTTACAGTGTAAAGGAAAGGTAAACTATAGAGGACATTAAACAAAACTGAGTTGCTATTTTTTAAGTAATTATTATTTATATATTTATTTTTATATATTTCTTGTTTTATTTAATATAAATCACTTGATCAGCAAGTTAGTATTGCAAATCATTAATACTACTGCATTTAGTCATCTCAGAGTACCCTTTACTTGTGTCAGAATATACAAAATTTGGTAAAAGAGCTTGTATGTGAGTAATGAGGAAATTTTAAGGAAAATGAAAACAAAAAGGACACTTCTACTTAGAAAGAAACAGTTGAAATAAAGTTAATAAAGAATGAGGGCTTGGAGAATTTGACACTCACAAGACATAGCATTGGCAAGAGAAGTTGAGGGAAACAGCAAGAAACCTGCCTAGTAAACTTATGTAAATGGATGATAGAATAGGGAGTCGGAGAAATAGTAAAAAGACAAACATTGCTAAGTGCTACAAAAGATAGGAAGTTGTGAAGAGCCATGAACATACATGTTCTGAAGTGCTAAAGTACATAAAAGATCAGTTTAATTATAACTGGCAATCATCTTATCATGAACAAGTATATAATTTGATAAAATTTTATAATTTCCTGTGTTATATTTAAAAAATGTAAGTTTTTACACCAAAAAAACACTTTATATATTTATTTAGTTGTAAAAATCTGTTTTGCATCAGTGTTTTTTTAATAATTTCACCCTAAGGAAGGTAATAAAGTCACTAAGATGCAAGTGAGGAGGGGTCACTGAGTGTGTGAGAATGAGATAAAGAAAAACATTAGTAAAGTGAGAGAAGAAAAGAACAGGAATTAGTAAGACAAAAGTTAAAATTACAAATATATTTCCTATAAATTGAATTAATTGATGCTGATTTCGTTCAACAAATAAGTTTGATTCTGAATTTTATCCTATACTAAATAAATAGTGTTTTTTTGTTTTTGTTTTTACTTGTAGTTTTAAAAAAATACAAAAAAGGGGTACCCAGAAGAGAAATCATAAGGAATCAAAATTAAGCTGTCACCGCTTCTGTTTCCGTAGTTATGGTTTTGTAAGAATTCTTCTTTCTGTATGTTTTTTTTTTTAAATACATACAATTGCTGAAGAGGGGCCGATCTTTGGATGTTAAAATTATTAGATTTTATTTTTAGAATCAGGGGGAATGGCCTGGAAACAGAAACTGAGATTTGATAGGCTAAAAACAAGAGAGATTTTCTCAACAATTGATCTGTATTTGCATGGCTTTTTCGTTCATGCAAAAGTTGTTGCTGCTGATTGGTAGTTCTTTATTTTGAGTTGTATAAATACTCTAGACATGTGCGATGTTTTATTCATGGTTTCATTTGCAGCAGTGCTAATACTCCACACGCAAGCGAAATGGCAAGCCATAAAATTATATAAACATTTTATTTGTAGCTATTGGTAGTCTTCTAAATCTTCTTTGCAAAAAAAAAAAAAAAAAAAAATTTGACTGGAACTTAGTTAAATTTAGTACTTTTTCCTTTTACTTCCTCCAATTGTAAGTACTCTCTTACTTTCTTATTTATTTATTTTATTTATTTATTTAAGTACGGGGAAATTAAATGTGTTCATATTCCCCTGCCACTTCTTAACACTGGAAGTTTTTCTTTCTCTTAATTTGTTTTGTACTTTTGTAATTATTTTTTAAATCTTCACCTTTTTTTTATTTTGTCCTGTTCTACTTAATTTCGGTAAGTTCTTTTCCACTTTTCCTGATTTCGCAAAAACAAATAGAAAAGTGTTTTTTATTTTATTTTTTTATTATTTAATTACCGTATTTCTTAAATACTTTTAAGCAATTAATCTCTAGTCGGCAGATCTCTGATTGATTACAAAAAAGTAAAAACTAAAGATTTTGTTAGAGCCCCACAGAAAATCTCTCCCCCAACTTTTAACATTTTAATTTTTTTTTCTTGATTTTGTTAAGAGAATCTGAAACTTTAATTCAATGAAATGCGGCAAATAAAATCTGAAACTAATGAAAATCAAATCTATTGATTCTAATTGGATTCCATGTGTTCCGGATGTAAAGAAAGTAAAAACTTAATGAAATTGAAATTTAATCTTTACGTTTGATGTGAAAGTGAAAACACTTCACTTCAAGACCATTTATTTATTATTATTATTATTTTTTTTTTTTTTTTTTACTTAGCTGCTAGGATTTTATTGTAATTTTTATTTATTCTACTTTTCCCAAAAGTCACCAAGTCTCATTCTTACGTTCGCTTTACTACAAAATAAATAAAATTAACAAAACAAACATCTCGAACCTCTCTCTCTACACTACTTGTTTCTTTTCAAATAATTGCTTGTTTTTAATATCCAATTTTGTTTCCTTTAAGATCCGTCTACTACAGTTTTTAATTTAAAAACTACCATGGAAAAATATTACTTTTTTTTTTTTTATTTATTTAAAGGACACTTTTAGTTTTCAATTTTCATTTGATATTAAAATTGATTCGAACAAATTTAATTTATAAATTCTCAATTTTTACACTGATATAGACTATTGTTGTGGCCAACAAATTATAGCAAAAGTAAAAAATATATTTCTAAATCTACTTCAAATTTTTAAAATTCTGATTCACTTTCGGAAACAACTTCGTAAGCTTTTCATGATGGCATGAAAATAAAATTAAAGGTTCAATTTTTTTTTTTTTTTTTTTTTTTTTTTTAATTTGATTTCTTTAAAATAGCTTTCTTTCTTAAACTCGAAAAATAAATATTATCCTTACCAAAAGTGGTTACTACTCTTCAAATTTTGGTAAATGTCTTGATTGTTTTTTAACGAGTTCAAAAAATCATCTTAATTAATTAATAAATATTTAAGCTGTGTACGTTAAATTAAATTACATTTTTTATTTATTTATACATTTAAAAATAAAATAAACTGGTACTTGAACTTAATACTTCAAAATTTCAAATACTTCATGTTCATCTTTTTAAAGTTACTGATGCTGTGGGACGCCCAATGATTCTTCCATCTCTCTCTCTCTCTCTCTCTCTCCTGATAATCTTCAAGACTAGCTTAAACATTGTGCCGCGGTGAGGTATCCAAAAAACATTTCGGTTAAAGTTTGTCACAAGTGTCTTAAAAAAAAATAATTAAAAAACAGTTGGTTGAACTTGAGTGCCCTTTCTTTTCCAATGTAAAATGTACGTTTAATTTCCTTTCTGCAAAAAAAAGGCTGCACATTTGTCTAAAAAGTACGATAAAAACAAGTTGAGTACAAAATTTTGAGTGTAAATTATTTTTTATTTTATTTTTATATACAACTTTCTGTCAGTTCGGGAACTCAAATTTGTACGCGAAAAAAATTTTTGCGGCGAAAAACACGTTTATTTAGAAATTCTTGTATATAAAAAAAAAAAAAAATCAGATAATTATAAATTACCATAATAAAACTTTCTCGATTTCTGCATTAAATGAGAATTTCTACATTAAAAGCACATACATTTTTATTTTATGGTGAAACTCTTTGTATCGCTTGAGTCAACAGAATTTAAAAACTGTAGAAAATGAAATAATAAACACCATATTAAATTAGTAAAAGTTTTTTGGTACTGCCACAGATTTCAAAATCATATTTTCATTCCAAGAACTTTATTTAAATGTCCTTAAACAAGTTAGTTAAACTTTGGTTTTATTTGAAAAATATCCTAATGAGAATCACTAGACTTGGTGTGCAAAAAAAAAAAATTGTGTGTTATATAATCTCTCTATCTCAGTTGTATGGATATGTGTCTGTGACCCTGGGTTTCACACTTTTGCAATCAGACAAAAATGGTCTATTTTTTAAAAAATTGGATCTATTTGTGCTTGTTTGTGGTGGGAGGGGGAATTTTCTGTGTTTGGGAGGCCGATCTGAAAAGTGTCAAGAACCCCCCCCCCCGCCGGCTACTTGTTGAAAGAACATCACTACATGTAATAAACGCTAGTCTTGACACCAAAATAGAATTATGATTGTGTATGTATGTTCAAACGCATGGTTATGTATCTGTGCCTAACCTCAGATTGCTTATGAGTGTTTGTGTGAACTAAGATACATACACCTGTGTGTGATAGTGTCATCCCAATCCTAATAGAAATTAGAATTAGCTATACCTTCAACATTTGAAGAGTTAGAGAAACAAAAGCTAATTAAGTAATTCCTATCATATGGAATCTATATGAATAAATGCTAAATTGGAGCTCAATTCTCCCATGAATTCTGAGATTAAAAAGCCCCGGCTCTACTTTATGGTAATTTGGTATTTACTCTCCCCAAATGGAGTCAAATTGGGAGACCAAACCTATACACCTGGGCTAGGAACAAAAATTTCCCTTTTTTTTTTTTTTTTTTTTTTTTTTTTTAATTTGGGAGGGTTTTGCAATTTTCCTTTTCAGTTAAAGAAATCCTTGAAGTTATTTCGGAGAAAATATATAAAAAAAAAAGTACACAAAATATCAGTAAGAGGGTGTGGTGATGATAACTCCCAAAAAGATTCCAGTTTTCAAAAATAATATTCTATTAAGTATGCAACTGGTTCATTAATGGACAAGTACTTCAAAGCTCACTACAATTCACCAACGCCCCCACCCACTCATTATTTTGTGTGCATAAACATGTCACTTTTTGTAAATACAGATGTCTATATGTGACATTGTCATTATTAAACAATAAGAGGTAATGCCAAAGTACCTCTAATTTACTGAAATATTACATTGCTCAAAACATTTTAATTTTTAAAGATAGTTTAAAAAAAAAAATCTTTAAATGTCAGTACCTGCACGATGTATAAAGGCATTAGTTAGATGCAGTGACAGGACCCAAAGAGTTGTGAGTTCAATACCTGGTTAAGGTGGTGGAGAACTTTGAGAGGGGAATTAACAGGAGATAAGTGACATCCATTAGACATGGCATGTGGGACTAGAACAGTCTACCCCAGAGAGTAAAATAAAGGGTTCAGTTCGACATTCCAACCACCTGAAGAGGGCCGGAGCATACAACAGCTGAAACATTGTGATAAATATGGCAACAAAGATGAGGATGATAGTCTGAGCAATGTAAATAGTGTAGTTTAATGTCAGATTGCCAATTGATAGACTTCTCTTCACTGAATTCTTGCAGAATACATTCACTGTCAATTGAAAGTGATTCCTGATGGTGGCTTCAGTGCCATTGATTTGAGCTTTCTCAGTGGTTACAAAATTATAAAAATAATCCTTCCAGTTAATTTCCATAGTTGACCCAAGGTTTTGATGACAGCTGCTCAAACTGCCTAATGTCCCACTAACAGAAGGTCCATGTCTTAATTGTAGACCAAGGATGAAATGGCCGCTTTGTACCTGTGGTTTAGTTTTTGATTTAGGCTTTTCTTTCTGGAGATAGGTGTCTGTGTTCACACCCCCCTCTTTAGAAGGGTCAGGAAACCAAAACCTGTGAATCTATTGGGGGAAGAATAAAATTTCAGTTGGAGACATCAGAAGTACAGTGGAAGGAACTGGAAACCCAATCAAAACAGGAAACTAGGGATAAACTATTACTCTTGTTCAAAAAATTCAGAGAAGAGTATGAACCAGATGGTACTTCTGGTGGAGAGGAGAAAAAATAATTAGTGAAAAACAATTCAGTCAGGTGGAGATGTTAAAACTATAGAGGCGAAGTTGACTTCATAAGGAACTGGAAAGACAATATTTAACAGGAAACAAGGAGTAAACCCTTATTTCTATTCTGAACTGGACTATAGGCAAAGCAATCTCTTCCTATTATAAGAGGGGTGGGAAATAATTCTTGTGTATAAATCCCCCCTCCACTTCATTGAAAAAAATAATTGATGTGCAGTTTATATAGATAGGAACTTTTAATCTTGTTCGTTTTTTTAAATAATTATTAATCCTTTATTAAACAATGTATACTTTAAAAGAAAATATGCAAGTATTTAAGAATTGTTAAATTTAAAATTTTTTTAATTGGTTTCTCTTAAGCACAATTTTCAGGTATATTAATAATTCTAACTTTGGCATTTATTCCATTTTCAGATTTAAAATGGATAAAATACTACAAGGCATCCTGATTTCAAACCATCCCGAACCTTTGAAAGACAGGCTAATTCAGAGAATTATGAATCAAGCTGAGCAAGAAGAGGACCTACACAATGTCCAATCTATCCTGGAACTTTCAGTGCAATGGTCACTACATGGTAGCACTAAATTTCAAATTCATTCTGGAATCCATCTATATTCCACATGGGCAAAGTATCATGTTCCTGTTGTCAAAGAATTCTTCACAATTGATTTTTTAATTGATTTGATGACTGAAAAATATGAAAACCCCAATGTTGCCCTCATCCTTATTGATAAAACTTTAACAGTTCTTGAAGAAACTCCTTGTTACTCTATTCTCTCAGAAAAATTTGCAAAACTTTGCATAAACTTCCTGGAGGGAAATCTTAACTTGGAATGCCTCTTTATTTTGGTGCAGATTTTAAACAAGTTTAAGGAATGTATTCCTCAAGAAAGAATTACTGATTTCAGCAAAATCACAATTGACATTCTCAGTAAAACAGAAATTCCAGAAAATTACAGTGATAGAATTTACCTTCTCCAAAAAATAAGCCTCATTTCTGATCTTCTAAAGCAGACTTGGCATGAAGGAGATGCATCGACAGTTGAAGAAAGTTTGTTAAAGTTGTTTACTGTTATATCATCTCCTCACATTGAGCCATCACAATGTCTTGGTTGCATCATATCTTGCCTTCCTTTAAAAATGGTTGGTGAGACATTCAATATTACTCAGATGTCAAATATTGGAAACCTTCATATCAGTCATGCTTTGATAAGAATGATGAGTTGGCTTCAGTGGCCAACATCGAAACATGTCGATATTTGGATTATTGCTATTTTCGAAGAACTTGAATTCATGAAAAAATATGATATATTGATTGAATTAACAGAGAAAAATATTGAATTTGTAAGTATTATTTTAAGTAGCAAATAATTGTAAAAGGACTTTTAAATTTTGTCAGTACAAATGTATATAGAAAAATTTACTAGTGACTAAATTTGCATGTGACTTGTTTTGATTTTAATGCCTAGATAAGTCTTGTATTTTTCAGTATTTTGAGAAATAAAGTGCCCTAATACTTACTAATGGATTAATGAAAGAATTTACATAAAGAGCTACATTGGAAAATAAATGGTTGTTTTTAACTTTTTAGTGTGAAAATGTATAGATAGTGTAATTAAAAAAAAATTGAAATATTTAAATATTTTAAATTGCTGTTTGTGTTTTTTTTTTTTTTTTTTTTTTTTTTAAGGATATGAAGCATTTTGTAAAAGTTTTCATTAACTTATTATAATACAACTATCCTGTCTACCCTAAACACTCAGCTGTTGACACTCCTTTTTGTGAATGTTGACAAACTTAACAAGTTTCCAAATACTTATGCAATTGAATAGTGAAGAACATAACTGTTTGGTTGAATTAGGTTACTTTTCTCAATTCTTTTCTAAAATTTGTCTTTTGAAAACTAAGTAAAAATTAATACAAGTTTGAAATGTTTTTTTTTTTTTTTTTCCTCCAGTTATTTAACTGTTTGAAAATTGTGCTTTCTCGAGATGAGGCCTTAAAAATTTTTTCTCACATGTTACTAAGATGTCATCATAATCCAGCTCCTTTCCACAAGGTAAGTTTTTAAATTTTTTTATCTACCATTTCAAGAAATGTTAAATCACAAATTACAGACAATTCTATCTCTGCCACCAAGCAATAATACAAAATTTAATGTTATTTTATTTTTCAGATTATAAAGCTGTTTCCTGAAATCTTTACAGAATTGAAAGCAGAAAATAGTATCTCCAGTACCCGATGCTTAAGAGATCTTGTTGAGTTATGTCATATCCAAATGTATATTCACTCAGGTTTCCCTGATCTTTATGAACCTGTCTTGAAGCTTACTATGGTAAGTTAGTAGAATTTTTTTTTCTCTTTCAATTGACTTTAACTAGTAATAATTTATTCTTACTAATTTTTGCATTGTAATATTAAATTCAAATTTTGATCTACCATGAAGTCTTGTTCATTACAATATTATACTTTAAATCTTAAATGTCTCTTTCACTGTTTTACATATCCTAATTAAATTGCGGTATTTTCGTTTCTCTCCAGGAAACTCCAACACCAGCTTTAACTTTCATCAAAGCAGTGATTGAAAAATATTCAAGTAAATGTTGGGGCTCTTCAACTCCTGTAGTTATGTCCTGGAGGACTCGAGAATTTTTGTCAATGTCACCTACAAAGAGACTTGGTCTTTACAACTTGTCAAACACTTGTTATATGAATTGCACTGTTCAGGTTCTCTTTCTCCTTGATGAGTAAGTTGATCTAAAGGAATGGAGTTAAAGTTTAAACCAGTGGATGCTTAACTGGCTGTGGTGGTTGGGCATCTGTATAAATTTTTATTTTTTTTTATTTATTTGTGTGTGTGGATGGATTATCCATTATGTCATCAATGTCTATTTAACTGTAAATATAGTATACCACACACACTTCAATTTGATACTTTGTGATAGACATGTGGATACACAAGATTATTGCTAGCAGGTATCTGAACTTGTGGTTGAAGTTTTAAATCAAATAAATGACTATGCATACAAACCATTTCCATTTATCTTTTCTTAATCTGAGTATTTAAAACTTAAATATCATTTAAACATAATCCATTAATTCTGAAATTATTGATGAGTGGGCATTCAAGAGGAAAAAAAATGGCCATTAAACAAATGTTGCAATATACTGCCATAAACCTTGTTGCTGAAATATTTTTCATACATTTTATCAGTGAGGGAAAAATTACATTAAGACAAAAGCCTCAAAATTCAAAGAAAATAGCAAATGTTGTTTAGATATTTTAGTTTTCCTCAAATAAATGTAATCATAAGACCTATTGTCTTGATGTCTATATGAAAAGTGATGATTCTTGCAACAGCCATTATGTCAGCCAACTTTTAACAAATAAAATGTTTGAAAGGGAATTTTAAAAATAATCTAAAATTTTTAGTAAATATTTAAGATTAGTCACAAGTGTTTTTTTTGTTTTTTTTTTTGTTTTTTCTTTCTTTCAACTGACTTAAACCAATATAAATTACTTGCTGTAGGAGAGCAACTTGCTTCTTTTGATGCAGAATAAACTTATAACTTTAACTTCACTTGTGATTTGCTAAAATCACTATTAAAGCCATATTTGATCATGTTTTGATGCTGCTTTTTTTTTTTTTTTTTTTTTTTTTTACAGCTTTAGACGTCATTTATTGAAGTTGTCACCGAGTAGTAAAAAGATATTATTATACGAAATACAAAGACTGTTTAGTTTTCTTCTGAGCAGCCAAGTAAGTTTTCAGTTACCTTTACTGTATAATAGAATTGCCTCCCTTAATCTCCCCACTCTTGTATACTAGAATTACCTCCCTTATTCTCGCGCGTATACTAGAATTATCTTCCTTGTTCTGTATACTAGAATTATCTCCCTTTTTGTTTATTTTCTATATATAATCAATCTTCCGACTGTAACTGATTATTTATCTGTTATTAAAATCTTAAACTGCGACAACTATCAATACTTAAAAGTAAAATCTAATTCATTTTAATTTAATTTAACTTTTATTTTATTTCATTTATTTAAAAATTCTTATTTTAATTTTTTTTTTTTTTATATTTTTTAATGCAGAGACCAGCAATTTCTCCAAAGTCTTTCTATCAGGCATCCAAACCAACTTGGTTTAATGCATTCGAACAACAAGACTGCGTGGAATTCTTCTCATTTCTGATCCAAAAACTAGATGAGGAACAAAACAGCACGAAGCCAGCCAATCCTACTAACAAAACCCTTGCTCATTATTTTACTGGGAAAATAAGGAATTTGTTTCACTGCAATAAATGTCTTGAAACTTTTCTTCAAAATGAAGATTCCTTCACAACAATCAATTTGGCAATCCCAGCAAGTAATGAACATGAATACAATCTAACATCACTACTTGAACATTACTTTCAACCGGAAGAAATGTCCAATACAGACCAAATCTATTGTGCTTATTGTGAATCACTTCAAAATGGCAAGCGATGGGTTGAAATACTTGAGCCTCCACAATATTTGACACTGATTTTGATGAGATTTTCCTATGACAATATACTTGGTAAAAAAGTAAAGATCATGGACAAAGTAAAATATCCTATTGAAATTTCAATACCAGTTGTTGATAGACTTAATCATGGATCAATGTTTGTGGTTTATGTCCTTTGTTCAGTAATTATTCATTCAGGGAGTAGTAGTGACAGTGGTCATTACTATTGTTTTGGTAGGCAATCATCTGTTGTTAATTTAAACCCGTTCAAATTAGGAGATATTCTGAAGGATGAATGGTACCTTTTCAATGATGAACGTGTAACTTATACAGAATTTATGTCTTCAGAAAAACTCAGCAATTACCCACAGGATACTCCTTATTTACTTATCTATAGAATGATTGATAACAAATTGATATCTAATGCAGTCGGATCACAGATCACATTGGAACAGGATCAGGACTTTATTCCAGGGAGGTTCAAAATAGAAATCCGAAAAGACAATGCTGCTTACCACAAAGTTTGTACATAAGCTTTTTATTTAATTTAAAACAAAATGTTTACTTTTATTTTTTGTTTTGAACATGGGTTGGGAGCTATTTTATTTATATTAATTATACAATATTTATTAATTATATTAATTATACAATATTTATTAATTATATTAATTATATAATATTTATTAATCAGCAGGTCACTATGGCAAGTAATAACAAATTTTAGCAACTAAGCAATATTTCTTATATTAGAAGGGCAATCTCATTATCATCAGAACAAGATAGCAGCTGAATTATGCTTAAAAGGTAAAAGAACCAGTTGTCTGACAAAATGTTCATTCTTCTCCCAGCCTGCTGGCCTTTATTGAAAAATAAGCATTTATGGGAGGAATGGTCTATTACTAATTTCAAATGTCTTCCATGTTTGGCCCAATGTTTGTTTGTATACCTTTTACCAACACACATTTGGCCAGACATGAGAAAAGATTTCTTCCTTGAAGTTGTTTCACAAATCTCACAAAATTGAATTGGTTTCTAAACTATCTTTGTCCTTTTCTTTCTTTTTGCACAAGATATAACCAGTAATCTTCATGGAATTAAAGAATTGATCTTATTTTTGACTCTTCATATGATACTGTTAATCTCTTTATGAAAGACATTGTAATTTTACATATATTATACTCTTTTTTTGCTTGAAAATAAATAGCCTACAATCTGTTAACTGAACCAAGGAATTGTTTATATTTAAATACTCCAAAACAAAACTGCTCTTTTAATTGAACTTCCCCTCCCATTAGCATGGCTGATGCTAGCCTTCAGGAGATGATTCATTGCACTTCCCAGGCTAATGTTTCTACTGACATGAAGTGGAAAGACTATATTGAATCAATTGCTAGGTTTACTACTCAGAAAGTTGGTTTACTATATCATGCCAGACAATTTTTCTTGGTAGCATCAATTTTACATATTCATAAATCTACCATTCATCTGTGCACTGAATATTTCTGCCACATCTACTTTGGCACTTAACTATATATTTACAGACTCTTGATAAGATCCCCAGCATCTGCAATGCCATTGCTCTGTACTTATCATCTCGGCTTCACTTTCCCACAGCCATAATGTGACTTCCCTCTAACTTTTCTATAAATATTTTCATGGCAATTATTCTGAACTTTCCTCGATGGTACCTAGACTTTATGAATTTAAGTGCAGTACTAGATTGGCAGTAAGGTCATACAGTTCACATGGTTAGATGTAACTGTAAGTTCTATGCTAAGTTACTTCTAGTGCACTTCTCATTTGTGGAACTCTTCCAGCTTCTTAATCAACTTAAATTTTTTAAAGTTCAATGTAAATTACTATCTATTGTTTTCTTGATTCCTCTTATTCTCATTAATGTCTTTCTTATTCTTTCACACCTTTACATCTTTGTAGTTTTATTGCCTTGCTTGGTGAAATGATCACAAAAGATTTTGAGTAGTTTACTTGTTTTTGCTTTCTTAGATGCTTTTTATTAATCACAACCTCTTGACAGGAGAAATGTAAGTAAACTTATGAAAACATTGACTTTGTATTTATTCAGAATTTTAAAAAACAATTTGTAATTAACTGTTTTTTGATTTAATGTAAATTATTTCTATAGGATGAAAGTAAATTTATCTTTAGTCATTCAAGGTTTCTTTAAAACTCAAAGGATCTTGATAGTTGTTTGCCAAAATGAAAGCACTTAGTTTAGTCTGAAGTTTATAATTGAAAATTTTTAAACCTTTCCTTTGTTCCAGAAAGCTTCGATTAAATCCTGTAATAATTCTTTAATCCTCAGATAAATTAATATTTTATTTTTCACATGCTTCATTTGCATAAGCTTCCATCTGCATTCTATGAACTTAGGAACTTATTTCTCTTTAATTCACCCCCTCCTCTCTATTCAAATACATGCCTTCCTTTGTAAGGAAGGCATTTGTAAATAAATTTTCAAAAATCATTTTTAGATTTCTAATTATTACTGTTGCCAAATTTAATTGACTTTTACAATATTTTAATGATTAAATACTTACATTTTCAGGAAGAGGATAGCATAATTACATTGTCAACAGGGAACAAGCGCAAGAGAGACTTTGATCCTAATGAACGTGGTCCTCCAGGAAGCTGTGGAGGAGGTGGAAATTCAAGTTTCAGCCAAATTGATACTGCAGGAGCTAAATTTATCTTTTAAATTTTTTAAATCCAGATTTTCATATGCAAAAACTTTTACTATTTAAGAGTTTTCATTTCTTTGTTAATTAAAAAAGAATAAAAATTTAAACAATACTTTCCTATAATTTCTTTTTATTTTATTTTATTTTTTTTTTCATTTTTTATTATATGCTATCCTGAGTTGATAGCATGACTTAGAGCATCAAGCAGTTTATACAATCTTCAGTTGCAGAGATATTCTGACCATTGTAGTTTGTATTGTTGTGGTGCTTATTCAAAATTGTGTGTTAAAACTTGTTTATTTAATTATAGTTGCATAAAATATTAGAATTAACTATTAATAATTATATTCAAATTCATAAGTTCAAAAAGTGAAGATTTGTTGCTATAGCCCAAAATTTATTTAGTTTGGGTTTCTATATATATATGAGCTACCATCACCTGATAAACGATGATAGTATTGAAACATGAAAGCTTTTATGTAGCGATGTAAAATGTTATTAGAATGTATAATAATATTCTGCTGTACATTTTAAAAAGTAATTGCTATGAACTGTACTTTTACACCATGTGTTGTCCCTTACAATGTATATTCACTCTCACACTCACACACACACACACACACATATATATATGCAGCATTTTTTTTTCATTGATGCATGTTTCATTAAATATAGACAACTTTTGTCTATTTTATGCAAATTCCTTTCATATTGTATGATAAACTTAATGACATTAACATTGAAAGAAAACTTGTTTATATTATTTAATGAAACATGCATCAATAAAAAAAAATGCAGCCTAAATATAATATATATTATATTTAGGCTGCATTTTTTCATTGATGCGTGTTTCATTAAATAATATAGACAAGTTTTGTCTATTTATTTTAAGTAAGTTCCTTTCATATTGTCTGATAAGCTTAATAACATTATCATTGAAAGATGAAAGAAAATCACCATATTGATGCCTGTTTTAACCCTTTCTATACTTTTGGCTTACATAAGCCTTTATCAAAGATGACAATTACATTTCAATATATCAAACAATACACAGACAAAACAATAATGATAGTCTGTTTTTGTGTATATGAGATGCGAAACTGAAAATCGCATCGCAGCTCATGACGTCACACATGACCACGTGAGAGTGAAAACAAATATTAAGTAAAGGAAGTCGTTGGTATAAACCAATGGCTTCTGTTATCAATTAAGAATACTTGTGGAGATTTTGTTGTTTATTTTGTTCAGGTTAGGTTTCAACTGTTTTATGTATATAGCTTCAAGAATTTTTAGTTTTTGTTTATTGTTTTCATGTTTAAGTATAGTTGTTTTCAATAAGGTTTTCCGGAATTGTGTATGTGGCCAGGCATGTTGTTTTAAATGCCTAATGTTAGTTATCATTCAAATGTAGACTCGAGCATCTTGAAAGTGAGTTTGTGGTGTGACCAACATAAATATTATTTAATCCATTGGAGATACAATCTCCCAAAGGACACTTCAATTTGTAAACTTTGGATTTTTGCAAATCACTAACGGGGAGGGGGGAAGAATCATTGCGAATAATTAGCTTGGATATACTAGATTTTGTTTAGTATATGATTAATCTAATTTTTTTCTTAGCAAGAAAATTAGGTTAATCATATATAATAAATAATATAGTAAAGAGCCAGAAAAACCTGCGTAGGTGAAACCCCTAGGTAGGTTTATCTGGCTCTTTAGGTTTACTTAGATTTGCTTTACTTAGTGTATTGAGCACTTTGCTTAGTTATTTTTAGTTTCCTCGTGTTGGAGTTTTTTTTTTTTTTATTTGGACTCTGAACTTGGATTCTAGGTGATTGTTTTTGTCGGACGAGTATAGCTGCTTACATTTATAAGTTCATTAGTGTAACATTATATATATATATATATATATATAACAACTGAAAAGTTGCAAATTATTTGAAAAAAAAAATTGAATGTTTTTTTGTTTTTTGTTTTTTTTGTGAAAGTATATATATATATGATATTTCAGATCGCTCCAATCTTTTGTCAGAAATTAATTAAATATATATAAATAGTTATTTAATTAATTTCTGATGAAAGATCGGGGTGATCTGATATATATATATATATATAAATACTTTCACAAAAAAACATTCATTTTTTTTTTTCTTTTAGTTTACAACTTCTCAGTTGTTTTCTCTATTATATACATATCAAGAAAGTATACGTATCTCATTATGCTATATATATATATATATACACACACACACACATATACAGGGTGTGTAAGGTATCTGAGAACACCTGAAACACTTTTAGAAAAACATAAAATGAAACTGTTAAATCATTGAAATTTACAATTTCTTGTAACAAAACAAATAAATATAATATTAATCTACGTTTTATTCTATATATCCTCCTTCGGCTTCTATCACTGACTCAATTTGAGTTTGAAAGCGACTGCAAGCTTTGATCAGGTGGTCTTTATTTATGTCCTCCATTACTCAGGCTATTGCTTCCATCAGAGAGGATTTGGTGTTACGAGGATGCTTATTAACTTCCTTTTCAACGATGCCCCACATGTAATAATCCAAAGGATTATGGTCTGGTGAGTTAGGAGGCCATAAGTTTGGTGTGACATTATCATGAAAATTCTTGCCCATCCAATCCTGGGTTTTTGAGAGCTTTATGGGAGGGTGCCAAATCTTGTTGGAAGACATAGGCCCTTCCATTAGCTACGTTGTCTATCCAAGGCTTAACAATGGTTTGAAGAGTCTTGGCATATATATATATATATAATTGTCAGCCACAGACAGACTGTTTCGCTATATCACAGCTCATCAGTGTGGCTAGATGTCCGGTTGCCTCTAACTAGGATCGAAACTCGACTGAATTGTTGTCGGCGCATGGCAGGGATGAAGGTGAATTTTAGCGCATTTATTTTTAGATTTAGATAAACACACAGTGACTGACAGTGACTCAATTCTGCCAAAGATTCATGCTATATTAGCTTTAATAGTCAATGTTTACAAACACACACTTCATTCCCACAGAGCTCAACCTAAATTAATAATATATATATGTGTGATATATATATATATTTAATATATACATATATATATATTATGAAATATAGTTTTTTCCATACACAAAAGGAAGCTAAAAAAGTCAAGTTTAATTTTATAATTAAATCAAAAGCATTAGTTAAATTTCATCTTCAAGCAAATATTAGGAATAATTTATTTTTAAATTTACTGAGTTTTAAACGCAAACATAAATTCATAATGTGCTGTTACCAAGGATACAGGCAAATCCAATCATTACGACAAGGGAGAGCATTCATTTATATTAACAATTTTT